>OW052220.1:163755352-163870331 GCA_932526605.1 Nephrotoma flavescens | reverse complement strand
TATATATATATATATATATATATATATATATATATATATATATATATATATATATATATATATATATATATATATATATATATATATATATATATATATATATATATATATATATATATATATATATATATATATATATATATATATATATATATATATATATATATATATATATATATATATATATATATATATATATATATATATATATATATATATATATATATATATATATATATATATATATATATATATATATATATATATATATATATATATATATATATATATATATATAATATATATATATTTTCATACAGTATACAAAATAAATATATATGTACATAAGGTAAAAAGGAGCAACAGTTTTTATTTTCTAATATAATATTCGTGACACTCATACAGACTACAGACTTATACAGAAAAATCCAAGTACAAAATCTGATTTATATCTTGTATATTTGCCTCAAGGAAATATCGTTTTATTCATACCAATGAGTTGTTTTACAAAAACTCGATAACTTGAAACTAGAATATATTTTCAGTTCACAACATTAAATATAATTCACTGCGTTGTAGTATCAATTTAACAAAAAAAAAAAAAATACAACGAGAAAATGAAATGAAAAAATCGAAAATCAATTTTTACTCTTGATGATGGGTGTTAAATAAATCTTTTTCCAAATTGTACAGCGCATAAAATGCCAAATTGTTGCTTTTTGTTACTTTCCTTTTTCTCTGCCAGCTTTTTTTTTGTTCAAAAATTTGTTTTGAATTAATTTAAAAGTATTGTTTTGGGAAATGATTGTGTCAACACTACATAATAAATTAGGATAAGTTTAGATGTTGAACAATAGAAAGTTGTTTTAGAGCAGTGTTTCATAGTTTTAGTTTGTTCCGTGAAGTGACCTGTTCTGTTCACTCATGGGGAAATACAATTAAAAACGATTGAAGATTTGTATTTGTGTTCAGCTAATTAGTTAAATAAGATATTAGGTTTATGAGGTGACCGCGATGTTTCTCAAAACAGAAATAAATAAATGTTGATACTCAATAACGTAAGTAACATAATATTTTCAACTTTAGTAGGTAATTTTGCTTTTTCTAAGTATTTTTATATTTCGTCTTCTGCTTATTAAATATAATGTATGCACATAATACACCTGTTACCTCACGTGTAATATATTGATTGATAAGCAAAATTATTGTATTTGCATACATTTCTAACTCTCTCTATCTCTCTCTCTCTCTCTGGCACTATATCCCTTCAAGGGATTTTGGCCGCCTCAAAAGAGGTTTCATAATCATATTTTCATTTCAGATAATGAGTGATTAATTCATTGATCCTAAACCAGCCGTGAAAATTTCTCCACCACCGGGAATCGAACCCGGGACCTCCGGTCGCTGGAGCAAGCATACTGACCACTTTGCCACTGGGGTGGCATACATTACTTACATATAATCATTTACAAGATATGTATGTATAAAATTGAAATTGTGAATTATGCTTAAGTAAACAAAATCAATGTATAAATATCAAAGAAAACATAATAAACAAAAACCATTTTGTAAAACAAAAACCATTTAATCTATTTTTGAGCTATCGTATTTGCCTTCGAAATATTAAAAAAAAGTCGAAGGATCAATACTTTAGTATTGGTGCGTATATGTATACTGTCCTAAGTATAAAGAAAGAAATTTTATTGTAACCTAAGAATGGAGACGTCATCATAATTATAAGTGATGTGAAAGGCGAAGTGCAGGTTTAACATTTTAATTTAAAATGTAAGTATTACAAAATTAAATACTTATTAAGTAATTAATTGTCTGGATATTAATGGTTTAAATTATGTTCATCAAAATTTCAGCACAAAACTTTCATATTGTGGAAATAATGAAATTGTTATCAGGAAAGAAAGTGAATTGTGTGTAATACAGCACATATATACACTTTATGGCGTGTTATAATATATCAAAACAAAAATTATGGGAAAAATTCAAATAGATAATATTTTTCAATCAACAGATTTATGTTAATCGTATGGTCAGCCTTCATGTGAATTTTAATAAAATTCTGAAATCAAAATAGTATTTTTTTAATTCCGCCAGCATCTCGTCCCCTAATAGTTTCGGTTATGACGTTTCACACACATACATACACCAAATTGTTCTACCAATTTTTATTTACACACATACATAAGCACAATTCTATTGTATCGAGTTTCGTCCAGTTTCGAATATTCGCGACACTTTTCATACAGGATCTTATTCTAAGTCGAAAGCAAAACTAAGTCAAAGCCGAAACTAAATATAAGTTTTTACTTCGAAAAATGACAAAAAAGTCGAATTTTGTTATACTTGGGAATGACCTTAAAACCAACCTTATTTGTGTTTATGTGAACGGGTCCCATTTGAAACGCGAAATTTTAAAACTCGAATTATCAAAACGCGATATTTCAAAACGCGATATTTCAAAACGCGATACGGTACAAAACGCGATATGGTACAAAACGCGATATTTCAAAACGCGATATGGTACAAAACGAGCTATTTCAAAACGCGATGTGGTACAAAACGCGATATTTCAAAATGCGATATTTCAAAACGCGATATAGTACAAAACGCGATATGGTACAAAACGGGAGTTTAGGATCAGGTTATATCAGGCGGGTGAAGGGGAAATTTAATTTCAGTTTATAGGAATTTAAAAGTCGATAGGAACGATAGTACCTACTTAGGATCGATATCAGGTGGGTCGTTGCGCTCCGTCGCTTTGCAACGCATATTCTGTACCATATCGCGTTTTGTACCACATCGCGTTTTGAAATAGCTCGTTTTGTACCATATCGCGTTTTAAAATATCGCGTTTCAAAATATCGCATTTTGTACCATATCGCGTTTTGAAATATCGCATTTTGAAATATTTCGTTTTGTACCATATCTCGTTTTGTCATATCTCGTTTTGAAATATCGCGTTTTGAAATATCGCGTTTCGAGCGGATCCGATGTGAACATGTGTTAAGAAATTGGTGTTCGAGAATCGTATTTTAAAAAATCCAGAGGCGGTCATTTAGATGGAATCATTTTTAAATAAAAATGTTATGAACCAATGTCTAAAATAAATAAAAAATTATATTGATCTTTATTTCAAATAAAAATATATAGCTCTTGTTTGAGCACTTTTTATTATGTTGATGATTCGATGTGCTCGTTCTATCGTTAAACTCGTTAAGCAGGTTTTTCTGAAGCCTAATTGCTGTGGGTGAGTAAAATTGCTTCGTCTATTATTTGTTTGAGTATCTTAAGCAATGATTTCGCGAAAGTTTAAGAAATTGTTGGAAGTAAGAAAATCACCGTTTACCAATTTTTGTTATTTAACGGTTATTTCCTTCTTGGAAAGTATTTAATTTCAATTGCTGCGTTAATTATTTGAACGAGTTTGTCCTCATAATTTGTTTGCACTTAGGTTAAATAACCACAGTACAATGCTATCTAAACTACCTAGTATTCGCATCAGAGACGAATCACGTGGTTTAATCAAATCATATTTAGACAATCTTAAGCAAACTGTATTTATAAATAACACTTATAGAAACGAAAATCTTGTGAATGGTGGAGATCCCCAAGGATCGGTTTTGTTTTTGATTTAATGCAATTGGTTATGAAATGGCGGAATTTGGTTAAGCAAGGACAGATCATCTCACTTTAAAATCCCCATCGAATTTCATCAAAATTCATTAACAAATGGTTGGGATTCATTTAACACTGTAGAAATCCAAAAATTCCTAATTTGACAGTTCAAAACATCTGTTTAATATTGTATTCCGCTGGTTATAAAATAACAAGAGAAATTCTCTTTTGTGATAGGGGTGACCATTGTGGCGTAACCTCATAGTTTTCGCAGGTAAATTGCCGCTGTCTTGTACAGCGTGCAGTTGCCTACACCACGTACAAATCAAGCAAAGTTAAAGGGCCAACCACTTTGACGATACCAATTGTCTAGCTTTGTCTTTGACATTTCAGCAATGCACAACGTATAATTCTTAAGTATTAACAATCGCGCTGAAGTTGATTTTTTTGTTTTGATTCAGTATTATGAATTTATTAATATTTATTTACAATTTTTAAACTGAGGACGCGATTGATCGTCGTAGAGAAAAGACGTGTTTTGTCTTTCTCTGTAGTTTTAAATTAAATTAAATTTAGTTTAATGTAATGTGTTATGTGTTAAAATAAATGTGTTAAAAAGTGTGTTATAATAATTAAAATAATATATTAATAACGTTTTAATAATTTAATTAAAAGTGAAATTAATATAATTATAATTATAAATAAAATTAAAAACAGTGTGTAGTGCGCAGCAATGGATAGAAATTGTGTGTAGTGCAAGATAATGGGATCCGTTCATAACTGCATATTTTAATATTGCATTTCTCAAAACTGCATATTTCAAAACGGCATAACGGTTAAAACAGCATTTTTTCAAAACGGCATTTTTCTAAACGACATATTTCAAAACGACATTTTTCAGAATGGCATTTTTTAAAACTGCATGTTTCAAAACGGCATAGGTACAAAACTGCATTTTTCAAAATGTCATTTTTAAAACTGCACAAGACAGAATGAAATATTTTAATCGATTATGAGTCTAGAATTATCTTTTCATTAATTTCTGGAATATGACCAACCGGTACGGTTATTTATTACACGATGAAATTTGAGATGAATGAAATTTTTGAACATTTGTGAACGATTCTTGGATTAAATTCTAGGATAAAGTCAAATGAAAAGGAACTTGACTATTTCTTAGTCGAGTAAGATTTAATTTCACATGTTTAGGTTTAGTATAGGTATGTTATAAGAAAGGATCTTCATGGAAATTAGAAATTATTTGAAGATTTAGTATGCATATAATATTCTCCTTCACCTAAATTTTTCTACCTATGTCGTTTCGAAAAATGAAATTTTGAAAAATGCCGTTTTGAAAAATGTCTTATGTCGTTTTAAGAAATGCCGTTTTGAAAAATTCCGTTTTGTACCTATTTCGTTTTGAAACATGCAATTATGAAAAATGCCGTTTTAAAAAATGCCATTTTGTAAAATGTCTTTTTAAAAAATGCAGTTTAGAAAAATGCCGTTTTGAAAAATGCCGTTTAGAAAAATGTCGTTTTGTACCTATGTCCTTTCGTACCTTATGCCTTTTTGAAATATGCAGTTTTGAAAAATGCAATTTTATACCTTATGCCGTTTTGTACCTTATGCAGTTTTGAAATATGCAATCTTGAGACATGTCATTTTTAAAAATGTCATTTTAAAATATGCAATTTCGACCTGGACCCCGAGCAAATGTATCACACTTATTTCTATGTTCGAGTATGTTCCAAGGGATTCATATTTTCGAGAGAACAGAATAAAACAAGACAAAAAAATTTAATGATTTAATTTAAAATAAGGGTTTAAATTAAAAATTAAAATCTATTGCGCAGTAGTTTGAATCCAGAAACCAAAATTGTGTGTAGCATAGCTACACGTTTTAAATGCATATACATATACACATTTGTTCTATTTTATCTTGTATGTTTATCCCTTTTCCTACCAGAAAAAAATATTTTGTTTTCTTGAATTTGGATCTAACCAACCCACACAAATGTGTGTGTAAAAAAAAAATGACAGGTTGTAATGTCTTCTGGATTTTAACGGATCTTAGTTAAATCGGAATTATTTTTGAAAAAACATCATAATTTGATAACATATAAATTATATAACATATCAATTATTTGTTTTTGATAATATATATTATTTTGCTATTATTATAGTTATAAAGTTATTTTTCGGACGAAAATGATTTAAGTGGAATGCACAAATGTGTATGTTGGTTCAAAATACATGCAAAAATAAATTTTTGACATGATTCTTTTGCTTTACCCACACAATTGTGATGGCACGCAGGAAAAGGGATACACTGTTATATGCATTCACACAATAAAATAATACACATAAAATAATAATATGGTTACATCAATGCCTCCTAAACTACAGGCCTCTTACTACTCTCATTTTTCGCACATGGCTTCAATTTATGTCGTAAACCGAGAGAACGCCATAATAGTGTTAAGATATGTACACTAACAAAACAACTGGACAAAGCAACAAAAATGTCGACATAGTGTGTTGTCATCAGGTGTTGATTATATACACAGTGAATTGGTTAAAACTCGAAATGGCAGAAAAGGATGAAAATGAAATTTCAAGAGAGTTATCTGTTTGTGCGCATAAAGTTAAATACTGAAGAATGAATGATAGCAGCTGTCAAGTGAGTCAAATTCTGGGGGTAATAGAGAAAGCATATAAATCAACGGGTCGTATTTAGAATTTGTTCGATCGAAATTAAAAACTACACAAATTCACAATTATTTTTATTCCAATATAGTACGGATTTATTTTTTTATTTTCGGTAAAAATTGTACTTCCAAAATAAAAAGTAATTATGAAAAGAAAAGCATGTAGAATATGTACGTAGCAATAAGAAAAATGCGACACTGTAATATAACATCTGTTTACAAAAGGAAAAAGTCCAACAACAACAACCAAAATTTTTTAATTAATTTTTTCTGATTTTTAAATTAAAATATGGATAATTTTATCACAAATCACTTTCCTTTTAACATAATTTTCATTTTATTTTATATAAACACTTACAGATGGTAAGGAATTCTTTTTCGAATTTTTCGAGGCGCATTTTGACAACATTTCACTAAACACTTCATTTCAATGTTTCAATCAAAAGTTTTCAAAGTTTATTTACAAACGATGCACTATAATACACGATTCACTGTTTTATACTTAATATTTTATTTATTTTAATTAATTATATCACGATATTTTCAATACACAAAATTTAGCGCATCACTTTTTTACAAAAACAAAAAGTTGTTTGGTTGGCTTTTTCTTTGACATATGAGACCGCCATATGCATTTTTTATATAACCGTCCTGCTCTGACGTGTCTCAAATGAAATAGCAAATTTTATATGGGAAAAAACTAAGTTTCAACTCTAAAGGTCTAACCCTATTTTTGTGCGGAGTTCGTGTTTATGTGTGTATATATGTATGTGTGTGTGTGTGTGTGTGTATATCTGTTTATATATAATTAATATATTAATGATTGTTTTTATTTATAATTATTTTAATAATTAGTTTAATATATTATTATATGTATTAATATTATTTTAATATATATATATATATATATATATATATATATATATATATATATATATATATATATATATATATATATATATATATATATATATATATATATATACATATTTGTTTACATACAAATATGTGTGTAAATGTTTTCATTTACCGACGTATTTTTGTGTAATTTATTTTCGAAAAATTATTTTGGATAGAATATGCGAGGACATTGCAAAACTGATTCGATTATCGATGTATCATTCATGAAACTTGTGTGTGTATGCTAATGATATTTTGAGGCCAGAAACCGGTCACAAAGGGGTTCATGTATGTATTGTAAATATATAACATGTACTTACAGGCTACAGGCGTTATTATTATTTGTTATTAACAGATTTTTTTTCTTTATTTTTTTTATTTTTTTTTTTTTTTGTTTTTTTTATTTATTTGGTTTATAATTTGTTTACTTAAATTAATTTTCTCTGTAACTAATAAAAATGCATGATGAAAATTCCAAATAATTGCCGTGTTCCATTGGCGTTAGCAAAGTACTCGCAAGTACTTCTAGCTACTCACAACTACTCAATCAAAATTTTTGTTTTCTTATGTTTTACTTCTAACTAACAAATTTGCGTTCCATTGAACATCTACTCACCAGTACTTGCAAGTACTTTGCTAACGCCAATGGAACACTATGAATATAAATAACATATTTTTTGTAGAATCGTTTAAAAGGGTGAGACCTCATATGTGTTACATTACAAGTAAATGTTTCATGTGATATCCCTCGGCCTTTTTATGTTGACTCTTTTATAAATTGCTTACTGCTGGCGCTATTTTCTGTAAAATAATCTCTCTGGCTCAATAATATTTCTCGAAACAGGTTCGCAATTACATGGGAACGTCAGACACGAATATCGATTGATTTGAGTTCTAAATCCTATTCAACTTTCTCAGGCACCAATTATGTAAGAAGCCTTCCACGTGATCCTATCTTCTATTCGTGCTGTCACCTCACGTAAACCTTGATTTTTTTGATTGATTGAGATGTGCGGAATTGTCTCAGTAATCTGTTTCTAGACGGTATACTGCGGAAGATGCATAAAATAATTTTGGGTACGAATTGGGCTGAATTGGAATTCGAGCAAACTTTAGTTTTGCTAAAGCTGAATTTGACTTGGTCATCTCTTAGCGGGTTATGGCCAAGTTTGGTTCAGCAATGGTGAATGTAGGAACTAGATATTTATTTGGCTGATCATTTTAGATTAGGATTTATGTTGTAATCTCGATTGAGCTCAATATACCAGGTTTAAACATAATTAGTGAAAAAATTGCCTAGCCTGGCCGAATTCCACAACTTCTCTAAAATCAATTTTCAAATGCCCGCCCAATTCTGTATACCTAATTTGACAATAATTTTCTGGGATATGGTCAAGTTGCATTCAGAATGGTCGAACTGTTTGACCACAAAAAAGACACGTTAAAACCCCAATACAAGTTGACTTAGTTTATTAAAACTAAATGTCCTAAGCAGGACTTTGCGTAATCATCAATCAGAAATTATATTGTAAGATGTGGGATGGCAGGAGGATTAAATTAATAAATGTTTATATTGTTTAGGAAGCCGGAAAATATTAATTTAGAATTAAATTTCAGGAAATCTACAGATGTAGGTGAAATAATATTACTTTGAAATATTAATTGGATGGTTCACAAGACAAACCGATTAACTCGATTTTTTGAATTTTTTTAAATTTTAATATCAACGTACTTGATTGGCTCCTAACGGTATATATTCAAAACAAATTTTTGTAATAAAAGTGTTAACAGCACTAAATGACAAAATTAAAAGTAACTAAAGTTGCAATTTATGAGGAATTTATAAAAACAATTTTTGTATTTTCTCATTTTTCGCAACTTTTTGTTTTATGGAGTTAATCGTTTTGGTAATTGAAACATCCAATTGTTGATTGTGTAGATTAAAATTGCGTTGTCATTGTGTTATTAATTATCGACTTTACCTAGGTGTCTGTAACCGGGCTGGTTCAATCAAACAATTTTGTTTAGGAAGCCGGAAAGCATTAATTTTGAATTAAATTTCAAGAAATTTTCAGATGTACGTGAAATAATAAAATTTTTCCCTCAGGTTGCTGATTTTGAGAAGCAATTATCGAAGACCAATACCATCATTATCCATTAAACCTATTAAGCTTTATCCTTCCTCTAGTAGATTAGAAGTAGATTAGAATTGTGTTGTGCCGTACGATCGCTAGGTGTCTGAAATCGGGTCGTTCCGTCCCCAAAAAAAAAATACCTTTCCTATCCTTCCTATTGTTATGTGTAAACAGGCTGTAGGAATAGGCCCGGCGTTATGCGGGACCACCTGTTAAGTACTTGGTTCTACAGTCCAATCAATCAATTTATTTACAATTTTTAAACTGTTTAAGATAAACAAAATTACTATTATTACATAAATTAAAAATACGTAAAATACGGTCCCTTCTAAGTAGAAATAAATAATACTTGACGTTAGGTTAGTATCATTGAATAAAAAAACTAAAAATAAAAATATTCGTTAAAGAAAAGGAAACAAAAATTTGGTAGAATTTTTAAGCTTAAGGTTTGATAAAAATATAATTACAGATAGTCGACAGCTAACGATGATAATAATGAGCTTTCAGCAATTTCTTAAATTTGTAAATATTATCGGCATTTTTAATTGAGTCCGGTAGGGTGTTATATGTATATATAAATGGCGATTTCCTTCCATATTCAGTTTTAAACCTCTGCCATTGTAATAAGTTCGAGTTTCTGTTCGAATAGTCTTGAGTCACAACCTCGTAAACAATATTTGATAGAGTTGATGGCATATTTAAACACTTACCTATTAGAAAAATGTCATGAGCAACTGTCTGATATAAATCCGCAGTATGAAAAATGTGCGGTAGTTCATAGATAACTTTACAACAATTATTTTATAAAATTTGTAATCTATTCCACCTAGTTGTAACAGCAGTTTCAAATGCGGTACAGCGAGATTCACTGTTGCGAGCGTTCGTGCCTTCCTTCCTTCTGATTTTCTTTTTAAATCAATCAAAGTTACTGAAAAAAACTCAAAAAAACGTCATTTCTAACCAATGAAATTGATTTAAAAAAAAATTCAGAACGAAGGAAGTAACGAAAGAACACAACACACTGAGTTTTATAGAATAGTTTATATAGAATTATAAATAAACACTTTATCAATTTTCGGTAGTACAGTTTTAGCACACATAGTAAATGTCCATGCAATTTTTGTCTACCGTTTCGTAGATCACACTGGACTCATTCACCAATTTAATTTTTGTACGTTTAGTACACCACAGTCTACGATATTATTCCTTCCACTCAGTAATTTAATTGATGCACTCACACACTAATATGCATATTATTATAGCCATAAATAATAATATGCATAGTAATGTGTGAGTGCATCGCCTTTAACGCCACAATCACAAACAATGATTCTATTAGTGTGATTTGTAAATTTATTTTATATTAATGACAAAATTATTCCACCGTTATTTATTCTTAATCCAAAGCACATTCTGTCTTTCGCAATATATTATCACAATGCACGTAGAAAATTATACTTGATTAACTTAGTATTAGGGAAGTTTTAACGATGAAATTATTAGGTTTGTAATTATAGTTTAGATTTTTTAATTATTTGTATATATGTATTATATTATTTCTTAGATTATATTATTTAGATACATATTTAATATGGTCAAAATTCCAAACTTAACGCTCGTGTCGTACCAAATTTTTCTTTTTATATCAATCGCAAACCCCGTTAAACACAAATGTCTCTCTCGTTTGAGACAAGTGATCATCGTCACCAATACACATTTATATAAACCGGCAATACGCTGGATGCAAAATTAATAATCAGTGCTGGGTAAACTATGGACAAATTGGAGAGAAAAACTTCGTTACAACATTTGTGCATTATTAATAAGATTTGGCTTTACTAAAATTTACAGATATAAAGGCCCAAGCACACTTCGTTGGGGTACACAACATTTAATAGACAGGGCGCCACTATTCACACCATTTATTGTCACAAATTG
This sequence comes from Nephrotoma flavescens, assembly GCA_932526605.1. Taxonomy (NCBI): domain Eukaryota; kingdom Metazoa; phylum Arthropoda; class Insecta; order Diptera; family Tipulidae; genus Nephrotoma; species Nephrotoma flavescens. The sequence goes on along the minus strand of OW052220.1, from coordinate 163,859,017 downwards.
TTTCCGGTTATGAAAATAATTATACTTCAGATCATAAGCTATAGCACGAAATCCGTAATTCTATAATTTATGAAGAATCAGTATATGGTGTATACAGTCAAATAATTTACGTAGGTTTAAGAAAAAACGATAAAAGCACGATAAATTAAATCCGTAATCTCAATTAGGGCAAGATCTGTATCAGCACCCTTCCGGAATCCAAACTGATGAGAACAAAAGAAAATGTGATTCAAAAATTCTGTCTTTGGATTTGCAATTAGTTTGTCAAATACGTATATTGTCAAAAGCAGGCAGTACAGATATAGGCCGACAGTCTGGATAAATGCTGGTTTCAAATACAGCATTTTATAATTCGGATAATAATCGGGAAAGAAATTTAGCATTATTGACCACCACTTTTACCGTTCTCCAAACTACGTATCAAATTAAATATTTTGGAATTAGAAACTGGAGATAGAAAAAATGAGTTTGGATAACGTGTTACCGTTCTAAATTTATTAATATCTGTAGAAAGGTAATAAGTTGATGTGAGAATAATTAAATTAAATATATGACCTATGCTGTCAGCATCGGTAAACACATTAAAACACATTCATTAAAAATGATTGTTTGTACACATATCAGAATTATTATCATTTTTCATTTTGTGACTACTTGTCAACTAAATTCGCAAAATAATTCTTTTTTGCAAAGTACTTCCCAGATTTAATTTGACTATTGAGTAGAGCTAGTTTATTCGAAGTATTTAACCTCCGTCTATTTAAAGTTTTATTCTTTTGTTTGATAATATTACACGGGACAAAAGTGATCCACGGTCAATGTCAGGCAGTTTTTATTTTGGCTTGCACCTGACCGCGTTTCGAGAATTTATCAATTTATAAATGTTATATTTTTGAAATATCATTTTCCGGGTACAATCAGGATTCTAAATATCAAAAGTCGTAGAGGATAAAATATCATTGAAATGCTTATTTACTCTTTAAGTTATGTACCTCTCTTTAAAGATGAACTTGGAAAGAACAAACCTAAAATCACTGATATCAGACGCAATCGTTGTGTTCAGAACACGATCTATATTAATGAAGCTAGCAATAGCAGGTTTAAAACATTGTGACTAGTAGGTCTGATGGCAAAAGTATTGGTGACTATCATATTATTGCTTAACAAGGTAGAATAGTAATCCGAAACTTCGTCCAAGTTTTTGTTAACCGGTATGTTGAGATCCTCGATTATGATACAATCAGAAGTAGTTTTATAATTATGTATAAGAAGATCGATGAACTGCAGAAATAATTTGGTGTCAGAACAAGGTGGCCAATAAATTCCACAGATAGTGGTTGAATTAAATCTCAACAGCTGCATGTTTATATGTATATTGAAACGGCAGAGGGCCATCATCAATATTTAAAACGTATGTCCTTCCTAACATACATAGTAATACCAACACCGACTCTATCATCTCTACAAGAAAATATATAACCGAATAGTTGCTGCTGCATTTCTGAAACTTGGGTTCAAAGCTACAATAGGCTTTCATTTAATGGGGATATTAAATGAAAGCCTATTGTAGCTTTCAACCCAAGTTTCAGAAATGAAGAAAAGATGAATATCAGTACAAAACATTTAATAATATAAAAGCCATGAGTAATACTTAATTTTATGTTTTTGAAACTCCATGTTCCTTCAATCTAATCTTTAAGGTAGGATTCATAAATTCAATATTTTTATCATATATTAGTGAAAGACGTTTATAAAATTATTCAAATAACTTTATATATATTTTTAGTAACTAATTATATACAATTAAAATAATTTCCGCGTTTTTATTTAATAGAATTCAGATTTTCGGTAATTTTTTTAAGTTTTTCTTATTCTTGGGCGAGAAATTTCGCTGTTTTATATGAAAGCTAAAATTTAACGAAGATTCGTTAAATTTCTTAAGTAAAAAATAAGTTTCCATGTGTAACAACACTGAAATGCCATTTATTGCATTCTTATTTTTTTAAGTTATTATTTTTGACTGAGTTGACTGGCTTAAGAGTGTTCTTTATTCAAGTAAGGGTAAGTTGTGCCGGTTCGATTAGCATCTCCTATATGTTTACTATTAAAATCATCCTACGGTTATTTATCAGCACAACATTTTGACATTTTTTACAAAATAATGTTTGCTCACAAAACAACTTCTTGGCCGTGGGCCAATTCTCAGGTAAATTGATTAGTACAGTAAATTGAAATTTTAGTACAAATTACTGTTCAAATCGTACCAATTCTCTTGTAAATAAAATTAGGTAAATGCGGCTTAAAGGGACACATTATTTCTAGGAATATACAAAAATTGGTATGTAAGTAAACGAACTAATGTCATAAATTTTATTGTCGTTGTTCCAATTATTTGTATTGTTTATACAAATAAATTTAAATTGTATATTTTCGCAAATTTGTTGCGTAATATACACAATAAACTATTGGAAAAAATATATAAAAATGTTAACATATAAAACTGTGTTCATAAATATCGAAGCACATGTTTATTTCATGGGAAATGCTAGTTAATATAAAAAAATTATGTCTAGAAACATGGCCGACATATTTTCATGATTTGTTTAGCAAAAACAAAAACCACTACTATTTACCTTTTGTGTCTTCGCTTTACCCTACTTTTTAGTGCGGTATTTCAATTTACCGCATACACTGTTAAAAATGGCTTTTACCCTAGATTTACCTTAGAATTGGTGCGCAGCCTAAGTTACAAATTTTTTTGAATGTGTACTAAAAATGCGAAATTTAAAATCGATTGCTAATTAGCAAGCTCAAATGAGAACGCACAGTAATGCTGACATTTTTGATGGAACACTATACTAATTTTATATTTTCTTTACATACACATGATATGATAAGATACGTGATATGATATGATATGATATGATATGATATGATATGATATGATATGATATGATATGATATGATATGATATGATATGATATGATATGATATGATATGATATGATATGATATGATATGATATGATATGATATGATATGATATGATATGATATGATATGATATGATATGATATGATATGATATGATATGATATGATATGATATGATATGATATGATATGATATGATATGATATGATATGATATGATATGATATGATATGATATGATATGATATGATATGATATGATATGATATGATATGATATGATATGATATGATATGATATGATATGATATGATATGATATGATATGATATGATATGATATGATATGATATGATATGATATGATATGATATGATATGATATGATATGATATGATATGATATGATATGATATGATATGATATGATATGATATGATATGATATGATATGATATGATATGATATGATATGATATGATATGATATGATATGATATGATATGATATGATATGATATGATATGATATGATATGATATGATATGATATGATATGATATGATATGATATGATATGATATGATATGATATGATATGATATGATATGATATGATATGATATGATATGATATGATATGATATGATATGATATGATATGATATGATATGATATGATATGATATGATATGATATGATATGATATGATATGATATGATATGATATGATATGATATGATATGATATGATATGATATGATATGATATGATATGATATGATATGATATGATATGATATGATATGATATGATATGATATGATATGATATGATATGATATGATATGATATGATATGATATGATATGATATGATATGATATGATATGATATGATATGATATGATATGATATGATATGATATGATATGATATGATATGATATGATATGATATGATATGATATGATATGATATGATATGATATGATATGATATGATATGATATGATATGATATGATATGATATGATATGATATGATATGATATGATATGATATGATATGATATGATATGATATGATATGATATGATATGATATGATATGATATGATATGATATGATATGATATGATATGATATGATATGATATGATATGATATGATATGATATGATATGATATGATATGATATGATATGATATGATATGATATGATATGATATGATATGATATGATATGATATGATATGATATGATATGATATGATATGATATGATATGATATGATATGATATGATATGATATGATTATGATTGATATGATATGATATGATATGGTATGATATGATATGATATGATATGATATGATATGATATGATATGATATGATATGATATGATAGAGACTTACAGGCCAACCATAATGGTGATCCTAGGTATGTATAGCACATTCCTGGAATATACGCGGTACCGTATTAAAATCCTGCATCTTATACTATATTCCAAAACTATACGGGCCCAGGCCCTGCCTGCATCCTCAACATAAATGATTTATAGGGATAGGATGTTAGTCACAGAAATAACTAGGGCGATAACCGCAGCAAAGTTATTATCTAACTACATTGATAGGTTAGCTAAGTTAGTTATAATAATCACACCTTGGAAGAGAATTTGTTAGTTTATTAGTTTGTGTTAATTGGAAAATGGTATAGGAAACTCTAAGCTTCATCATATGTATTTATCGTCACCAGTCATACATAGTACGACTGGTATAAATATTTCAATTGACATCCAGGGGTCATCTCATCTTATGCTGTATCATCTTACCGCTCTAAAATCTAATCCAACACCATTTAACCCGAAGGATGTGTATGTTCGTGAAGACTGGACAGCATATATTTATGCTTATGATGACCTGAAAAAATTGTGTAGTTCTAGTGGTCAAATATTATAGTATAATCTTGTAAATGTCTCATATAGCTACATAAAATATCCATTTATTCATCTAATTTGGAACAGTATTGCCTCATAAAAATTATAATACAAATCCATTTCGAAAGGACCATTGTGTGAACCGAAGGTATTTGGTTCGTAAATTTGAATTGAAAAAATCATAAGAATAAGAAAGCCTTTACGAATACCTCGTAGTTCCAAACGTTCAATGAAAATGCTTCGATATAATATGTACATACGATGATGTGCAGATTCAAATACAGGGTGGCGCACGAATCGTGCTACAAAAACAAAACGTAATAACTATTTTTCTGTGTGACTAATCTGTTTTTTATTTTTTTTATTTTGCAGATTATTATTTAAATTTACTAAAATGGATGCTTGGAATACCGAAACGAGGATTTGGATAGTGCAGCGCTACCATGCTTTGCAGTCCATCATTTCCGTCCAGAGGGAATTTAGGCGGGAGTTTGGCGGCACTCCCCCGAGTAGATGGACCATTATGAGGTTGGTACGCATGTTTGCTGAATCTGGAAGCATCGCACGTAGACCGTACAATCGAGATCCCTATGTTCGGGTCGAAGCCACAATCGCAGCTGTAGCATCTTCAATTCAGGCAAATCCAAGTGTTTCGACTCGAGAGTTATCGGCGCAAATTGGAGTTAGCAGACGGTCATTACAACGGATAATTCATGATGACTTAAACTTGTTTCCGTACAAAATCCAAATTACAAGCAAATTAAAACCTCTGGATTTGCCTATTCGCCTGGAATTTTGCCGGAAAATTATTGAAATGGCCGAAGAAGACAACAACTTCATAAATTGCTTGTTTATGTCTGATAAGGCCCATTTTGATCTAAACGGCAATGTAAACAAGCAAAATTGCCGTATATGGAGTGAAACTAATCCAGAAATACTCCATGAGACGGAACTGCACCCAGAATGAGTGACAGTGTGGTGCGCAGTTTCATCAAGATGCATTGTCGGGCCATACTTCTTTGAAGTAAACGGTGAAACAGTAACTGTAAATGGGGACCGTTATTTAAACATGTTGAAAGATTTTTTTTACCCAGAACTGCGGCGAAGACGTATCCCTTTTAACAGCATTTGGTTCCAGCAAGATGGAGCAACTGCACATATAGCCAGACCGGTTATGGAGGAGCTCCAACGAAAATTTCCAAATAAATTAATATCCAGAAACTCCACTTTCCGCTGGCCCCCAAGGTCACCTGACCTCACTGCACCAGATTTTTTTTTATGGGGTTATGTCAAACAAGAGGTGTTTAAAACGAAACCAAGGAATTTGACTGAATTGAAGCAGTCCATTACAACAATAATTGAGGCGATCCCGACTTCAACCCTTCAGTGCGCAATGAATAATTTTCTGATCAGGTGTCGCACATGCGTGAATGAGCATGGAGGTCATTTACGGTCTATCATTTTCAAAACTAATTAGTTAAATAAAAATAAAATTGAATTATCTATACAATAAAAAAAAATAAAGCCGATTAGTCACACAGAAAAAAAGTTATTACGTTTTGTTTTTGTAGCACGATTCGTGCGCCACCCTGTACTAAAGTTTCGAATTCTAACAACTTGATAGCGGCCAACTACATATTATAAAATTTCCATACTTTTTCAATTATCATTTTCTTGTGCAATCCAATAAACATGAAAACATACCTATTTACTGTCCTCATTCATTCAAACGCAACACATAAATATTTTAATATCATTCATATCAACAGCCAATGTACGCGAAAACAAGCTGGCGAGAAAACGAGGCAATAAAGAAACTATTAATAAACACTCATATGGCTATCTCTTGTTTGGCGTTAATGCTGCATTTACACTATTGTTTTCGAGCTTTGTTTTTGAGGTTGTTTTCAGTTTTTAGTTTTTGTTGTTGTTTTCCCATATAAAAACTTATCGATATTATAAAGCTTACTGGGCCCAAAACAACGTTCGAAATCAAAAAAAGATGTAGTGCCTACATCTTTTTTACATAAAGAATACATAAAAAATACTTTTTTACATAACTTTCGGTTTTTGTTCCGTGGTTCATAGTAAAAAAATTAGATGGGAATAGCGATACTTATCGATTTTTCAAATATATTTTTAATTTTTTTATTTTTATTGCTATTTTTAATATAAATTGATATATTAAATAAATAAAATTCATTTTAATATATATATTTAATTGTTTTTGGTACTTTTGTAAAAATAAAAAATTAATTAAACTTATCGACATCGATATTTATTTTGTATGTCCAAGTGTCAAAATATTCAAAATATAAATAGCGAAATTATAGCGGGAAATAGAACATTTTTTCAGATTTGAACAAAACATTTTTTCAGATTTGATCGTACAGCAGATTTAGCTATGAAGCATGGTAATATTTGGAGGAGATAGATAAAGTTTTTATTTAAAAAATCATTTATTTAAAATATTTATAAAACATGTAATGCCGATCCCATATTTTGACGATTTTCCCTAATCGCTTTAAATGTAGATCCATTCGATTTCTTACAAATATGGACTGAAAGTCTGTTTTATAAAAAAGCAATAATTCGTTTGCTCGTTTGATATCCCTTCAGTGTTAATTTCAATTAATGACTCAGTTATTTTTAGCGGTTGGCTTAGCTTTGCCAATTGCATATCCGTAATATTTGCATGAGAAACCCGAAGGTTCGAGCATATAATATACAGCTCAGCTTAGTTCCTTAAGCCGGCGACGATGATGACATAACAGAAGCACCGGAAAGTCGAACAAAATTGAATAAACTATCATTCAACAAGGAATTTGTTTATTGAAGAACATACGATGATTTGCTGCTTCTTGTCTAGCAACGTCGACTAAAGCACGGCCATCGGACATAACCCCGGCTAGTCTAATATAAAAAATTAAATTATCTTTGGAATTTACCTTAACTACAACAAACTTACCAGACCAGTACCATCCATCGCCAATTGTAAAAATTCGCGTAAATGAATTGATTCATATAACTGACAATTTTCCCAACTGTGAACATCACTCCATCCTCTCCACGTACAGCTATAGCAATTCCACTATTTTCGACCGCTTTAGCAGCATAAATCGACTTGAAATACACGAGGATCGGGGGGAAAATTGAGACGGACGCTGACAAATCATACTGTAGTGTCGACATAACCTAGCAATGAGTAAACAGCGTAGTAAGTTTTAAAATCTTATTCATCATCTTCCCCGTCATCTCGATCATCGTTACTAGTTTGTTCGCTACTTTGTGTTGCTTCCATGTATAAAGCATCGCTGGGATCAAGAATTACATGCAAGCCATTAGTCAATTCGTCCACCCAGCTTAATTCAAGTAAAAATTCCTTATCGCGGGCTGGATGATGAATTTCATAAATATTCTATAAAAAACAAAAATAAATCACTATAAACGATATAATAATAGCTGAAATTAACAATTTTTACCACTTCATTTAATAATTCGTTTACCTCCTACTAGTACTATAATTTTCACAAACAGCTTTTGACACTTTGACCTCCAAACAAATATGGAGCATAGGGATACAATCGAAAACGATCAGTAAGTTTTTGTTGTTGTTTCACGATAAGCTGAAAATGACCCAGAAAGCTACTTCGAAAACAATAGTGTAAATGCAGCATAAGCCTCAAGCAGTGAAAACTTAAGAGCTTAAGTTGTGCTCCGTTTGGACCACTTAGGGGAGAAGTACGACCACCAAAATTTTAGAGGTCAGTTGTTTATTTGTAAGGAGAAGCCTATAAATTTTGGTGATTGTAGCACTAACTAGGTATAAGATGTACGTACATATCCCTTTTGGTGCCCACTAACACAATTGTGAGGGTATGGCAAAAGTACCATGTCAAAAATTGATTTTTGTATGTGTTTTCAACTAACTTACACATTTGTGTTTTCCTTTCAAACTTATTTCATCCGAAAAAAAACACTATAACTACATACAATTGTGTTGGTTGTACTTCAAATCAAGCGAAATTTTTTATTAAAAACGCCACTATATACTATGATTTTTTACTCACACATTTGTGTGGTTTGACCTTAAATTGAGCCTTTTTTTGTTTTTTTTTAAAAAAGGGATATACATATACAACACAAATTATTACAATTGAAGTTGAGAGAGTCTCTGAAGGGGGAATGTTACCATCCAACTCTGTTTCGCAAATTAATTTGCCCCAAGTAAAACAAATCAATTAAATTTGTGATCATATACATTTGTAGAAGAGAACGCAGAACAAAATCAAATAGAACAACAAACATACATACGTAAACCAGTCTCTCTCATTTCAACTTTACGTAACACCACGCGTATATCAATGCCTTCTAAACTACTGGCCGCTTACACCAAATGATGACGACACGCTAAGTCGGCGTTGTTGTTGCTTTCTCTAGTTGCTTTGTTAGTGTAAATATCCTAAAATTATTATCGCGCAGTCTCGGTATAGACTTAAATTGACGTCATGTGCGAAAAATGAGAGTAGTAAAAGGCCAGTAGTATAGAAGGCATTGCGTATATTCAGACAAATATGTCGTATATCCCTTTTCTGGCCTGCGATCACAATTGTGTGCGGTACGTAAGAGAAACATGAAAAAAAAACAAAAACCATTACAAACTATGATTATTTACATACACAATTGTGTACGGTGGACTTTAATTATAGAAAAAAAGTATCTGGCCGGAAAAGGGATATCTATGGTGGTTTTACTAATTAAGTAAAAATAATACACCTTGCCTCCTTATTACTACGGCAATAAATTTCACAAACTTAACAGATAAAAACCAAAATTATTATAAAATAAATTAATAAATTATGAACAATTTTAGTGTAATTGATTTTCTTAATTCATTAATTGAATTTTTCCTATTCATATTCAAGAAGTTTAGTGAGCATTTAAAGAAATTGCGTCTATTTAGATAACGCAATACGAAGTTTTAGTGTATTCCACTATAAAAATATAAATACAACCGTGAGAGCAGAGAATAATTTGTGATCATTTTGTTTATATTTTGTCATTTCGATTTCATTTCTGTCTGTATTTCTATTTTATTTAGTGTCACATAATTAATGGAAGACTTACGATGCATTTTTCTGTGTTTTACATAATATCCGTAATTCTTTTGCTATTTTTTATTGAATCTACGTACCAATTACAACAATTTCGAATTAAATGGTATTACAAATCGACTTATGGTAGATAAAAATGACAAAAAAACGCCAAAATCTAAAAAAAAATTTACATGCATTACTATAAAAATTAAAAAAGTCTATCCTTCGGCTTCAACAGTTTGTTCGAAACTAACAAATAAACAAACAACAAAATTACAAAACAACTGGAGAGCGAAAAAATATATTTTTGTATTGTTTTATAATTTTGTATGACGGACGAATGACGAAATTTATTTTGGTTTTATGAGAACGAGGTGTAGACAAAAACTAGAAAAAACTGGAAAACCAAAATAAAAAACGAATAACCGTCTACTTCGATGTAATAATTACAACTAAATAAATTTTGTAATGTAATTTTCCTTTTTAATATTTATCTGCCATCTAGTTGGACCGTCGACTTAGCGTGTCGTCATCAGTTGGTGTAAGCGGCCAGTAGTTTAGAAGGCATTGGCTACGGGCAGACTATATATTGTATATAAACATTCCCAAGGAAATATATAATAAAATATAATAATATATAGAAATCAAAATACTTCTCTTTTGAATCCGTTAGTTTCATTCACGTGCAAACTTTGTATATGTACATAGTAATTCAAAATAAAAAGTGCAAGTATGCATTCATGCAACGGTGTCAGATTATACACGAAAATAATAATTTAAATTACGTATGCATTCTAAACAATTACAGGTACATCCGCATATTAATACTAAAAAAATTTATGCACATATTATTATCACTTTATGTAATACACAGTACACTACATATTATTATTTAACCCGTATTATTTATTTATTATTATTACACAAAGCAAAAGAAAAAATCATTTTATTTTAAAATGAGGAGCAACATTAAAACACGTCCGCTTCGTCTGAAATTCAAACACTCTTTTTTCTTCTTATTTTCTTTACATACACAAGTTCTTGTTTCTACAAAAAAACAATTTGTGCTGGACTAATTTAAATGTTTCTGTGTTAACTCAACATAATATGACTCAATTTTAAAATATGCCTTTCCTGAATATTTGACTAACCATTCAAAATGAAAATTCAAACGAAGCATTTATGTCTTTATATACAAAAAATCTTCTAAAAAAATATTGAAATACACTGCACTGGTTGGTTTAAAAAATTACAAAAGCTTCCCCTCTATTGAAAGCTCATGAAAAAATGGTGGAATCTTACGGCTCTTATATTCAGGATGCTCTGCTGATACTCCTATGTCGAAATTATGGAATGGGTACAAAGGGCCGAATGTCGAAGGGCCGAATGTCGAAGGGTCGAATGTCGAAGGGCCGAATGTGTGGAAGGGCCGAATGTGTGGAAGGGCCGAATGGGTCGAAGGGCCGAATGTCGAAGGACCGAATGTGTCACACAAGCAAAATTTTTGGCGTAAGTGTAGATGAAGTATACATCGCCGAAATCGGGTAAGATGAAAATTAAAAAAAAAAAAATTCTTTATACGATTGTATACCTGTCATTTTTAGGAGGTGCAAGCCAAAAATTTCGGAAAAATCACCACATTTTCCTGGAAAATTTGCAGTTTTTCCAAAAATATTTGTTTGATTTTTTTCATCCAAAAATTAAAAATCTGCCGTTTTTATTTATCAAATCTTAACTTTAATGATAAAAATTCGAATTACACTGTCATGAAACGGGCAACAAATTACATTTTTGCGTTATTTTAATAAAACTTTTTGATTTTCCGGAAAATTTTTCCCTTTTTTTATTTTTTCAATATTTTATTTAGTTTTATTTATTTTTATTAATAATAAATTACTTCGTCAACCTTGCAGACACAGATCAAAGAGTTTTTATCTTATCACAAAGAAATTTTTTTTATAAAAATTTCATCTTACCTAAATTTTTTATCAAAAACGCCATTACATACTACGCGTGTTCAGTCCGACCAAATAATACAAAATATTGGGTGGTCGAGATATGCTATCGAGTTATTAATTGAAGGGTATGAGGAGTACCAACTTCTAATTAATGCTCGTTTAGGAAAGCGTCAGTTTTGACAAAATATTAAGGAATATTTTTCGGTGAAGAGTTTTGTGAGTATTAAATTTATAATAATAATAATATATATATTAAAATAAATAAATATATATATTAAATAAATATATATTTTAGGATTTTTCTGTTATTCAAATTAAAAGGACACCTTCTTTATTTGTCGTTTTTGGGTTAATTAAAAAACTAGCAAAAAATTTTAATGTACATCAAAATTTTTTGATGTAAATCAGATTTTCGAAATTTGATGTACATCAAAAAATGGAAATGTAGATTTTTACTTCCATTTTAACTACCACATAACATATCTATTATATACATATAATAAGTGAATCGCAAATATTGTCCAATATGACAAACGCTTCATTTGAAATTTTGTCAAAAGGGTTTGTTATTGTTTTCGGCATCCCTTTCGAGTTTAAACACACTACGATAAAAACACATCAAATTTTTTTCATGTTCTTTTTAACTATCGGAAATTTAATTTACATCAAAAACGTAAAAGAATTCGCTATTAGTTTAATTTGCACTTCGAGTGCAAAAAATATATTTTTTCAACCAAAGCAGTTTTCGCAGCAAATAATAAACATGTTTTACGGAACGTGGACGGCGATTGATTTTTTGAAATCATTGAATCACGACGATAGAATTAAAGTGTGGCGAGGCTCAATAAACAACCCAACACACATATATTCACAAGAGCGATGCTACATTGTTGTACTATTTATTGCTCTCTCCCCTTTCAAAATATGATACGAGTATACGACACCTTCACTTTTTTGTTTTCAGCTTAAATTAAAAAGTAAATAGAACCTTTTTATTATTGCATAACAAAAGATATACTTCTTCCTCGTTCGCTTCTTGTTGCCGTTGGTGTATTTACACTATTTCGTTACCTAAACTCGTTTACGGGTGGGTATATAGAGTATCGAGCGTATTATAATGCTGCGATTGTTATGCAACCTAACCATGAAATTGGTCCTAATCAATCGTATTAACCTCTATAGTTTCCTTTCGTATCACTTCCTTCAATCTCGGATCAAATACAAATAAATGGGTACATTTCGATATTTTTTTATCAATTAAATTAAAATTTCAATTTAAAAATTACAGTAATCACCTCACCACAAACATACCGCCGGAGGGATATTGGCAAAAACTTGAATTTATATTGATAAGAAACATAACAAGATTAACTTTTTTTAATCGAAATATATTTTATAATTGGATTTTGAAATAGATTTTTATTTATCCGTACGTACATTATTCGATTATGGTTTAATTGATTGGAATTTTTTTGGTTTTCATTTTAGGTTTGCTCGACGCACTAGCAAAAGGGTTGCTTTCCGATCCACATGTAATTGCGGCTAGAATTTTAGCAACTAATGTGACAACAGGTATACTCGGCACTTCAGTTTGGTGGTCTAAACATGTAGGTGGTTTGGGCGGACCAAATCGAGTGGACGAAGATGGTGTTGCGGTTGGTGCGAAGCCCAGTAATAATTATCCTTGGTATGCAGATGAATCGTCATCACCAGAGTTGCGATCCCCAAAATTTGCACCCAGCCCACCAAATATTTCGTATCGAGGCTGGTGGACCTTTCCATATTATTCCTGCAACCAAAAACGGTGGATACTATCGTACAGTGTTGCCATACCACCAATAGGGCGACATGGGATGCGAGGATTTCTCAGTATCGATATCGATGTATCCGAGTTACAGGTGAACCAATGCGAAATAGTTCATCGAAATGAGCTCGATACGTACCAGGAGCAGTTGATGCAAATCGAAGCATTTCATGGATCAAATAAATGTCACCGCGATAATATGAGATGTGATTACCGGCCGCAACTTAATGCGGTCGGACAAACTGTACTGCTATATACAAATTTAAATAATTATAACATAAATAGTAATAGTATAAATAATAATAATAACCTAAATAATAAAAACTTAATAAACGTAAACGGTTGGTTACGCGGTGCCTATCAGTGTCTTTGTAAACAAGGTTATTATTCAATTCGACATCCATACGGTTTTAATGGAACGATTATGGAGGTTGCTTATCAAGAATACAAGGAAAATGTGAGCCGTTATTATCAGGATATATTTCGCTGTCTTCCATGTGCAAAAGGATGTGAAAAATGTTTTGGACCATCACCTTGTTTAGCTACATATAATTGGCCTTTTCGGTATTAATCTTATTATAATTAACATAAAGGGTCTTTCAATAGGAACGCCCGATATGTTAGGTTGTCGTATATGGTAAATCTATAGTGTATGGTAAATCTCCATACAAGGTATAGCGTTGAATAAGGAGTGCAAAACATCTATTGTTTTTTTCAAAATCAGTACTCCGTTCGAGAATGGTTATGCGCATTACTTAATTATTATCCTCGTCACAACCGTTCTGCTGAACCGACTATTCGACTTTTGGTGGTCAAATTCGGTTTAATGAATAATCAGCCAGCACCCGTATGTCATCGAAACTCAAGGTCTGCTGAAAACATCGCTGCTGTCACAAGAACTTTGCGGGACTGAAACTTGGCGAATTTTGTGTCGAGACTGGCCACCGAGATCGTGCGATTTAACAACTTTAGACTTCTTCATTTTGAGCTATTGCAGGTCTTTGCAAATAAACCGCAAGGAATTGATGCCCTCAAATTCAACATAACGAATGCCATCCACCAAGTTCAGCCAGATTTATACGATAAAGTCATCGAAAATTAGACCTCCCGAATACGTGCTACCAAGCAAAGCCGCGGCCGACATTTGAACGACGTTATATTTCATACATAACGCCATAAAATATTCTTTCAAATAAAAAATTGAGTGGATATCTTACGCACAACTTGTTTTATTAACATTTAAGAATCGAGCGTCCTTATTGAAAAACCTTTTATTTTGCAAACGTAATGTTTCGACACTGAAATAAAATAATTTTGTCTTTCCAGAATCTCAATATTAACAATATCTATTCTATGTGCCATATTTACACTTGTCTTAGCATGTTATATGTTTAAACATCGTAAAGTTAAAGTTTTCAAAGTGGCAAGTCCAATATTTTTAACTATAACACTATTAGGTTGTGCCATCATGTATCTAGAGATGGCAGCGATATTTCCAATTTTGGATACGTATGCATGCATTGCAACTAAATGGACACGCCATATGGGATTTTGTGTTACGTATACAGCCTTGCTAATGAAAACATGGAGGTGAGTACTTTAACTTGAAACATATTTTTAGCTTTAATAGATTATAGCTCTTGAAAATTCTTTTCTCTTAATATCTCTTGAATCACTAACGCCTTTTTGTGTGTAATTAAGCATAAACGTCTTTTTGTGTTTATAAAGTAGAGTATGATAAAGTTTTTCTCAACTCAGTTTCAGCATGGGAATACTGAGTACAATGACGATGTTATAGTACATCAATTTTTTCTGACCCTTGCATCTTTTCTGAATTGAGAAGTTTGCGACTTTCCTACTTCGCTATACTATGTGATTATTTTAAGTATTTTTCTGTTGTAACTCAATTTCAGAGTTTCGCTCACTTACCGTGTAAAATCAGCTCATAAAGTAAAGTTAACCGACAAACAACTCTTACAATGGATGGTACCAATACTACTTGTAATGTTAATCTATTTAGGCACATGGACATTATCAGCGCCACCTATGGCCGAAGTGGTAAGTATTGATAAAATCAAATTTTTAAACTAACGCAAACAAAATTTTATAAATATCCACCTTTTTCTTAAACCTATTGATCCAGATAACCGATCAGTATGGATTGAAATTTAAACAATGCTCGTACAACTGGTGGGACCATAGTCTTGCTATCGGTGAAGTACTATTCTTAGCATGGGGTATTCGTGTATGCTATAATGTGCGAAACGCAGAATCTTTGTACAATGAGGCTCGATTAATATCGTTTGCCATTTATAACATAGCGCTTGTCAACACCCTTATGGTTGCAATTCAGTAAGTATATAATGTGTTTCAAGCAATATTTTTCATTGACACTCCTGTAATCCGTTTACAGTCTATTTATATTTCCACAAGCTGGGCCAGACATTAAGTACCTCTTGGGTTTTGTAAGAACCCAACTTTCCACAACAGTTACTATTGCTTTGGTATTTGTACCAAAAGTTATACGAATAATACGTGGTCAGGGTGATCAATGGGATAGTCGGGCCAAGGTGCGTGGTATTACTGCATCATTTTCATTAAATGGCATCGGACTCGTGCCTGACGATTCACCCGACTTGTATCAGGAAAATGAAGAGCTTAAGGTAAGTGAAAGTCCAGCATTGTCAGTTGCAGTTTTATTACACCGTTGTAATGGTGTTCGATTTCCAAACGAGTAATAACTTTTTTTACGACGCAAAAGCATTAAAGAGGATTTGCTACAAAATTTCGATGGTTTTGGTAAAATGTGTAGATAAGGAAGAATTAAAATAATTTGTCAATCCAATTTTACAATAAAAATAAAAATTATAAATTAATGGTTTATTATTGTATTTTCGCGATTTTCCCTCATACTCAGCTAAACGTTTTGTTGTTGATTGAATGGATTAACAAAGTAGAATAACTGTAATAAATATATAAATTCCCTATCCGCCAAAAATAGAAGATTAACCACATTTAAGAAATGCGAATATAAAATATTCTAAAGGAGGTACGAATGTAACAAATGGGAATTATATAGATTGATCTGAACGCGTATTTTGATCCAGAATTGGGAAACGAAACCACAAATTTGTGTATACGTATATGACGTATAATACACAATTTTGAATAAGTGTGCTGTCATTTGTTACGCGTATTACACGTCGTATACGTATACACAAATTTGTGGTTTCGTCTCCAAATTCTGGATCAAAATAGCCGTTCTGAGGTAGCAGATTTAAGGTACCTCATGTCTTTATCGATTTTGTTTGTTATGGGAATTACCGACTCGAGCTGGTTTTGCCATAAAATTTGTCATGTTTGCCGAAAATTAAAATACAATCGACATCGTTGTCGTAAAATTAACTTATGCAAAGTAGAGCCAATCGATAAATTCTTTACAAAGAATATGACAATTATTGTAAAATATATTCTACGACAACTATAGTAAAATAAAACTATATAGCTTCATTTAAAATATAATACCTTTCAATTACACAAATTTGTTCCAGGAAGAAATTCAGAAACTCGCTTCTCAAATTGAATTTATGAAAATCGTGAATATGGAAATGAACAACCGCCATTTAAAACCAAAGCCGGGTGGCTATTTTACAATTTCGTCAACAGTTCAAAGCCCGTTGAACAAAAGTACAAACACACAAATATTCTCATCAAAAAAATCACAAACATTGCAACAACAACAAATCGAACAGTTAAATAATAGTGGAGGGATTAGTGATGATGGACACAGTGGATCAAATAGTTTGGGAACAAATTCGATCGGGTAGGCCACCAACCAACTCATTTTTAAATTATAAAAAAGTTTCGATAAAAATAACTAACATTATATTTGTGATTATATTTATAGTTACGCACCTTCGTTACCGCAACAAAATAGTAACAATAATAATAACAATTACAACACGAATTATAATAATGGCAATCCAACAACAACAAATAACAATGAAAAAGTATGACAAGTTTACCGAAGTGAACAAATCTGTTCCACCGAAGCCGCACGTCCGCCGATCAAACAAATTTCACCGACCAAAACACCACCTGATCTCCGTATTCCAATTTATGTTTAAAATATAAATGACTTTGATCATCATGCGTTGCTGTTTAATATTATTTTCATGTAATTGTAAATAATTTTTAATTACTACCAATATTTAATTAATATATAATTACAATATAAGAAATGTAAGTTAATCAAATGCAGGATCGCAAATGTTTTTAACTTAAGATTTTTAATTGTTATATTTAAGTTTTCTTTTAGTAAAATTCAGTTTAAATTCAATCGAAACTTTTAAGATTAACTTGCTCGTGTTATTTATTTAATCGAAATCATGCCGCCACAAACGTTTTTATTTTTAATTGAAGTTGATAGCAGTTTTGCTGTTAACGCGATTTCGATTTCTAACATAACAAATTTGGATGGTTTTCTTTTAAATACTTCCAGCCTAACCTGAAGGTGGATTGATAGATAGATTGATTATTCTGTTGTTGAATGTAATAGATCGGGCCCTTTAGATAAAATATCCTCTTTTTCAAAAAAACTTCGAAAACTGATTTAGCACGAATGTGTAAGAAAACAATTTTTAAATAAAATCGCTTAAATGCATGGCGTTTGTATGCAAAAATTGACTACACTGTTGAAAGGGCTTAGTATTTGAAAAAAAAATTAAATCGTTCAAGTGCACAATAAATTCATAGCATTTTTGGGTGTATGTTCTCTTATTGTTATTGTCCTGGTTTTGAACAGACAATACACACACGTGGTATCATTGGATAGGTGATGAAATGATCTTTAACTTGACATACTTTGATTAAAAAAAAAAAATTCGATTTGCGAATTTTTTGCACCCAAGTGTATACCATATAATGAGTTATTTCACAAATTTTAGTATTAGGAGTATGTACAATTGAATATTATCCTTGCGAGTCTATACTGCGAGTATAGACTTTAACTCGCAAAGATAGTATTCAATTGTACTCCTAATAGTAAAATTTGTGAACTAACTCATTTTTAGGTATACACTTGGGTGCAAAAAATTCACAAATCGAAATATATTTTTTTTAATCAAAGTATGTCAAGTTAAGATCATTTCATCACCTATCCAATGATACCACGTGTGTGTGTTGTCTGTTCAAAACCAGGACAATAACAACAAGAGAACACACACCCAAAAACGCTCATTCCAGGCAGCACCGGTTGCGGAACTTGTGGCAGGTATAAAGTGTACGTTTTAAGGGAATTGTCATCATTCGCAAGTCAACACTTAGCATAAACGGTCTTCTATCGATGACGTATTCATCCGGAACAAGAAAACTAATACCACAGCATCAATTCACCAAATAGTAAAATAACACTGTGCTTGAATTGCAAACTTTTTTTGCGTGACAAGCTGGGCACCCATAAACCTAATTCGAATATGCTGAATTCAATGGTGCTAGTCCCATTTCAAAGTTAGTCCCATTTTTGAGATATCGCTATCGACATATTTTGCCTCTGAGTCAAAAATTTGTCAAAATATACACTCATGCTCACGTTGATAGCTCCTGAACCATTAAGATTTTCGTTATGCTTTCTTCAGCAAAGTTGTTGCGCAAGCCAAGACAAACAACTTTGCCGAACATATCAAGGCCGTGATAAATCTACAATCACATTTTTGTGTTATTTTATTTTTTGCTTTTCATTTTGACGAAAAACACGTTTTTTATCATTTTTTGTCCATTTATTGAATTTAAATCGATCGGCAAATATGGGATCCGTTCATAACTGCATATTTTAAAATTGCATTTCTCAAAACGCCATTTTTAAAAACTGCATAAGGTACAAAATTGCATTTTTCAAAACTGCATATTTCAAAACTGCATAAGGTACGAAACGGCATAAGGTACAAAATTGCATTTTTCAAAACTACATATTTCAAAATGGCATAAGGTACGAAACGGCATAAGGTACAAAATTGCATTTTTCAAAACTGTGAAAAGTATAGTCGATATAAATCAGCAGTTTCATCACTTATTTTGCGGCGATTGCTCATAATTGTAAATTTTCCACACACATAACAAAAGCACTTGAGTTTAAAACACCAATCCATATTATTTATTTCACCAGATTTCACAAGACGATTTTCACTTTATTTTTTGTATTCTTTTGTCACTTTATATATTTAGATGAAACTTTTTATTTTTAATTTTATATTACAGTTTTTAGTTCTTTCTTATTGTGCTAATTTTTTAACTTTTTTAGAAATATCGATTTCAACAATAATCTCTTCTTCGGTTTATTTTTTGCTACTGTTACTTAATTTATTTTGAAGCTCTTTATATACTGTAGCTAGGCGCTGCTGTTTGGCACCTCCTTTGTTTTTAAGTTATGGAGGTAGTAAATTTTATTGGGGTTTTGTGTTGATTTTCTCGCGAAGTAAATTGTGGGTGCTTTTGTATATTTTCAGGGTGTGAATTTTGGCCGTAATTTGACTCATGACTCATGAGAAATTCGTATACGTACAGTATACAAATGTCTCATGACTCAAATTGGTACACCTGTCTAATTTCAGTCCTTTTTTGATTATGTGCAAAATGGTTACATTTTTATTGAATTTAGTGTATGGTTTTCAGTTTTTATGTGTTGTACGAAACTTGATTTTATGTACTTGTGATGTGTTCTTTGTGTCTTATCTGAGATGAGCGTTTTGTTTGGCCTAAGTATGCCGAATTCCAGTTGTATTTAGCCTTACCTGTGTACTTATGTTTCTCGAAACGGCCGTGTCTTCTGAGAGAAGCTTTTGCCAAAACTGACAAGACCCTGCCTTTTGTAGAAGTTGTAAGACTTTGTAGAAGTTGCATGGACGAAAAGGAAGAAGAGACTCTAGATAACTTCCTATGCTCGTGTCCGGCACTATCATACAGAAGGCATAGGTATTTGGGCGTGTCCAGTGTGACCAGCCTTTCAGATCTCGCTGAATGTGGAGTGCGAGATATTTTGCGGTACGTACGTAGCTCCGAATGGTTTTGAACAGTGGTAAAGGGGAAATAGGTACCTGTGGTATCACAACGGGGCACCCCTGGTCTAAGTGTGCGGAAGTACTACTCCAAGCTAACCTTGGCCAAAGTAAAACACACATATATGGAAAAATAACACAAAAATGTGAATGTAGATGTCGTTTTTCGGTCTTGACATGTTCAGCAAAGTTGTTGGTCTTGACTTGCGCAACAACTTTGCTGAAGAACGCATAACGAAAATATTAATGGTTCAGGAGCTATCAACGTGAAAATGAGGGTATGTTTTGACTCAGAGCCAAAACATGTCGATAGCGATATCTCAAAAATGGAGACTAACTTTGAAATGGGACTAGCACCATTGAATTCAGCGTACTCGAATTAGGGTTATCCCCTGGGTACCCAGCTTGTCACATTTTTCAACTAGCACAGTGTAATTAATGAAATAGAAAAACAGCATCAAGTTGATGTAGCGTATACACGGATTTCAGTAAAGTATTTGATTCCTTCTGTCATCCAAAAGCACTCAAGAGTTTATTCGCTTTTAGGTTTCCACTCGATTACATAAATTGGTTCTAGCCGTATCTATCAAACCAGCGACAACTTGTAATAATGAGAAATGAAAAATCAAACGTTATTAAAGTTATATCTGGGGTTCCCCAAGGATCTCACATAAGGCCTTGCATATTTATTGTTTTCATAGATATCGGTTATTATATAATCAAAAACTCAAACGTGTTCATATTTGCTGATGAAATGAAAATTTTTCGAAACTTGAAGAAGACATCAATAGATTAAGAGAGTGGTGTGATCGAAATTCGCTTTACTTAAATATTAAGAAATGCAAAATCATGTCTTTCCATCGTAAAAGAAATCCGTTAATTACTTCATACAAAGTTAACAACGAAGTATTGCAAAAAGTCAATGAGATTATAGATTTAGGTGTTAAATTTGTCGAGAATGCCAGTTTCAATTGGCATATTGAAAATTGTATTGCGAAAGCGAATGCTATTCAAACATGTTAAAAGATACGACTGTGAAGTTTCCGACAAAATTAAAAAAATAACAAAACATGGCGGAACAAAAAATTTGTCGAAATAACAAAAATGCACATGTATTAGTAAAACAGTTGGCAAAAGCTATGTTAGGCTTATTAAAAAAGTTTGTTATGAACAGTTAATACGCAATTACTAAATTAGCGCCTTCAGAAACAAATGACAAATAAAAATAAATAGATTATTACGAAATTCGAAATGTTATATCACATACAATTAAAAGAGATTTTTCATTTGAACTAAAAAATGAAAACAAAATTTATTTCTGATAATCCCAATGTCATCGTTGTATCTGTGATTTTTCGTTAAACTGCGTATACGTACACGTAAAAAACAAAATATTTTTGATTGGATGCGACTCTACAGAAAATGAATTCGCAGTTTTAAGTTTTACTTTTATATTTTACGTTGTTGTTGTTTTATTGTAATGGTTTTGTTGTGATTGTTCCGTACATTGGTCTATTTCAGTATATCTCGAATTAGACCAATATACGAAACAATCACAACAAAACCATTACAATAAAACAACAACAACGTAAAATATAAAAGTAATTCGTACACAACGAAAAGTTAATTGGTAAAAATGAAGTATAGATGGAGAACATGAAAGAATCGTATTCCGTAGACTAGGTAGTAATTCGCTAGTGCTACATATACATGGTATTGTTCTATATATAGACAATATTCCTATGTAAAATATCAACATCAGTCGCCGCGGTCTGATGAGATGACTGTTTTTTCAAATCAATAATCTCATTAAGTTCGAAACTGATTGTTGCGATTCTTGCAAATCTTCCATCTATAATTCAAATTAAATTCTAATTAATTTTTACGTTTACATAGGATGAAATATCTCTTTTGGGTTGTCTCTGGTTATATTTACATTTTATTATAAATTGTAAAAAAAATAGAAATTGCGTTATTAATTGTTCATAACAAAAATTTTTAATAAGCCTAACATTGCTTTTGTAAACTGTTTTACTAATCCATGTGAATCTTTGTTATTTAGACAAATTTTGTGTTCCGCCATGTTTTGTTATTTTTTAATTTTGTTGGAAACTTCACAGTCGGTAAAAGGTGGATATATGAATTTAAAGATATTCAAACCTTATGTTCACTCGCTTACGTTCGATCTCAACTTGAATACGCTTTATCGGTCTGGAATCCATAATATGCCGTGCACATTAAAAAATTGAAAAGTTACCTCCGTACTCTACAAGATGCCCGGATTATAAAATATGCCTACGCTGAAAATAGGTGACTTCTCTTACACGCGGCTTTTACTGGTAACGTTTTGCTTGGTCACATTGATTCAGCTTACATTTTGGAAAACATATCAATCCATGCAACTTCCGAAAACATTTCGAAACCATGAGTTTTCAGCACTGGAACACCATTCCACAAACAACGGAGAAAATAACCCTATTAATAATGGGGTTGGTTGTCTAAAATCATTCAACATCGTCGTCGACCTATAGTAATATTCTGGAGTGGGATTTTGCACAAAAAGCGAGAAGCGAGTTTACGTTTGATTTCTCGCCTTTTAGACAGTTTTATAGCGATTATGCACAAATCGACAAAACTAAAAGGCGAGAAAATTGAGCAACTATGGATTTAGCTGTCAAAATATCATTTTGTGTTTAAAATTATTTGTGTCAGTTTGCGGTTTAGTGTTGTGTTCAATTTTTTTTCAGATTTTAGTGATATTTAATAAGACAATTTGTCCATTGCTATTGTTTACACAATACAATATGAGAATTATCCGGTCTCATCAGGGATGATTTACACCCTTTTGACATCGATGGTACAAGGTAGTTAATAATTAATCGTATAAATTTTATTTATGTATTTAATTAACGTAATATTTAATCCTAAAGATTCCAGGAACGATATCGACTTCTGACAAGTTTATTAATTAATTTAATTAATAGTAACGAGGAATATTTTTCAACCCATATGTATCATACCGCAATACTGAAAAGATGTATGCAAATAATGAAAAATATAAAAATGAAAATGACAAAATAAAAGATAAATAAAAATATATATTGGCAGTATGTATTATATTATCGACATCCAATTTAAACAAACTTTGTTTTTTACGTTTAGTATGAAAATATAATCTAAAAATCTTTTCGCCTTTCTTCTCACTATGCAGTATACATGGTCGGAAATAAAAGCGAGAGCGAGTGTCTACTCGCATAGTGCATAATCGCTCTTACTCGCTTTTAGCTACAAGTCGCTCAAAAAAGGCGACTCGCTGTGTGCAAAATCCCAGTCCAGATCTTAAAAAAAAATGTTTTAACTGTTCTGCGCAGCTTTCAGTGGTGTAGTTAATTTTTTTATAAATATAAATATGTTTTATTTCATTTTTATAGTAAAGTTTTATGTTTTTACCTAGACAATTACATTTTGGCATAACCTAAAAATTTCATAAAAGTTTTAATTTGTACATTTTCGTACATTTCCATTTTAATTTTATATTTTAATTTTCATATATGTTCCACAAAAAACCACTAACGTTAACAAATTTAAACTCGAAAAAAAAAACAAATGGGCATTTGACTATAAAAATGGCGAACGATTTATATTGTATGAGTGTGGGAAAAATTTCTTATCTTTCATACATTTTTTGTAGATGTGTGAACAATGCTGCCATAAAAAATGCTTTAGTTCACATTTTTGTATAGCACATTATGGCAACACACTAACAAATCGATATTTTTTCTCGCTTTTTTTTACTGACAGCAGATTTTTCAATCTGAATTCACGGAACGGGATTATTTTTTATCCAACTCTTTAGTCTATCAAATCTTTATATTCAACTAAGTCCCGCCCAATTGGATCTCGGTTTAGTTGAAATATTTCCATCTTTTGAGCAAATAATCTAATTCGTACCAACATAGTAACAAAAATAACCAGAAGTATGAGCAATAATTTTGCTCAAATATTTGTTGTTGTTGTTTATTTTAGACATTTATCGAATGAAATCGTTAAATGGAATAAATATGCGAGATGCATTTAAGTAAAACAATTAGGATGAGAACAAAGCAGAAATTGCAAACAAAAAATACAAAACAACAGAAAACATATCGCACATCCTCTTAAAAAATGTCAACACAAAAAACAGTTTTGAGATAAATGCATTTTAATTTTTTTTTAATTGCTAACGCTACTGTGATGATGCTGAGATTAATCATTATTAGCTTTATAAAATAAATAATCAAGTATAGCAATTTAAAATGCAATTACCACAAAACTTAATAAACACATTTTATTAAACACTTGTTTTTTATTTCGCAAAATTAGATTTTTGAATATTTTAATTAAAAAATTTGTTCAAAAAGTTTAAAAAATCACTCGATCGATTTCGGCTTGTTAGGTCATCATCAGGAGTATCTACTCTAGTAGGAAACTCTAGTAAGAGTATCTACTCTAGTAGTGATTTTTTAAACTTTTTGAACAAATTTTTTAATTAAAATATTCAAAAATCTAATTTTGCGAAATGAAAAACAAGTGTTTGATAAAATGTGTTTATTAAGTATTAGTGTGTTTCACCAAGTGCCTACGGCAAATAGCGTAAAAAGTATATCACCACAAAACTGTTTTTTGTGTTATGACATTATTTTAAAGGATTCGCGATATGACAACCATAGACAAATTGTTTGAGCAAAAGTTGGTAAAAAAAAGCCAGCTTTTTTTTATCTCGTTCCGTGAACACACAGTCAAGTTTTTAGTTAAAAATCGATATAAAATATTTTGCTCTACCTATTTATCGGGCGCCTTTGTTTTGTACAACCCTTAAACCAAAACAAACTTCATTCTCTTCTAGAAATTTTTTTTGGTTTGGTAGTTTCCAAAAAAAAACTTTATTTACTAAATTGTTTAGTTTTTTAGTATAAAGTGATTTCTGTGTATTTTTGAAGAAAACCAAGAAAAAATAAACAAGTCAGTAACAACAATAATCACAAAAGTAGAACTGTCATTCGACTGCATGCTAATTGTTTTGATTAGCAGCGACACCAGTGAATAATAGCTGCAGTTTCAGTAGAAATTTCCCATTCGGCGCCGGGTCGTGCTTAAACCCATCCATATTCATCCGCACGCGCCATCCAATTTTACATCCATGCATAACCTTAAAAAATAAAAAACGATCACCCAAGCTACACGAGATTTTAGTTTCTGGTTTCAAACTACGTCGCAATAGATTTTTATTGTTAATTTAAAACTTTATTTTATATTAAAACACGAAATTTTTATGTATCGTTTTATTCTGTTCTTTCGAAAATAAAATTTAAACAAAAATCTACATCTCAAAAATGGCCTTAAATTTTTTTATTTGCATTTATATTTTTTCATTTCGGATTCACCGAAAAATTTAATGTCGCAGTTAAAATGAATTTTGTAGGTAAAAGGGGAAAGAAAGGAAGGTGAATCCGATCTTATGAGACTACATGTGCACGGCTGGATAAGATAGATCGAAAATTTCCATCATCTCATTTATTTATGACGACACCATTTAAAAATTATTTTATTACCATGTTTTACATCCAAATTTTTTGGTCACAAACACGTAATACAATTATTATATATTAAATAATATAAAAATTAATAAGTAATTTAAATAGATACAAAAAACACAAGTTAACATAATAAAAAATAAAAATGGCGGAAAGCAGAAGAATGTACGTGTTATCCTCTCTCTCTCAAGTGCTATATTAAAAAACTAAAAATACAAATCAATAAACAAAACTAACAAACAAAATTAAAAACTTCGCGAATGAAAGTGAAAGAAATTTTGTTTTGCCCAAAATTACGCCGGATTCATACTTCTTCTTCATTCATTCCACACTTTTATAGACCAATCATATTGCTCCAAAATTACGATTTTTTTCTTCTGCATTTTTTCACAAGAGATGGTTTGTCGAAAAAATTGTTTGAATGAATGAACGAAGAAGTATGGATTCGGCGTAATTTTTTGTGTCTCTGATATTTTGTAGTACGGAATTTAGTATGGAATTAAAACAATTGTGCCTACACAGTGCGGAATGAGAAATTTGAAAAGGCCTTTGTGTACAACTCTTAAACAATAACAAAGCTAATCTTGTAACAATTGAAAACGCAGCGAGATGTTGTTTTATCGATGATTTTTCTTTAATTTGAAGGGTACAGCGATAATACGGGTGGATAGTAGCGGATTTTCAGATAGATAATATCCCTTTCAGCGCTCAATAGCCCGCCCGCCCCGGATAGCAAATAAAAAAACACAGCAATTGTCGCCGATTTCGCATAAATCTTCTGTTTTTCTTTTCTTCTATTCTTTTAATAGAAATATAATAGATAGCTAAATATTCAATTAAATGCAAATCGATGCCATTAATTTTATTTTAATATTTTTTATTTTATAGTATTTTTCCTAGTTTTCCGAAAACTTGCAATAAAAGGTACGATTGAATTTGATAAGGCTTTTATTTAAAACTTAGATATTAAATTCCACCATTTATTTTCAATTAACATAATTTATTATTTATACGCATAATATAAATTAATGAAATAAATGTTTGGTGTTAAATTAAATATGGTGATATGAAAAATTAAACAGCGCTATCAATATTATTTAAATAGTTTTAATTTTACTTAAATTTGATTCACTTCGGTTAAAATATAAACAATTAGTTCAAATTAATTTAAACTTTATTTGCTAAAATATACAAAAAAAAAAAATATGATATGTATAGCATTACTTATAGTCTTTGTCTATTTATAAATAAGAATTTTAGACATTCGTGTCAAATCCTTGTGGATTATAATATATGGGTTTTAGCTATGTGAAAACATACTATGCTACCACAACGAGGAAGCGTCGTCAAGATAGTTGCTTTATTGTAAGTCTCACTACATTTTTTCCACAATTTATTAACCTGCAGCAAAAACTAGTTTCACTTCATAACTAAAACTGTTTAGCCTCACAAAACATTAAATCAATAAGCAGCAACTATTTAGACTAAATAACTGTAATCAAAACAAAATGTTAACAGAAAGAAAAGTAAAGTTTTAATCTTTTTTTCTTATAATAGAATCTTTCGAAATCTCTCGAGGCTTTTAATCATATTACTATTATAATATACTCGTTCATATAAAAAAAAAAAAAAAAAAAAAAATATATATATAATTAAATATTAAATGTGACAATAACAAAAAGAACATAACAAAGTCTCTATTTATTATAAAAACAAAAGCTTTCGATATAATACTATATATTATACACAAAACTTAACTATATAATTATTATATACTTGTTATAATTATATAAGGAACTTAATTATAAAGTAAATTTAACAAAAAAACAACTCAATGGTAAATGTGTAATAATTTCTAAATAAATTAGCTAAATAAAATATTTAACAATAATTTAACAAATCAATGTAAATACTTGAACACAAAAAAGCTCTATGTTTTTAGATTTTTTATAAATAAACGACGAAATGTAAATTATTTTATAAACTAATGTTCTATTTATTTGTATTGTCTTCCTCTCGTACGCAGAATAAACCGTAAAAAAAATTCTAAATTTAATAAAACAATTAAAAATACTGAGGGCTCAGGTTTATTAAATTTACAAATTTTTTTCTAACATTCCAAATTTCTATTAAAGAAACCAGAACAAACTCTCCACCGTAACTTATACATAAAAAGTTACGAAAATAATTTGTGTAAAAAGAAATTAAGTCAATTTTTGGATGTATAAAAAATTATAATAATTTGTAGGGCATATCACTAATTTATGTTATATTATATGCATAAATGGTAAAAACATAAATTACATAAGATTAAACAAACATAATAACAAGGAAAAAGCTCAATATTAAATGGTTATTGGTTAAGTTTTAGACTTTAAGGTAATTAAAAAAATGTGTTAGTTGTTTAAGAAATAAATGTTGATTTCAGACAGAAATAAAAAATAATTAATTATTTATAATAAAATTGTGATGTAAAAAAAAAATTAAAAACAAAGTTTTTTAAAATAAGAGTTATATTATTGTTTACCCACCTTATTTTTAAATATTATACCAAAAACATAATTATTTTGTTACTTTCCATTGTTTCTAAATAATTTCAAAATTATTATAATTAAAGTATATTAGTAATTTAATATAAAAATACAAAATTGGTTTAATTTATCGAAGATTTAATCTATACTGTTTATCCAACTTGTGGTTTCTTTTGAGAATCCCTAAAATTTTTTAGCGGTTTTGTGCACATCAATCTTAATGTTTCTGCAATCAACTAAGCTTAAGAGCTTAAATTTGTTGAACCTAGCCTAACAATTAATATTCAATGTGTCTATTTATAAATTTTTCTTTAACATTCGAACCTACCTAATGGAAAAATTTCGTATTTGCATACCAAACAATCCCTGGCTATTTTCTGAGTTATAGTTTTCATAAATTGTTTTGGAAATTATGGTAGTCTTATTTAAATTTGTCCTATTAATATAAAAATAAAATATTTACATAATATGTAGGTGTACAAGTATGAAATGCAGATTTTTTTTTTTTTTCTAAAAAACATGTTAAAATCGGAAGAATGTTAAAAAGTGCTTAATAATCCATCGCTTGTTATACAATTTTCCCATCTTTCGGGCAATTTGTGATTACCACGACAGTAAAAATCTTTCCCTTTTTCTGAACCATTCATCTAGCCATATTTTCACATCTACGTACAAACAAAGGCACTGCTCAACAAGTGCGTGACCTATAGATGTAAACAAGCGGTTATCGGAAGGAGTCAAAGTAGTGTAAAATGGATGGTCCTGGCACAGCCGAAAAAGATTTTACACCAAACATTTTTTACATGTAAATTACAACAACATAAACGGCTACATGATATTTTATATGAAAGGAACAGTAACACCTCGATAACTAAATCTTCATATAAACTGTATACGTATTTGTATAAATTTATTAAAAATTGACCGTTCTACTGTAATTGAAAAATTTTCATACTTTTTAGCTAGATGGCAGCAATTTTGAAAAGATTTTCGGTTTATATTTATGATAAACTTTTCATAGCTTTTCAAATTTGGGTTGTGTCTTCACTACTTACAGTTTTAATTATCAACCACGATAATCAAAACTCTATAAATTTATTAAAAATCAGATGCTCACCTGTAAATTATTAATTATTTTTCAACTTCATCTCTAGCTTTTAAAGTTTATAAAAATATTTCGATTTAAGCGTCGTATCTTTGACCAAGAATTTTTAATATTGTATACGACTGGATATTATATAAAGACTAATGGCAATTGAATTTTATGTTTATGTATGGCTGCGAATAAGAAAGAAAGATATAAGTAACTTGCTTTAAAAAGACGTATCACTATATTTTAATTTTATGTAATTGAAAATAAGAAAATTCAGCAAATACTGTGTCGGTCGTTATCTTGAGGCCACGTGGTTTTCTATGAATTTGAAATTATTATTATTAAAATTAGAGACATGGGAAATGCTACCTGGCAATTTATGATTCGTCTAGTGCAACTGTAATGAATAATTGCAATGAATAATATTGCATATATATTTGATTGATTGACGATTGATGAAAACATTGATGTAAATTATAAATAAAAAAATATGTTTTTTGATCTTGACAACATATCACTATATTTTATTTTTATGTAATCGCAAATAAGATAGATAAAACTGAACTTGATCTTGAAAACGTATCGCTATACATATCATTAACAACAGCATATCTGATGGATGCAAATGAGAATTGAACGTTATAATATAATAAGAATATAGGTCAAATAATGTTTTTTTATCAAATTTTTTTATAATTGTTATTGTTATAATCGGATTTCGCATATTTTCGTCACAATTATAAAAACTTATGTTTGATCAAGTTTATAAACTTGTATGATCTTTATTTCAGTTATGTTTTCGTTGCAATAGTGTGGGATAAGTCAATCGATTAAGTAAAAATGGAAAAAACGATGAGTGATAAAGGTGCAAAACGATAATAAGTTACACATAACAATGCATAGGAACTAATAATCATTTTGTATTTACGATAGCATGCATAATATCATAGTCAACAGTAACAACGATGAAACGATAAAATTTTCTCGCGTAAAATTAGATTTCATATTTGGTTACGATTTTACGAATCACATTAATGCATTTTACTATTAAGTCATTATTTTATTATTATATTTTGTTCTGATAACCAGCGACAAATCATTAATAAAAATTACTACTTACTTAACTAAAAATAACGTTATGTATTGCATAATAATATATATCAAAAATTTAGTTAGATTTTAAAAGTTATTAAACTGAATTATGAAAACTCATATAATTATATTTTAGTAAACCAATCAGGAAGTAATTCTTAAAAGCATATTTCATGTTTAAACTGGTCAAAGTATCATCAAAGATATTAAATATTCTTCAAATGGCAACGACCTGCGCAAGTACATTATTGCTATACAGTACAAAACTTTAAATAAAACATAGTGCAAAGATGACAACTTTAACTTTATGCTAATTACACGTAACTTACAAACTTTTTGATATGATTTACAAAAGTTCAATGCAATAAAGTTACAGCATTTATTTTTTACATAACCGAGAGTTTTGATTAATAATATTTGATATACATTAAAAATTATTTAAAAAATGTGACGTAGTCAGTATTGGGCCTGTTGACATTTTTGAAGAAATTGAAGAACACTTTGATGACAGCGATAACAAAGCACATTCTTCAGTATTAAAAATTATTATATTTAAAAAAGAAAACAGCTTAATTGTTACATGATGCATAATTATGTACTCTACCAATTAGAATAGTCAGATGTACCATACGGTTTTCGTAGTTTCCCCTTTAGTAAAATAGTATTGTATATAACTCGAGTTATTCCCTTTTGCATTGTTGCCACAGAATTATACTTACAAACTTTTTGATATTACATATATATAAAAGCTCATTACAAAAAGTTACAGCTTTTATTTTTTACATAACCGACAGTTTTGATTAATAAAATTTGATATACATTAAAAATTATTTAAAAAATGTGATGTAGTCTAGAATGTGCCTGAAACTGCATATGATATACATATATGTACATATAAAAAATTCAAGGTCAAGTTCTTGTGCGGTGTTCTTATTATTTGATTATCATAATTTATTTTGTCGGCGGACAATCAAAAATAAACAAAAACAGTAAAGAAGACTTATTCGGACATTAAAATAAAAGCAGGATACTAGATTATTTAGTTTAAATGCAGTAAAGTTATGACATTTTTATTTATAACGAAAGATGAACAATAAAGTTGCGTTGTTACATCTTACACTGCTATTAAAGATGATAAATACATATATAACTAGATGGTATGATGAGCTCGAACTTATATGTTATGAAAGATATTTCGAGGCTTATAAACTTGGTAATGGGCCTGACCACATTATCGAAGAAATTGAAGAACACTTTGATGACACGTATAACAAAACACAGGATATAAATATTAAAAATTATTATTATATTTAAAATAGAAAACTCGGCTAATGTACTACCACAGACAATTAAAAGAGATTTTTCATTTGAACTAAAAAATAAAATCAAAATTTATTTCTGATAATTCCAATGTCATCCTATCAGTGATTTTTCGTTAAACTGTGTATACGTATAAGCAAAAAAAAACAAAATATTTTTGATTGTATGCTGCTATTTACGAGAAATGAATATGCAGTTTAAATTTTTTCGTTTACATAGGATGAAATATATCTTTTAGGTTGTCTCTAAAAAACAAAACAAATTTTAATTGAAAAACGCACGCGAAATTTTATGAATTAGAGAGAAATCTCCCACGATTTTTAAATGGTTTCGTAGGGTTTTAACCCCGCTCCCCATTTTTTCTTTTTTAATTGACGTAAACGACTATGATTTATAAAGAACATGCGCTAGAGCGCACCTGCGCCCGCGTTTTAGTTGCAGACGTAAACGTCTTTGCTATGTGACTACCAACACAAAAACGCGTGTATTTTCTTATGGAGGTCCCAAAACTCAAAAATCTAGATGGCGGATTTTTCGCGCGCGAATCAGATATGCGAAAATTGGATATGCTCAAATCGGATTTGCACAGCGGGTGCTAAAACTCTACGACCCCATTTATAAATCATGGAAATTTAGGATAATTTCACCTTAATTCATACGATAATCCAAATTTTCACGGTTCCCCTGGATAAAAATTGCCTTAAAATTGTCTATTTTGCAAAAGGAAAGGAAGACCGTTTCTATAGTGGTTCTAATTCCCACACTAGAAATAGAATGTAGCCCATTTTCAAATTTCCGTTGCCGCAGTCATGTTCATATACCTACTACATTACATTAATCATTTATTAATTGTTTTATTTTTACTAAATGAGAACGAAAGTCGTTTGATGAAATTGGAATAACAATCAGAAACATGTACCAACAATTCCGTAAAGAACGAATCGCAAACGTAAAAATAGATGAATCCAGCAATATATCGTCATTTTATAATTAAATTATTTAAAATCGCACTTACAAAATTATAAAAAGTTTAGCTAAAATACTATAACAATAATGTTTATAGAATAGATAATATGTATGAATTCATTATACATGTATTATCAATTTTATGCTCGTTAGATAATTATATATGTATGTAGATCGTACAAGTATAAATAGCGACAACCAATCTTTACCAATAATTTTTTTTTAACTTTTTATTATATTTAATAACTTTTTTATGTCTTTAAATAACTTTTTAAATTACCTACTATAATTTACTAAACAGTCTTGCCAGTTTTCATAAATATTGTATAGTTTTTTGAAAAATTTATAATTTTTTATACCATTTTACTACTTTTTAAGGGGTTTTAAAAAGACTTTATAAACTTGCTAACGTTTTTGTTACCTTTTTATTAAGTTATTAATTTTTATTACTTATTAGAACTTCTAAAAACACTTTTTTAAATTTATTATTACTATTCTGTAATTTTTCATTAACTTTTATAACTTATTATATCTTTTCACGTATTTTAAGAAAAAATGGTTTTAGAAACAAGAAATCCAAAGATTATTGTTCAATTAAAATTATTTAATAAATGCAAATTTATTATTATGGTGATTAATTTTAGTTATTTTACATCATCTAAATAAAATATATGCAGTTATTTATTCATTAATGAGAAATACGTTTTTAGAAATCGTTCATTGATATATGTATGTGGGATGTCATAATACTCAGTCTTCAATCTCAAAGTTCTATTTTGTATAATATTTGCAAAAAGCTTGTAAAAACATTTCTTATCCCTAAAATAGAAATATATTACTCTTTGTACGCTAAAGCTAACCTATTATTGATTTGTTCACTTAATCTTTTGAAAATCATTAATGTTTATTAAGATCATATATTTACGTCATTCATGTTTTAATAAACAATTTTTATTTGAATAGTTTGAATACATAGTTAATAATTTTATATTTAATAAATTTATACATATTAAAATTATAATAAAATAAATAAATCTATCATAAATGATACGTAAAGAAGGCTTTTTTAGTTTTATACGTAGAAAATAAACTGAGTTATATGTGTACATGTTAGTAATTTGCTATGTTTAAGTTAAAATTTTAAAAATTATTTACACAGAAATCAATAATGATATTCCCTTATTTTATAAAGGTAGTGTTTCATAGCTGTCTTTAATAAAATATATTTTTTACATCGTGTGGATTAGGTGCGGTTTTGGATTGACTAACAGAGCTTACTGCTACATTTCTTGAATGAATTTGATGAGTCATTAATTAAACATTCTTTGAAATCATTAAACGTTATTCTCGATTTCACAACTTGTCTCTTAACTCCTTTAATTTTTTCGTATCATTAGCGTCAACAACTTTGAAAGTATACATTTTTGATCTTAATCCAATAAATTTACTCATTATTTTCCCATAATTTTCATCCTTCATTATACCACTTGTATCGAGATACTTATAACAATCTTTTTTGATGAGTTCATATTATACATCTAGACAAAACTCTTCTTAAACTAAACTATCTGTATCAGTATAACGAACTTTTCAATTTTATTAAACTTCGACACCATATATCATATAATGTAGTTTTAACTAGATCTAATATGCACATCCAAAAATTTTTCCTCTGTTTCTTTACTCTTTATAACATTACTTACTCTATGGTCATAGTCAACTATAAAATCATAAGTCACTTATATTATATATCATGCAGTTTCTAAGACACATCAAAAACTACGTCACATTTTGGGATTGAGATTATGCTCGAACGAACATAAAACAGTTAAATCTTAAATAATTTTTAATTTATATCAAATTTGATTAATAGCTCTAGTGCATAGATCGTACAATTAAAAACAGCAACAAGCAATCTTTATCAACAACAATTTTTTTAACTTTTATTATATTTAGTAACTTTTTTAGTTTTTAAATAACTTTTATAATTACCTACTATAATTTACTATTCAATCTTGTCACTTTTCATAAATATTGTATAGGCTTTTAAAAATTTTTTAATTTTTATACCTTTTTATTACTCTATATGATTTTTTAAACAGATTTTATAAATTTGATAACAGTTTTGTTACCTTTTCATTTATTCATTAATTTTTTTAACTTCTAATAATATTTTTTAAAATTTTAATAACTTTTATAACTTATTACGTATTTTTATAACTTTTAAACTTATTATAACTTATAAAATCATATTTTTTATACAAATTTTACAACTCTTCATAACTCTTAAACTTTACTTTTTAAATTAGGTACTAATAATTTTTGACCCTTAGTTTTTATAATATTTACAACTTTTTATGCCATTTTAAAGGTAGCTTACTTTTTATAATTTTTTAGAAATACATGATAAACTTAATAACGTGTTTTGTTACTTATTATATTTTTAAATAACTTTTTTATAATTTTTAAAATTTATTATTTTTATAACTTTTAAAGTCATTATAACTTTCAACATCATATTTTTTGTTCAAAAATTACAACTTTTCATAACTCTCACAACTAATTTTTTATAACTTTTAATACATTTCATAAGTTTCTATAGCTTTTGAATGTTTTGACACTTTTCACTAAATTTGTATAGTTTTTAAAAAACATTAAAAGTTTTATACCATTTAATTACATTTAATTAGACACTACTAGTAGTAGTAACTTACTTCAGTATAGAAAATTAGTGCAAAAAATACACACCACTTCTCACTAATAAGAGTGCTACTTTCTATCAGTAAAATGATTATTAGTACTACTAACTAGTTTAGCTTCAGGTCGCAAGATATCACAACCACATGTCACAAACTTTATTACACTTAATTAATGCAATACCACTTCTCAGCACTAGACGGCTGAATTAGATGGCGGATTTTTGAGTTTTGGGACCTCCATAAGAAAATACACGCGTTTTTGTGTTGGTAGTCACATAGCAAAGACGTTTACGTCTGCAACTAAAACGCGGGCGCAGGTGCGCTCTAGCGCATTTTCTTTAAAAATCATAGTCGTTTACGTCAATTAAAAAAGAAAAAATGGCGAGCGGGGTTAAAACCCTACGAAACCATTTAAAAATCGTGGGAGATTTCTCTCTAATTCATAAAATTTCGCGTGCGTTTTTCAATTAAAATTTGTTTTGTTTTTTAATAATTATTAAATTTAGATTTAAATTTTTTTTAGTTTTCATGATTCGTTTGTAATTAATATTCTTTGTTTAGATTTTTAATTTTTTTTATTTTCAACTTTTTATTTTAGTTTTATAAATTTTTAATTTGTTATTTTACTTTTTAAATAGAGGACAACAGAATAAAACATCTTCCGAGTCGGAACAAGTATAGTTTCATGTAATTTAAGTATTACAACAAATCTTCGAACTCAATGTACAAATACTTTATAAATTTAATAACGTTTTTTGTTACTTATTATAACTTTAAATAAGATTTTTTATAATTTTTAAATTTTATTATTTTTTTTATAACTTTTTATAACTTTTCGCGTATTTTTTTTATAACTTTTAAAGTTATTACTTTATAACTTTTAACATATTTTTTGTTCAAACTTTATATCTTTTCATAACTCTTACAACTAATTTTTATAACTTTTAATAAAGTTTATAACTTTTTATATCTTTAAATGTCTTTATATTTTATAATATACATATATTGCTTTATTGTTTTAACTTATGTACTTACTATAAGTTTTATACATTTTTAACACTTATCATTAAATTTGTATAATTTTAAAAAAAAATGCAATTTTTACACCATTTAATTACTTTTAAAATTTTATGATTTTTAAACATATTTTATAAACTTGATCACATTTTTTGTTACATTGATGTAGAGTAAAGCTGTATACACTTATATAATACTTAGCACAATTTACGAATTAACTAAACAATGATTGATATAGTAGTACCAGAGACAACCTAAAAGATATATTTCATCCTATGTAAACGAAAAAATTTAAACTGCATATTCATTTCTCGTAAATAGCAGCATACAATCAAAAATATTTTGTTTTTTTTTGCTTATACGTATACACAGTTTAACGAAAAATCACTGATAGGATGACATTGGAATTATCAGAAATAAATTTTGATTTTATTTTTTAGTTCAAATGAAAAATCTCTTTTAGTTGTCTGTGGTAGTACATTAGCCGAGTTTTCTATTTTAAATATAATAATAATTTTTAATATTTATATCCTGTGTTTTGTTATACGTGTCATCAAAGTGTTCTTCAATTTCTTCGATAATGTGGTCAGGCCCATTACCAAGTTTATAAGCCTCGAAATATCTTTCATAACATATAAGTTCGAGCTCATCATACCATCTAGTTAT
This sequence comes from Nephrotoma flavescens, assembly GCA_932526605.1. NCBI lineage: Eukaryota > Metazoa > Arthropoda > Insecta > Diptera > Tipulidae > Nephrotoma > Nephrotoma flavescens. The sequence continues at coordinate 163,821,332 of OW052220.1, read as the reverse complement.
ATATGTATTTATCATCTTTAATAGCAGTGTAAGATGTAACAACGCAACTTTATTGTTCATCTTTCGTTATAAATAAAAATGTCATAACTTTACTGCATTTAAACTATTTAAATAATCTAGTATCCTGCTTTTATTTTAATGTCCGAATAAGTCTTCTTTAGTGTTTTTGTTTATTTTTGATTGTCCGCCGACAAAATAAATTATGATAATCAAATAATAAGAACACCGCACAAGAACTTGACCTTGGATTTTTTATATGTACATATGTATATGTATATCATATGCAGTTTCAGGCACATTCTAGACTACATCACATTTTTAAGCATTTTTGTTAAAAAAAATGCTATATGGTTTCGGTTTGCCGTCTGTCCGTCTGTCCGTCTGTCCGTCTGTCCGTCTGTGTGCACGATAACTTGAGAACGAATGAAGATATCAACTTAATTTCTTCACTAAAAGTTCAAGCAATTCTTGGTAATGATCCCTATTGATTTGGACATTTCTGTGTTTAGGGTGTTCGGAGGTAAGTAGGGTTTTGTTAACCCCCCTCCTTAAAATTGTTAGATTTTTTTTCATTTTCTATTCTATTTTGGTTTCATAGAGCATGTGAATGTGGAATCAAAATATATCTCGTTTGGATGTAGTTTTGTGTGGGTGGTGTGGTTATGGGGGTGGTAGGAGTGGTGGTATGGGAGGTGGAGGGGGTGGGATGAGGCGTTTTGGGTTTGGTGTGGGAATTTGGGATTTGGTGGATGAGGGTTTGTGTGGGTGGTTTGTGTGTGTGTGGAAGTGGGTATGGAGGTGTTAAAGGGTGATAATATGTGTGGTGCGGTATAGGGTGGTGTGGGTGAGATAGGTTTTGGGGGTTTTGGATGGTGGGTGAGGGTGGTAATAATGTTTAGGTGTGGTGATTTGTGATTTTTTTTGTGGAAAAACTATTTTCTTTTATTTTATATGCAACAAAAATGCTTATAGGGTTCGGCTCCGAACCTTTCCCGTCTTTTTTAAATAATTTTTAATGTATATCAAATTTTATTAATCAAAACTCTCGGTTATGTAAAAAATAAAAGCTGTAACTTTTTGTAATGAGCTTTTATATATATGTAATATCAAAAAGTTTGTAAGTATAATTCTGTGGCAACAATGCAAAAGGGAATAACTCGAGTTATATACAATACTATTTTACTAAAGGGGAAACTACGAAAACCGTATGGTACATCTGACTATTCTAATTGGTAGAGTACATAATTATGCATCATGTAACAATTAAGCTGTTTTCTTTTTTAAATATAATAATTTTTAATACTGAAGAATGTGCTTTGTTATCGCTGTCATCAAAGTGTTCTTCAATTTCTTCAAAAATGTCAACAGGCCCAATACTGACTACGTCACATTTTTTAAATAATTTTTAATGTATATCAAATATTATTAATCAAAACTCTCGGTTATGTAAAAAATAAATGCTGTAACTTTATTGCATTGAACTTTTGTAAATCATATCAAAAAGTTTGTAAGTTACGTGTAATTAGCATAAAGTTAAAGTTGTCATCTTTGCACTGTGTTTTATTTAAAGTTTTGTACTATATAGCAATAATGTACTTGCGCAGGTCGTTGCCATTTGAAGAATATTTAATATCTTTGATGATACTTTGACCAGTTTAAACATGAAATATGCTTTTAAGAATTACTTCCTGATTGGTTTACTAAAATATAATTATATGAGTTTTCATAATTCAGTTTAATAAATTTTAAAATCTAACTAAATTTTTGATATATATTATTATGCAATACATAACGTTATTTTTAGTTAAGTAAGTAGTAATTTTTATTAATGATTTGTCGCTGGTTATCAGAACAAAATATAATAATAAAATAATGACTTAATAGTAAAATGCATTAATGTGATTCGTAACCAAATATGAAATCTAATTTTACGCGAGAAAATTTTATCGTTTCATCGTTATTACTGTTGACTATGCAATTATGCATGCTATCGTAAATACAAAATGATTATTAGTTCCTATGCATTGTTATGTGTAACTTATTATCGTTTTTCACCTTTATCACTCATCGTTTTTTCCATTTTTACTTAATCGATTGACTTATCCCACACTATTGCAACGAAAACATAACTGAAATAAAGATCATACAAGTTTATAAACTTGATCAAACATAAGTTTTTATAATTGTGACGAAAATATGCGAAATCCGATTATAACAATAACAATTATAAAAAAATTTGATAAAAAAACATTATTTGACCTATATTCTTATTATATTATAACGTTCAATTCTCATTTGCATCCATCAGATATGCTGTTGTTAATGATATGTATAGCGATACGTTTTCAAGATCAAGTTCAGTTTTATCTATCTTATTTGCGATTACATAAAAATAAAATATAGTGATATGTTGTCAAGATCAAAAAACATATTTTTTTATTTATAATTTACATCAATGTTTTCATCAATCGTCAATCAATCAAATATAGTTACATATATGCAATATTATTCATTGCAATTATTCATTACAGTTGCACTAGACGAATCATAAATTGCCAGGTAGCATTTCCCATGTCTCTAATTTTAATAATAATAATTTCAAATTCATAGAAAACCACGTGGCCTCAAGATAACGACCGACACAGTATTTGCTGAATTTTCTTATTTTCAATTACATAAAATTAAAATATAGTGATACGTCTTTTTAAAGATCAAGTTACTTATATCTTTCTTTCTTATTCGCAGTCATACATAAACATAAAATTCAATTGCCATTAGTCTTTATATAATATCCAGTCGTATACAATATTAAAAATTCTTGGTCAAAGATACGACGCTTAAATCGAAATATTTTTATAAACTTTAAAAGCTAGAGATGAAGTTGAAAAATATTTAATAATTTACAGGTGAGCATCTGATTTTTAATAAATTTATGGAGTTTTGATTATCGTGGTTGATAATTAAAACTGTAAGTAGTGAAGACACAACCCAAATTTGAAAAGCTATGAAAAGTTTATCATAAATATAAACCGAAAATCTTTTCAAAATTGCTGCCTTCTAGCTAAAAAGTATGAAAATTTTTCAATTACAGTAGAACGGTCAATTTTTAATAAATTTATACAAATACGTATACAGTTTATATGAAGATTTAGTTATCGAGGTGTTACTGTTCCTTTCATATAAAAATATCATGTAGCCGTTTATGTTGTTGTAATTTACATGTAAAAAATGTTTGGTGTAAAATCTTTTTCGGCTGTGCCAGGACCATCCATTTTACACTACTAGCCAAGTCTGGTGAGTAAGCCACATGGGGTAGAACTTCCCAATTGATTGATTCTAACATATTGCGAACCGGTTTTGCCGTATTTGATGGAGCATTGTCATGAAGAAAAATGACTTTGTGTTGCCTCTTTCGGTATTCTGGCCTTTCTTCAAGCAGCGAACGGTTCATTTCGGTTAATTTTTGTTGGTAACGTTTAGTATTAACCATTTCCCTCGGTTTTAATAGCTCATAATAAACCACGGTTCTGTGGGCTCACCAAATACAGAGCATCGTTTTTCTGCCAAAGCAGTTCGGACTTGCGGTCGATGAGGATGATATACTGTTGACCGAGTCGGCTAACTCGGTACAGCCGAAAACTGTCAATAGTACAGATTCGGATGTAACAGCTAAAGTGTGCTAACCGAAAAATGTCAACAATGCAGAGCCGGTGGCAGTAACTAAAATGTATCAGCCGAGAAATGTCGATACTGCAGTTTCAAAACAACTTATATTATTCGCCTGTAAAAATCGGTAAGGCAAATTCGTATAAATAGCCAGCCGAAAAATACAGTAAACTAATTTCTAACAGTAAACAGTAAACAGTAATTTCTTTTTAAATCAAATATGATTATTTCGGTTCATGAACGTATATTTTTCAAAATTAAATTTTTTTTTATTAAATGCATTAAAACTTTAATAACAAAACTATTTTAATACTGAAAAAACTCAACGGCATATATTAAATACAACTTCAAAAATTTCAAGTCAATTTTCATGTGCAGAGTCCGAAAATTTGTATAAATTAAACGCACACACAAAATTTGAAAATTTCTAAAAATTGACCGTTTAAAGTGTCATGGCTGGAAATAGATTCAAATGAAAGGTCTATAAAAATTATTTTCGCACATAAAATATATATCTGCATTATCGACATTATTCGGCTGTCATTTAATCTTTTCTATCTGCATTATCGCCATTTTTCGGCTGGGTATTTCTGTGCATTTTTTAACCATTTTATATGTTTTATTCAACCGAGTTTTTGCTGACTCTTCACATGAAAATTGACCTGAAATTTTTTTCAGGTGAGAATTAAGACCTTTCATTTGAATCTATTACCAGCCATGACACTTTAAACGGTCAATTTTTAGAAATTTTCAAATTTTGTGTGTGCGATATATTCAATCAAGTTTTCCCGGACTTCCAACATAGAAATCGACCTGAAATTTTTTCCAGGTGTGAGCATGGATAAGACATTTCATTTGAATCTATTTCCAGCCATGACACTTTAAACGGTCAATTTTTTGATAATTTCAAATTCTGTGTGTGCGATATATCCAATCGTGTTTTTCCGGACTCCCAACATGTAAATTGACCTGAAAATTTTCCAGGTGTGAGCATGGATAAGACGTTTCATTTGAAACAGCCATTTGTATCAGCCATGACACTTTAAACGGGCACTTTTTAGAAATTTTCAAATTTTGTGTGTGCGATATATTCAATTAAGTTTACCCGTATGCTCCACAAGAAACTTGACCTGACGTTTTTAAATTATTATTATTAGATGACACTTTATTTAAAATATTCTCGAAACATGTAACTATTGATAAATTTGCACGTCTTACCTCGCCAAACATTTAATACAGTACTTAGAGAAACTTGGTTTTGTATATTAGTTTTAATTGTTTCGAATGAAAATTTTTTATTTTAAATTTTTTAGTCGGTTATACATAGATTTCAATTAAATCTAAATTATTTAATTTAAAAAAAATTAAATTTTCAATTTTAAATTGGAAATCATTGAAAAATAGCTATCGCGAACTCTACTCGATTGTTTTCAAAAAACGCAGCTAATAATGTTAAGATATTTACACTAAGTGTGTGTTTCAATTGGTTTAAATACCGCATAAAAAGTTAAAAAGTTAAACAAATAATCGTGGTAATTTTTTTTTAACTTTTTAACTTTTTATCTGTTTCAATTGGTTAAAATTTTGACAATAACATGGTTGATTATTTTATGTGTAATTATGAACGTATATAGCACATTTAAATATGAGAATATGTAGAATAAATACTATTTCAATGTATATTAGTTAATTATGGTCAGTTTACATCTAAATTATTACGATTTTCCTCAAAATTTGTACATGCCAAATTTCTGTTTACAAACAAATATTTTTGTCAGCCAAATGTTTTCCACATAAAAATTTTATCAGCTCTTGAAGCAGATAAAAAGTTTGACATTTTTATTCACCACAATTTTTAACTTTTTAACTTTTTATGCGGCATTTAAACCAATTGAAACACGCACTAACAAAACAAGTAAGCGGCTTGTAGTCTAGGAGCAGTGCACCTAGAATACTACCAGGCCACACTGCTTGCTATGTCATTAAATTTATGTCTACAGTTTATTCTTTGAACTGTAGACGGCCGTCATGTTCGTAAAAAGAAAAAACCAAAACAAACAGATTTTTTTTTTGTTTTTATTCGAGTGCTAAAAGTAAGGTTATGTGTTCTCATAAATTATGCGAAATGTGTACACATTTTTTCGTGTTTACATATTTAACAAAATTTAGAATGCATAATTTTATAATAGTATTATGAATTAATGCTTTTATTAATAGCTTTTTATAACATATTATTAAAATATTGTTAAAATATGGCTACTGCCATCCTGCAGATTTCATCTAAGCGCATGCAGAGGCCTCCACGGTGATTTTTGCCGGCTACAACTCAGGGAGAAGTGCTATGGGTCGTAGGGTTTGCGGCTTGCATGGCTCCTGGCTTACACCGTGAATACAGAAATTTTAATCAGAAAAAAAACGAAAATAATAATAATAATAAACCCGAGTTCCACCGAAATTTGTCGACCGGAATCTGAGGAACGAACAGCAAAAAAAATAAAAAAAATTATTACGGAAGACTCCGGACTCAAACGGTGCCAGGCACCAGTTTCGTTTTCGGATGCGGGCACCAAGGGACCGCCAACCCTACGCCGACATAGGATGGGAATTCCCCCTCATCATACCCATACCGGGAAATTTAAAAATTAATTTTTTTTTTATTTAATTAATTAAAAAAAACAAAGGAAAAGTAACTACAACTTCCCACAAGAAAAAAAAAATAAGGGAGCGAGACCAATGCACACCGAGCGCGAACTTTGTGTCTTGCAAGAAATAAAAAAAATGATTTACAGTATGTTCAACAAGAGCGTGTACGGCATAACTGTACTTAAAACTATAGGAACAAATTTGGGCGGGGCTTAAACCCGTTTTATATTGACTCTTCTTAGGCGCTCTAAAACAAAAATTAGTTTAACTGCAACTGCTTAGTGGGTAACATATATAAAAGAAATGAGTGCGATTTATAAAAAAACGATTTGAAGAGGTATTTATAAGCGCACATCCGAAAGAACCAAAAATGTCGGTTGCAAGTACAGCAACATATATTAGAAAGTCGGAAACATTTGTGCAGAAGTAGATTACACATTATTCAATGTATAAAAATGTTGACAATTTGCCAGATAGAGGCAAAACCCGAACCACTAGAAAAAAGGAGGATGAGGCCATCATACAGTTATTTGCTGAAAATTCTTCACTTACACTGGATGCAGCTTTTGTAAAATTGGCGAAAAAGAATAGTATTATACCAAAAGCAACAATACGAAATAGAATTATGGAACATGGCTACGCATATGGTAATACTTTGGTCAAATCACTGGTAACACAAAAATAGATGGAAAAGCGACTACAGTGGGTGAATGAACATAAAAACAAAGATTTTCCGAATATTGTGTTTACTGATGAGTCATCCTTTTGGGTTTTTATTGTTAAAAGACGTGTTTGTTCACCTAAGCAAAAACAAGGTTTGTCCGATCTGTGAAGCACCCGTCCTACCTCCATGTATGAAGATGCTTCATCAAGCAAGGTTTTGGTAAACTAATCGTTTCTACACGGAGCCTAAATGCACCTTTCATGAAAAAAAGTTATTCGTGAGGTTTGTTACCATCTATCCGTGAATGGTTTTGAGCGAGTAGCTCGAATTGGATCTTGCAAGGAGACACTAATCCAAAACACCGTACCAAACTCTGTTAGGAGTTTAAACTGAAAAAGGATATCACAACATTGGATTGGCCGTCTCAGTCACCTGATGCCAATCTGATCAAAAATATATGGGCACTTTTGAATATTAAGCAGCAAAGGCTCCACATAAAAAATTTGAGCGCTCCACACAGAAAAATTGGTTGATAGTATGGACAAAAAGAGCTAGGCAATTATTACCAGTAATGGTAACTTTACTATGTTTTAGTTGATAGCGCCCTAGAAAATAAAATAAACTTTCGTAATAAAAACAAAAAAAAAATCGTAGTTTCATTTTTATTTAGTTTTTTGCCGTACACGCTCTTGTTGCACATACTGTATTTGCACTTTTATTATTACACTTGATTTACAATTAATTTTTAATTTTAAACAATATAACTTTATTAGTTATTTATGTTATACACTAAGATTTTACAATATTAGCTTAGTTAATCTTGATATTAGTTTTAAACGTTTCCAAACTCTTCGGAGTTGGATTTTCGAGACGAATTACAATACTTCGAAGTGATCTCTTCAGAGTCACGATTATAAAATTCAATTTTTTAATAAAGTAAAGTTGATTCTGTCGTATTTTGCATAAAATGCATTTTTTACTTAAATTACACAAGTTCTACTTTAATTATTGAAATTCTATATAGATTTCCTTTAATGAAACATTTTACGTTGTGTTACGATTCGCATTGCAAATCGTCACAAGGATTGGTTTCACACCCCTGACTTATTTTGGTTGTGTAGAGTTGGGATAACGGGTGAAGAAATGTTGGAGACAGTCGAGCGTTCAGTTAATTTTTGATAAAAGCCGAGGTAAGCGAACGAAAGGGAGGTAGAAAGTAAAAATAAACGTGGTTGTTCAGTTGTTTCTAGACCAGTGAAAAGTGTGATTTTTAAAAGAAGCAAAATTATATGCAAAAAAAAAAAAATTATTATAAAAATATAAATAAAAATTAGTAAATTTTATTGATTAAGTTAGTTTAAGTATTATAATTAGCTTTAATTGAAAAGTTTTGATTAATAATGATAATAAAATAAAAACTGTTAAAATACACTATATTTTAACAGTTTTGTTTTTGTAACTCAAAACTAAAAAGTGAATGAGTTCTAGTGGACAATAAAAACTGTATAACGTTAAGTGAAAACATATAAAAAAAAAAACTAACATAGAAAAATTAACTTAGTGATACAGTGAATAAAAAAATAATTTTAGGTGCCTAACTAAAAGTACAGTGCCTAATCATAAATTCTCAGGTGTAATAATTGTATTGATTACGAGCACCTTAAGTATAATAAACCAATTATAGTGACTAGAAAAAAAAGTTAAATGTTTAAAAGTCATATGTGGTAACCGTTAAACAGTTTGTATGGTATATACGGTGGACCAGTGCACTGTAACAAATTAATATAAAAAACCACCGAGCGTCTATCTTAAGCATCCGATTACATGTGATGCAGTTTAAGTTCGTATTGCTAGTCACAAAAGGGAAACAAAACATAACATTAAATAAGTACCACATAATAAATAAGTTACCTACATCTGACAACTAACTAATTTTTACAAAAATAATAATAATAGTAATATTAAATTAATCGAATGGACTAGAAATATAAAACCTATTACGACATATACCGTACACAAAGTATGTGCCCAAAAAAAACCCCTCTTACAACAACAAAAAAACCGTTTGGAACCCGTATCGAACTATGAGGGGCTAGTAGTCCAAATTAATAGAGGATGGTCTAGAGAGTAAGTATATGAGATTGTATGCCGAGGTGAGTTGGTCATGGTCCTTATAATTCATCCCAGTTCCTAATCTTCGTCCTGCGGCCTAAACCTGATCCATACATATTTCTGAAATCCCACCCCCCTACCCTGAGTCCTAGCCGGAGTTAACTGACCGCCCGAAATTTCTGTATGGATACTTCTGTTAACAGGGCGAAAATAAACCAGCGCAATTGAGACATCGACATTCGAAATCGCTCTCGTTACAGTTGTACTTTAATTTTAATTTTACGTTAATTTTCGTATGACACTATTTTTTGGTGAGACAATTTTATTTACTTGATACTTAAAATAAAATTGTCTCATGAGCATTTTTGTTTTTGTTGTTGTATGTCGTTTCCGGACATATAACTCTCCCTTCGTTAGAGTTAAGATTCTCCTGAATCTCATTTACGATTTTAATCTTTAAATTTTTCTTTTTATGATACTTATAGATTATTGAAATTACAATTATTATAATTATTATTATTGTTATGCCTATTCCAGATTTTATAGCTTTTCCATGGTATTTTAACATATAAGTCATATTGATATTTTCTTCTATTTCTAATGATATTTCTTTAAAATCTAATGTATTATTTTTTAAATTGTATTCTAAGTTAGGTATTATATAATTAGTATTATCTTCTTTTATAGTATTATAGTATATTTGATTATTTATTATTACGCTACAATTATAAAATTTTATAAAATAATTACCATTTAATATAAATTGTCTCTCATCACAATTGGATGTTAAGTTTATCTTATTGGTTAATTGGATTATTATGCTTCCGTAATTTACGTTATAGATTTTCATATTACAATTATCTACTTTTTAACAATTATTTGATATTATACAATGTTTGATGGTATTTACTGATAAAATGATTTATTCATATCGAACTCATAGTAAGTATTATTAATTTCTAATGTTTTTGTAATTTCATAATTTATTATTTTACAATCATCTTTATTTTATAAAGAAAAGATTAACTTTTTGCTTACTTTTATTAATTCGAATGGTTTTTTTTTTTTGATTAAAAATATAGGTAAGTTTATTTGTATTGGTTTTAGAGAAACCTACTTTCAAACTTTTTATCTTATTTGCTGCTGTTTTATAATTCAGAATTTTTCTCTATGGCTTAATAAAGATGGGTGTATTATATTTAAATTACTAAGTATGATATTATCTTGTAAGTCGCTTATGATTCGATCAATTTCATTGATTTTAATTTTAATTTCAATTATCGATAATTTTATCGTAATTTGGCTTTCTTTCTTTTGTATGAAATCTTGAATAATTTTTCTGTGTTCCAGGATTGTACTATGTAATTTGTATATGGTTTTATTAAAATTATTATTAATTTGTATCTGTTTATTGATATATATTGCTAGGTTTTCATTACTACTATCTATAGATTCTAAATGTTGATTTATTAGCTGTCGGTCTTCATCGTCCATAGTACCTGTTAACCATTTGTTTATTGTACCTAAGAAGTTAATTATTCCCCGTTTCTTAACTGTATTATGACCGTTTTTCAAAGTCATTAACCTATAAGTATATTTGCTATAAGTCAATAGGTATATTTCTTTTAAAAGTAACGTTTTAACGTTATTTTTTGTTAATTCTACTACTAAATTCGTTACCGTTATTTTGAGATCTATTATTAATGTTTCTAAGGGTTCTAAGTCAATTATGTGTAGATAGTAATTATAAATTTTGGGTATTGAAATTTCGGCTTCTTTAAGAATCGTATATCCAGTGTTAGTCTCTATTTTCTCTATTTGAAGTTGTTGAGCATGAATCTGTGTCGTTAGTGTGGTCGTCATCGATATCAGCATCATTGTTATTAGTAGAATCTGTAAATTTTAATGGTCGTTTAATATTAATTGGATGTATAATTATCTAGTGCATGTTTCCTAAACTTCGGTTGGTCTTTGTGACGCAACGCTTTGTAATTTTTTATGTAACCGTAATGTCTATGTTCTTTGTAGTCTTTCCGATTTTTATTGTACTTTTCTAACCTTTTTCTTTGTGCATCTATTATTTTATTATGGGTTTCTTCTCTATTTTGGATTCCTTCTTCAGCGTGTAAAGATGAGCATTTAATTGTACTATGGCATTGATTATTATACGCTTTGATGGCATCTAACATTTGGATTCGCACTGGTTTAGGTTCTTCTATATTTAATATTCTTAATTTTTCCGTTAAGGAATTATTTAATCGTTCTACATCTGCATTTCCCGTATGACTATTTGGCTTTGCCAAATGTAATTCAATATTTTGTTCAGTTAAGAATTCTTTGATGTTCATATGTTTGAAGTCATTATCGGCTATGATTTTTAATGGTTTTTTGTGATTGAAGTATATTCTAAGTTTTTCTATTATTTCAATGTGGGTTCTATTTTCTAAAGGGTATGCTGTTGCATATTTCGTAAATTTGTCTATGAAAATCAAAAAAGATTGTTTTCTGTTAACGTACGTATCAATGTGTATGATTTGGTTTTTGTCCGTTGGTACTTCAGTTCTTTGAAATTTTGGTCGAATGGGGTTCCTGTCGAATTTCGCCCCATTGCATATGTCACAGTTATTTGTCACTTTGTTGATCATAATTTTCAAGTTTTTATTATAAACTTTGAATTTAAGGTTTTCGTATAAAACTATAATTCCCGTAAGTCCTTATGTTGAATAGAAATGACTTTAATTAATTCTTCATCTGATTCTAAGTCTTGTGCAAAATGCGTCCATTTTACAAATTTAGTCGTTGGAAATTCTTCTACTAATATTCATTGTATTATATAGAAGTTATGATCTGAGATTTGAGTATATATAGCTACTATCGTTCCTTTTATATAGGTTTTTAATTTATTAACTAATTCTTCCCTTGACAAATTCGGTCTTATATTTATTCTTCTATTCCCTAATATATTCTCATATTCCTTTATAAAATTGCCTGTAATTATTACTTGTAACTTAAATCGATTTATTATAGTTTCTAATATTGAAATATTATCGTTCTGTTGTTCTGTTTGTGAGTGAATGTATAGTCGGTTGTAATGATATGTTATCGTCTAATTCTTCGTTCTTTACTTCATGTAATAAGGGAACATTTCTCCCTTCGTTGAATTGAAATATATCACTAAATTCACTAAGTTCATGCACTTCATTAATTTCGTGGTTATCGGCATTTAGTCTGCTCAGAAAATCTGCGTTTTTTTTTCTTTTCCTTTTAAATAGTCAATTTTTATGTTATACTCCCCGAGTGATAATATCCATCTCTGGAGTCTGGGATTTAGATCCTCTAGATATTTGGTATGAAGCCATTTTAATGCTTGATGATCTCTCTCTCTCTCTCTCTGGCTTTCACATCCCATGAAGGGATTTCGCCGCCCGCACAATGGCCCTCCATCCATCCCGATCCATTGCTCTCGTCCTCCAGTTTCGACATCCTAATGCTTGCAGATCTTGTTCAATGTCGTCACGCCAGCGTAGTCGGGGTCTTCCTCTACGACGTACTCCGGCTGGTTGTTGGTGAAACACTTTATATATCATCCGTTGTTGTGGGGACCTTGCAACGTGGCCGAGCCATCTCACTCGATTGGATTTAATGAATCCGATGATATCGCTGCCTCCGAGGAGTTGCTTTATTTCGTGATTCATACGAATCCGATATTCGTTGTTCGCAACTTTAATTGGACCAAAAATTGAACGTATGACCTTCCTTTCGAATGTAGATAACAATCTACAATCGTTAGAGGTCATGGTCCAGCTCTCGCTTCCGAAAGTCAGCACAGGTCTTATTAGTGCTTTATAAAGTGCGAGCTTGCACGACTGCGATAGATGTTTCGAACGCAATAATCTTGATTGGGCGTAGAAAACTCGTTGTCCGGCAGCGATTCGGGCTTTTATTTCTGCCTGGATTTCATTCAGTGATGTTATAACTGACCCGAGGTATTTAAAGTTTTCGACACCATCAAAATTGTGGTCGCCAATTCCGAGATTTGCACTAGAGATGTTCCTGGGTGTTGTTAGATATTTGGTTTTACTGCTGTTCACCTCCAAACCAAGTCTTCTTGCGCAGCGATCGAGCGGTATGAAACTGTCTTTGATATCGCTTGGTCTTCGGCCAAGAAGCACGATATCATCTGCATATCCAAGAATTTGGCCGGATTTATTAAATATACAGCGCGAAGTTTCGATGTTGCTTTTTCTCACTACGTACTCAAGCGCCAAATTGAACAGCAAAGGCGCGAGTGCATCACCTTGTCGAACGCCAGATGTTATTTCAAAGGAGTCTGACACAGTTCCTTCAATTACGATTCTACATACAGACCCAGACGTTGTTAATTTACACAGCGAAACGAGTTTCTCTGGGATTCCTAGGCATATGAGCGCGGCCCATAGGTTGTCGCGGTTTATACTGTCATATGCCTGCCGGAAGTCTATATATAGTTGATGTATGGTTATGTTGTACTCCCAACATTTTTCCAAGATCATCCTCATGGTAAAACACTGGTCCGTGGTTGATCGGTTGGGTCGAAAACCACATTAATAGTCGCCAATGATGTTTTCGGCGAAAGGGATGAGTCTGGCAAGTACAACATTAGCCAACACTTTGTAAGCAGCGTTCAATAAAGCTATGCCACGATAGTTTTCACATTTGAGACGGTCGCCTTTTTTATGCAGCGGACATATGAGCGCGGTCTTCCAATTCTCAGGCAGCTCTTCTTGGTCCCAAATACAGACGACGAGGTCGTATAGACTTGTTGCAAGAGTAGCGCCTCCGAGTTTAATCAATTCTGCGGGGATTCCATCGAGACCGGGTGCCTTTCCGTTTTTCAATCGACTAATAGCTGCGTCTACTTCCTCCACTGTGGGATATTCGACAAAGACCTCGTCACCTGGAGGAGCTATTGCTCTAATGGGGGTCACGTCGTCATTCCGATTTAGCAGATTTTGAAAGTAGGTTTGCCATACTGAGAGAACATCAGCCACGTTTGTTCTCAACTCTCCATTCCCGTCTTTGATGGCTGTACTTCTTGGGTGGAAGTCTTTAGTGAGATTCCTGGCGTTGGCAAAACAGTCCCTTGAGTTTCCTAGTTCCGCTTGGAAGCTGATGTTTTCGATGCATAGTCTCATATGTTCGCGTTTTTTTTGTCGAAGGTATTTAGTCGTGGCTTTCCTAGCGCGGAGATATTCTGCTAGAGTGCTTCTAGTGTTGCGAGCCAACCATTTTTCACGAAGCGTTCGTTTATTTTCGACGACCCTACGGCATTGGTCATCGAACCAATCATTGCGGGCTCTCGGAGGTCTTCTTCCGATGGTATTTTGCGCCGCGGTGGTTATGGCTGACTGTATAGCGTGCCACTGCTCCTCGATGTTAGAGGGAGCTTCTTCGTTGTTGCTGGGCCGCTCTAAATAGTTAGTGACAGCTGATTGGTAACTCTGCAATGACGCTTGGTCTTTTAGAGCATTGATATTCCATCGAACGGTCTTTTGTGCTTGTCTGTTAAACGTAGATGACAGTTTGCACTTATATTTAAATATGACAAGCATATGATCGCTGTCCATGTCTGCACCTCTGTAAGATCTAACGTCAGATATGCTGGTGGAGTGCCTCTTAGACACCATGACGTGATCGATTTGATTTTCCGTTCTCCCATCATTCGATCTCCACGTTACTTTGTGGATTCTCTTATGTGGGAAAAACGTACTTGATACAACTAAGTTGTACGTTATTGCCAGGTCGGTGACTCGTTGGCCGTTGTTATTACTAGTTAGGTGCAGGCTGTTAGGACCGATGTGCGATGTATTTTCTGCACTCCTACCGATTTTTGCATTAAAGTCGCCCACGATGATTTTAATGTCGTGGTCCGGTATGTTATTGATGACTTCCTCCAGTTCGACAAAGAAAAGATCTTTGATGTCATCTGATTTATCTTCGGTGGGTGCATGCACATTGACGATCGTGATGTTAAATTTCCTAGTGCGAAGTCTGACCGTGCATATCCGCATGTTGATAGGGCGGAAATCGATGATATGATGCTTCACGCGCCGATGGATGAGGAAGCCAACTCCAAATTCTCCTCCGTTCTGATGGCCGCTGTAATGAAGAGTGTAACCATTGGTGGTGTCATGGATCCCACTCCCAGACCATCTAAGCTCTTGTAGTGCAAGTACGTCTAATGTGTAACTCTTTGCTTGGTTCGATAGGTTCTGGAGATCTCCAGGTCTTAAGAGGCTAAGCACGTTCCATGTTCCCATTTTTAAAGCGTTGTCCGTGTACAATTTCCGAGGTCGAGTTTGTAATGAATCCGATATGGTTATCCGAGGCCTTTGTTTAGGGTTCATAACTTGGTGAGTTTTTATGAGGGGAGGTTGTTGGCCTTCCGCTCAACCCGCTTGTTACGTGTGTGGGTCACGTACTGGTGAGAATCTTGAGGCATCCAGTCCTACCTTGAACACATTTATATAGCGAGCCGCTTGATACAAGTAAGACGCCCGCTTCAGCCGCTCCTAACTTGGAAAACAGACGCTGGTTTGGCATTGGTTTTGAGGCGCCAATGGCTCGCCCTGACATGTAGTGTCCATGACTATAAACAGGATTTAGCTGCTCGTCTCCACTACACCGCCTGATTCATTTAGCGTTACCCAGAGAGCACCGCGAGGAGGTATGAATCTCGGACTTCGCCCCCCATGATCAGTTCGCTTGATGATCAGTTTTTAATACAAAATCTTTCCCATATATGTATGGTCTAAAGTATTTAACAGCCCACACTACGGCTAGTAGTTCTTTTTCCGTAGTACTGTATCTCAATTCGTGTGTATTTAAGGTTCTGCTTGCATAAGCAACAGGATGGTTATCTTGTAATAAAAAAGCACCAATCGCGAATTGACTCGCATCGGTGTTTAACACAAATAATTTATTGAAATCCCAATATTTCAAAATGGGATGTGTTGTTAATAGGGTTTTTAGATTTTCGAATGAATTTATATAAGTGGGATCTAATTTATTAATCCTTTTTTAAATACTTGGTCATGGGTTGTGCTATTCTAGCATAATCCTTTATATACTTCCTATAATAGCCTGTTACTCCTAGGAATGACTTTATTTGTTTCTGTGTTTCTGGAAGTTTGATAGTAGTTATGTCCAATACTTTTTTCGCATTGGATTTTACCCCTTCTGTGGCACTATTCTGGTAATTCCCTGGCAATAGGGAATTGGGGAAAGATTTTATATGTAATTTCTGTTCAAATACCCATTCAAAGCCTTCTGACGAAAAAAGTTCCATGTAAATATTAATAAATTGGGAATAATTTTTCCATACCTAAATTGGTAGGGAAAATTATTCCCAATTTAAATTTGTTTTGAAAAAATTTAACACCAGCTTTTTACCTCAGTAAGCCAGGAAAAAAATATTTGAACTAAAATCTTTCCCCAATTCTCTATTCCCGGGGAATTGCCAGAATAGTGCCACTGGTGTTCTGATGTCCCAGATATTATGTTTCTTTACAGAAAAAATTGCATTTGTCAATTTGTATTTTTAATTTAGCTTCTCTTAGTCTATTGAATATTTTATTTATACTGTCAATGTATTCTTCGATGGATGTACTGAAAATTAAAACATCATCCAACACAAATTCTGTTAATGAACTGTCTTAAGACAGAGTTCATGAGGCGTTGAAAAGTCGCCGGAGCATTTTTCAACCCGAAAGGCATTCTTACGTACTCACAATGGCCAAACGGTGTTGAAAAGGCCATTTTCTTTTGGTCTTCGTGGTTTACCATTATTTGGTGAAAACCTTTCGCCAAATCTAACGTGGTAAAATATTGGGCTCTTCCCAATTTGTCTAAAATGTTTTCAATGTTTGGAATTGGAAATTTATCATCTATTGTAATTTCATTAATTTTCCGATAATCAATTACAATTCTCCATTTTTTTACGTTTGAGTTGTCCATCTTCTTCGGAACGATCCAAAGAGGTGAATTATAGGGAGAATTCGGTTCTCTAATTATACCCTGTTTTAGCATATCCCGAATTTGATTTTCTATTTCTTTTTTGTGTATCTGGGGAAAACGGTAAATTTTGCAGTATATTGGATTATCATTTTGTAATTTGATATATTTTGAGTTATCTCGTGGGTAAAGGTCAAATTATCGCCTTCGAGATAAAACAAATCTTTATTCTTTACTAAAATATCTTTTAAATATTGTTTTTCTTCATTATTTAAGTGGATTTGATTCACTTTACTGTAAATACTTCTTCTTTCGATTATATTGTTTGCTCTAGATGGCATACTTGAGTAAGCTCACTAGGATACATAGTCAATGTCTATAAATGGAATAGTATATTTATCAAATATCTTAAGATATTCATTTTTTGTGTTAATGATTGCTTCAAAAGGTTTTATGAAATTCATACCTATAATGGCATCGTATTTCTTGTTCTTGAGAGGAAAAATTTTCCATTCTAGGGTTCCTTGTTTAACTCATTCTTTTGGAATGGGTGTTATAATTTTTTCGGTGACGTAATTTGGTCCACCCAATGATTGATATAGAATAGGGGATTGTAACTTAGGCCCGATTTTATGAACGAGGATAAATCACAAAAAATCCAAGAGTAATGATTAATCTTTACTCGAGAGTTTTATTTTTTGCCGATTTTATAAACGACGATAAAAAAATATTTACCCTCTCTTTTATCGCAGTTTTATAGCAGTTTTTTGTATTACTGGCAATACTTTTCTTTACGTTTCTCATCAATTGTGTCAATTTTGATAAATATCAAAGTGTTAAAGTTTAATTAAATTCAATATTAATAAATTTTTAATATAGACCTACATTTGCGCAAGGTAACTATAAACTATTTTTGTTCATCAAATGGAAAATTGTGTGTGACATTTTTGTGCTTTTAAGATGGAAGGATCAACGTCATCATCATCTTTAAGTAAATACTTCAAATATTGGATCCGACGAATCAATATTATTAAGTGGACGAACGGATGGTTCTATAAACGAATATATGCAATTTGTCCTCCGCCTGTTTTAAACCTCTCTGCATTTTTCATCTGCGACAACTTTTCTAAATTCTCCTAATTTATTTTAAAAAAAAAAAAAAAAACAAAAAATAGTATTCATATTTTTGGAAACATTTTTATTTAATATATTTTAATATAATTTAGCTCAATAAAATCGATTGTAATATGTAAATATGTAAATTTAATAAAATAATATGTATTTTTTAAATATTAATATGTCACGTTCCTATATTCAAACAATTTTTAAACACCAAAAAGAGAAGATAAATCAGCGGATAAATTAAAACTCTCGGATTTTATTTTTTGTTTATCGTCGTTCATAAAATGCAAACAGTGGATTAATCCTAGATTAATCGTTTATCCGCGTTCATAAAATCGGGCCTTAATGATTTTATAATTAAAAATATTTGGTTTTACTAAACTGGTATCTGAGCCAGTGTCTAGTAAACAATTAATACATTTGTCAGTAAAAGTTAATTTGACTATAGGGAGTCTGTTTGTTGAGGCGGGCCGCGGGACTATAAAATTTACTTCATTATTAAGTCCTTCCACAATGTTATCTATACCTCCATGGGTTCTATCTGACGATTAGTGTTACTCGATCCTGTTCTGTTAAAAGTATTACTAAACTGTTCTATTCTATGATTATTAAATTGTCGTCTGAATTGCCCTGACCTGTTATTGTTTCCGTTAGTGTAATTGTCTTTTTTATTAGAATAATGATTGTTATTAGAATATGTATTAAAATTATTTCTAAAATTTGATTAAATTTGATTATTATGACCGCTAATATTTCTATTTTTATTTGGAAGATGGTTTGGTTTTAAATTTAAATACTTATTTCTATTAATCTTGTATTCTACTCTACTTTTATCACTTCTTCGGACAAATATATTTCCGGACTGGCACAATAAATTTTCTAAATTAAACAATGAACTTTTTGGATCCATATATAGTTGTGCTATGGGAATTATTTTTGTCCTAAGAATTTGTACTAATTCGTGATCAATCGAATTATATGTGAAAATATCTTCATTATCGAAGTCAAAGATTTCACTGCACTCCGATTTAATTTTATTCAGTTTGTTAAAAAGATCTTTTAAATTGTATACCTTAATTTCCTTTGCTTGGTACAGCAACTGGTGAATGGCGTTTTTCGGCCTGAATTTGGTTTTTAGTTGATGAACCACGTTTACCCATGTCCGAGTGATCTGGGATCTCCATTAGTACTCCTCTCGCAATTCCAATGATTTTGTTGTTGACTTGTTTGTTGTTTTGTTTTAAACAATATTGTTTTAGTTCTTGGTTAATTTCACCACATAAACTTTCAACGTCCTCAACAGATTTTAGGAACGACTTTAATTTATAGGAATCCTCACCAGAGAATGGTGAGATTTCGCTGAAATTGCAGATGATTTGGTCTGACGTTAAATTAAATTTTGTAACGTTAACGTTTTGAATTTTAATTTCTTGTTCTTTAATGGTGTTATTGAGGCATCATATTTGGTCTTGTAACTTCCGTTGAGCCTCTTGTTGAATCAATAATTGTTCTTGTAATTTATCCATTTTAAAACTTTTTCACTTTTACACACCCAGAGAAAAATTTGGATAAAATATTCCTATAAGGTACATCTCATGCAAAAATTATGTTCCATTTTCAACCTTACATAAGCTAGGAATAATAGCGCCATATTATTAATAATACATGCAATTTTCAATAAACATGGACTATTCCTACTATAATTCTTTATTATACATAATAATGCATGAGTCGTTCAATATTCAGAATTATATTATACATAAGCTATGAATTAAGTATGGTACAATCTGGTATGTATTGAGCGTAGTATTGATTAATTTATTCTTTGTGTTTGAAGAGTGCATGGCTACTTAAGTGTAATTCAACAATTGTTAAGAGCGAATTATGCAACTTTAGTGCACAATTAACTTTGGTAATACCTTTTTAAGAATAAGCAATGCTTAAGTAATGGTTTACCTATTCTTTGGATGGGAGCGAAATATAAATTAAAATGCATATTTAATTTTATTTTTAAGGATAATTTATTCATTTTTTTTTAATTTATTCATAATTAAATTATCAATAAATCTGCATTTAATTCAAATTTGATATAATATTATAAATTCTATTAAAAATAAGATTTAGTTTAAATAATAATATTGAATATATATATATATATATATATATATATATATATATATATATATATATATATATATATATATATATATATATATATATATATATATATATATATATATATATATATATATATATATATATATATATATATATATATATATATATATATATATATATATATATATATATATATATATATATATATATATATATATATATATATATATATATATATATATATATATATATATATATATATATATATATATATATATATATATATATATATATATATATATATATATATATATATATATATATATATATATATATATATATATATATATATATATATATATATATATATATATATATATATATATATATATATATATATATATATATATATATATATATATATATATATATATATATATATATATATATATATATATATATATTGTATATATATATATATATATATATATATATATATATATATATATATATATATATATATATATATATATATATATAGGGGGGTAAGGGGCATCGGTCTAGAAGGTCAATACACCAGCCAAAATGTCAACCTCACCTGCACGTGGTGCTCCCTGCTAATTAACCAACGAGGCTCTGGCGACCGAGTAACGGCGGGATAACCGAACACCGAGAACCTAGTAAATGATGTTCTCTCCACTGACCCACTGCCAATTTCACTGGTTAGATTGGTAGCTGCTTCAATAACCAGTCATTATAATGCAATGAGTTTTCAACAAAAAGGAATTTTTACCCCAGGTGGTACACCAACTGCTCAGTTGGCTAATCCACCCTCTAACGAGGCCGGCTCAAAGGATTCTGGGGTGAGCCAACCATTGCTATTCCCATTCGCTCGAAGTTCAAAATTAGCTAGGTCACCACCTAGACAAATAGAGTTCGCAACTCAGCAGGAAATCGAAAATGCTGAACTACGCAGAAGACTGAGTGAAATAGAAAAAGTCGCATCGCAACTTAGCAATGAAATCGCTAAGTTAAAGAAAGAAAACGAGGAGCTAAAGAAGCCCAATCTGATAGAGGTTGTGGAAACTCCTCTTACTTGTTATAACGAAACCAGTACCCTTGCCCGTACTGACGTTGAGTTCCACACAGATGAAGAGGAACTTGCAAGAGAAACTGATTGGATACACAAACAGAAGAAAAGACCAAGGAAAAAACGAAGAGCAGAATTCTCGCCAGAAGTTGAGGAGCTCTCGCAAGCAAAAGTTAATGAAACTGTCAATCCAGTGCCTGTACCCCAACTTCACCAGCGACAAGAACAACGAAAGGTTGCAATGAAGACCAAAGCACCACCGCCAATTAATGTGATAGGCATTACTGAGTTTGCGAATATCCAAGCTCTAATGAAATCAGTGTCCACAAACGACTATAGAGTAGTTGCACTAAACAATAATGTTTGGAAGATAAACACAAGAGATCCCGATGCATACAGAGCTTTAGCCACAAAGCTCACTGAAGAAGGTAAAGAGTGGTATACATATGAAGACAAAAATAACCGAAACATCAAGGTTATGGCCAGAGGTCTACATCCCACCTGCAGGAAGGAGGATATAATAGAAGATCTCAAAATGAAAGAACTGCAAATTGAAGACGCAGTCAATATCCTTAAACGAGAGAAAGTTGAAAATAGTCAAGGAACCAAAATCGTTAAAAGAGGGCTCCCGCTATTCATGCTCACATTCAACAAAAGCGAAAAAATTGAAAATATATTTAATATCAAAGCAATACTTAATATGAAGGTTAAAATAGAACCACTGAAAAAGAACACGAGATTAATACCTCAATGCAAGAAATGTCAAGCTTATAACCACACCCAAAGATATTGCGGGAGAGATGTTAGGTGTGTAAAATGTGCCGGCAGACACAACGCGAAAGACTGTTCTCTTAGTCGAACCGAACCTGCAAGGTGTATAAACTGTAAAGGACAACACCCAGCCAACTATAGAGGATGCGAAGTAGCGGTACAACTGCAAAGGTTAAGAAATAAAACACGCCAATCGACTCAAAACAGTAATGTTAGAAGAGAAAGGATTCCAACTACAACTAGAGCGCCGACACAACCAGAGCCCATAGGGCCAGAGAGGAGATCCTACTCTCAGATAACGCAACAAAATACTATTGAAGAAAATCCACTAGAAAGGATATTTCGAAGTATAGAAACGATAAATGCACGCCTAGCAAAACAAGAACGTGGTCTAGAAGCTATATATAAGCGGATAGATAGACAAGAAGCTACCAATGAGCTTACTTCAATGCTATACTAACCAAATGAATAGATCATTTAGAATTGTTATTTGGAACGCGAATGGATTACCACAGCATGTTCCAGAACTAGAAATTTTTCTAAACTTAGAAAAAATAGATATATGTCTTGTCTCGGAAACTCATTTAACAGAAACTTCATTTATTAAAATACGTAACTATCAGTGCTACCATGCTATTCATCCAGGAGGAAACGCTAGAGGCGGGTCTGCCGTAATTGTTAAAAATAATATTAAACATTACGAAGTGCCCGGCATTGAGGAAGAAATTATGCAGGTTAAAACCATAATAGTTGAATCAATATATAATAGGGAACTCAGTATCTCCTCTATTTACTGTCCCCCACGCCATCAATTAAAAAAAGAAGACTACAGTCGACTTTTTAAATCACTAGGATCAAATTTTATCATAGGCGGTGATTTTAATGCAAAGAACACCTATTGGGGATCTAGACTTACAACCTCTAAAGGGAAAGAGTTATTTAATGCAGCTCGCGAGAACAACTGTGAATTCCTCTCTGGCGATAAACCAACATATTGGCCTGCTGACATACATAAAATTCCAGATCTTCTTGACTTCTTTGTAACAAAAGGAGTTTTAGAGGACTACACATGCATTGAAAATAGTGAAGGACTATCATCTGACCATTCACCTGTGATCATGACACTGAGTACAATGATAATAAAAAAAGATAATTCACCTAAGTTAACAAACAATAAAACCAATTGGGATTTATTCAAGAAATTAGTAGAAGATCGAACAAATCTCGGCGAAACAATTAGAACGAAGGTGCAGTTGGAAGATCAACTAGAAATATTTAATAACAACATCCAACAAGCGGCTTGGGAAAGTTCACCGATTTCTTATACCAACGCTATAATGAAACATAACTATCCTCTTGAAGTCAGAGAGCTACTTAGGGAGAAACGGAAAGCTCGCAAAATCTGGCAGCACTCTTGTGCACCGCAACACAAAACTATTCTAAATTTTTTGTGCAACAAATTAAAACAACTAATAAAAGAAATAAAGAACGAAAGCATAACTAAGCGACTACGAGGTCTTTCTGAATTAAAGGATGACGATTACTCGCTTTGGAAAGCAACGAAGGGACTAAAAAGATCCAAAATGCATGTGCCGCCTATCAAATGCGATGACGGTTCATGGGCTAAAAGTGACAAACAGAAAGTCTCTCTATTTGCTGCTTATTTAGAAGAGACTTTTCAACCGTTGCCGAGGCAAACAGCAAATGAAAATACAACAGTCGTAAACAAAGCAGATGATCTTGACATAAGGCATGTGACTTTATTGGAGCTTAAAACTGAAATCAATAGTAACTTAAGTATTAGAAAAGCTCCAGGTTATGATTTAATAACTGGGCAAATTGTGAAAGCCATTCCCGAGAAAGGTTTGCGTAAATTAAATCAAATAATCAATGCAGCTTTCAGATTGAAATATGTTCCACGACAATGGAAGGTGGCCGAAGTAATAATGATTCCTAAACCAGGCAAACCAGGAAACGATAAAAAATCATATAGACCGATATCACTACTTCCAATCATATCAAAAATATTTGAAAAACTGTTGCTGAAAAGACTCAAACCTATAATAGAAGAGAGATGCCTAATTCCACCACACCAATTTGGGTTTAGAGAAAATCACTCTACAGTTGAACAAGTTCACAGAATAACGGATGTCATTGAGGATGCACTCGAGAATAAGAAAATATGCTCCAGTATTTTCTTAGATGTAGCTCAAGCTTTCGACAAAGTTTGGCACCAAGGGCTTGAATTTAAACTGCATCGAGACCTGCCTAAGCATTTTTATCAAATTCTTAAATCGTACATAGCTGATCGACACTTTAGAGTCAAATTTGAAAATGAGTACTCTGAAATAAAAAGAATATCAGCAGGTATACCACAAGGTAGCGTACTTGGACCTATTCTGTTTATTCTTTATACGAGAGACTTACCGAATATTGAAGGTACCACAGTAGCAACATTTGCAGACGATACAGCTATTCTAGCAGTTGGAAAAGATATTTCGGAAGCAACAAGCAAACTTCAAAGTGCAGTTAACACGGTGAGCAATTGGACTAAAAAATGGCGCATCTCATTAAATGAAGCCAAATCAGTACACGTCAACTTTACAAATCAAAATGTAAACTGTATTCCCGTGGTTCTCAACTCAAACCAAATTCCATATGCAAATACAGCTAAATACCTTGGCATGACCCTCGATGCTAAGCTAAGATGGAAAGAACACATCAAGAAGAAAAAAGAAGAGTTAAACATCAAATATAGAAAAATGTACTGGCTCATGGGTAGAAACTCTGAGCTCTCAATACACAACAAATTGCTTCTATACAGGCAAATGCTAAAACCAGTATGGACCTATGGTATCCAGCTTTGGGGTTGTGCCAAGAAAACCAATGTACAAATGATACAATGCTTCCAAAATAAAGTGCTACGAGGGATTGTGAACGCCCCATGGTACATTAGGAATGACAACATCCATAGAGACTTGAAGATGGAATACGTCACCGATGAAATAAAGAATCATGCAAGGAAACATGTACAGCGCTTATCTCTACACGAAAATGCAGATATCCGTCGTATGTTGGACACCACTAACGGTGTGAGGAGACTCCAAAGGCAGAAACCTCTGGAGCTGGGCAGTTTGTTTTAGAAGAAAGTATTATAAAATGAGTAACCAATAGGTTACTCATCTTAACCCGAGAACTTAATTTAAGAAAGATAAATTACTAGATGATCTCTGAATCAGTTGTAATATTGTATAAATAAATAAATAAATTTATTAAATAAAAAAAAAAAAAAAAAAAAAAAAAAAGTATATAGGTTTAAATGGAGCTTGTATGGTGAAGAATTACATTTGTACATTTTGCTTAGAAGGAAAATTATGCAAATCATTGATCGAAATATTAAAAGTGTTTGTCTCATGAATTCCTTATTCAATCAGTAAAGGGTGTGTTTTATAGCTTCACATCGTTAAGTTTGCAACATTGTTTTGTTTGACAACCAAGTTTACAGCTAACATTTGCTTTGTCATTAGTTTGATTTGCCATTTCATAATGAATAAACTTACGCCATAGCACTGCTTGCCAAATCGGCCAATCGGCTGAAGCACTAATTCTATTGATGTTGATTTTCCAAACAAAATTTTGTTCAACGATGAAGCTCAATTTTTGTTGAATGGGTACGTTAATAAACAGAATTGGATTTGGAGTGAAGATAATCTAGAAGCCTTTGCCTTTGAAACACCATTATATCCATAGAAAATCACTGTTTGGTGCGCTTTATGGGCCGGCGGACTCTCTGGTCTATATGTCTTCAAAAACGATGATGGGTGGAATCTTACAGTGAACGGTATAGAGACATGATTTCTAACTTTTTTGTACCCCAATTGGCTGCCATTAATCTTGCTGATATGTGGTTCCAACAGGACGGTTCCATAAGCCACACAACGCGGAATACAATTAATTTACTCAAAGAAACATTTGATGAAAGACTAATTCAACATAATAGTCCTGTTAATTGGCCACCGAGATCGTGTGATTTAACTCCATTAGATTATTTTCTTTGGGGATATGTTAAGTCACTTGTCTACGCTTGCTGCGAAAAGTGTGTGAAAATTGGACATGCAGATATCGCCATCTACGCACCAGCCACATGGCCACAATCATATTCAAGCATTAATGGCATAAAATTATCAATCCAATAAAGCTAGTTTCACTGATATTCAAAATATTTTTCTTTGTTCTATTGTAATTCAAAATTATGAACTCGTTTTAAATTAATTAATTTTATTTGAATTGAGTTCGAGTATTTTCTGGACTTCCGTGCGGTGTTCGTGATCTTATCTTTGATTTATGTCATCAGGCAGGAGGCCTTATACAAAAAATATTTATACTACGAACTCTTTAAACATGTCGAGCAAGTTCAGCCTACTGAAGTCTTACCAAAAACAAAGACATGTTTCATAAAAGGTTTAATGAGGCCTCACTAAAATCTGTGACAATCTCAGTAGACTATATATGACTAAAGTATGTCATGTATGGTAGGGTGATAGATTACTACACATTAATTAAATACATTTACATAACCACCAGTTTCAGAAAATTCACTTGGTGCTGGGCATATTAATGTAATAAATTAATATTTAGTACAGGAGAAGATAATTACTGAAAAATAACTGTTCAGAAAATATTTTGCTCCAAGTCCGTAGTACATATTTCTTAAAGTTTATTTAAATTTTCAGAAGTTTAGGAGAATTTAAACATTTGATAGTTATTTATGATTTTTAGGAATTGAAATCTTAGATGAAACCAATTATTAGGCAGTATGTTATTTAGGTATTCGTTTTTTCTGAGTTATGGCTGTTGCTGTTGTAGATTCCAGGTTAGCTCGCACATCTTCAAACTTTCGAGGCTGTCACTAAGATCGAAATCACTAATTCTAAAATGTTTATACCAATAATTACACGTTTCATAATCATAAGACACAAGGTCGGCACCAAGAACACTACAAATTGATTCCCGTGCCTTAGAAGCATTTTTTCCTTGTTGGAATTCGTATAGAATGCAGTGCCGAATGTGCTGTTTATCAGTTGTAATCGTAAACTCTGCTATTCTGAGAGGTTATGTAACTCACGTAAACTTGTCGTTCGTTGTTCTGAAACCTTGCGTCCGATCCTACAAAAACCACAGAATACCGTGAAAAAAATCTGTAGAAATTAAGTTATATACCTAATAAATAAACTGGGTGGCTAAATAAATTTGTTTCCATGATTTAAAGTTCCAAGTTACAACTTAAAAATCGAATTGCACTTCTGATGAGGATTATAAAGCGATACCCAATATCCGATATTGAAATGTCTATTTTTGAAATTGTCAAAAAAGTGGCCATTTATTCTAGAGAAATTTGGGGTAGTTTTCATGATAAGTGGTGGTTGGTATCTGAAAAATTGCAGTGTACTTATAATGTAAGCTTGTAACTCGGTTGAAAACAACAAAAAACGAAATTTATTTATTTTCATTTTTAAACCTTAGGATGGTTTTTACTTGGGGTTAGAAGTTTAAAAATGGAATTCCAAGGATATTGTGTATACTCATAATTCTATATATCACAACCGAGTTCGAAATATTAATGTTTTTGCAAATTTGGTTAAAATCAATAACTAGCTTTTATTTGAAACAATTCAAATACTATACTATGCTTCAGATAATATGGAATAAGGGGAAAGTGTTAACAAAAATGTACTATATATGCTTGACCAATTTAGATTTTAGATGCAAATCCAAATACATAGTACATCCTCCCTAAGGCATCTTTCCGCTCTAAGCTGATTTTATTATTTTTCTCAAAATTAAAATCATTTATAAAATTGTTAGGAATTTTAATATTATTGAATTTAGAACATATATCAATCATCCTTATAGTACACTTAGGAAAAATTAAGTAATGAATGTATGTATTTAATTTCGACCAATCAGTATAGATAGGCATATAAAATATACATAATGTAACTAAACACAAATATGTAATATGTATATCTAAATGTTTACTGCGATCAGTAAAAAACAATTTAATTATAATATTTTCCGTTCGTTCATAAATTTCTGATGTTTCGTATCCTTTCCTCCAAATATTTGTTTCTTTTTTATAAACTATATTTCATGCAGCACACCAAACCATAATCAATGTATATACGTATATATATACGTACATACAACGTATATACGTACATATATACATACATACATACATCGAAAATAGATCCTCTTTCTTTTCATGATCACATGTTTTTTAAATTTTATATACCTAAACGACAAGAAATTATCGATCGTGCACACATTTTATTTTAAATAGTACATATGTATATACATCTAGTATATGTATAGTATATACATAATACGTGCGTTTTAGCACAAACAAAATAGCAATCAGACCTGCAAACCAATAGTAACTTTATGTGTAAATCAAATTCTCGATGTCGTTACAAATGGAAAAATATTTCGAGCGGCTGTTAGTAGAAATGCTTAGCTAAAACTCAAACCCTATGTGCTCAATATACATCTCGCTCAATATATTTATTCAACGCGCGCGACAAAATAATTTTTTTTTATTTGTGTGTACAGTATAAAAGAAACAAACGGAAAAATACAAATTCAACGTGTTTTTTATTTTCGTTTGAAAATATCCTTTCTCTTATTGTATGTTTTAAATTTAATAAAACAGAATGTTTTGAAAACTAAAACGCACGTATTATGTATATACTATACATATACTAGATGTATATACATATGTACTATTTAAAATAAAATGTGTGCACGATCGATAATTTCTTGTCGTTTAGGTATATAAAATTTAAAAAACATGTGATCATGAAAAGAAAGAGGATCTATTTTCGATGTATGTATGTATGTATATATGTACGGATATACGTTGTATGTACGTATATATATACGTATATACATTGATTATGGTTTGGTGTGCTGCATGAAATATAGTTTATAAAAAAGAAACAAATATTTGGAGGAAAGTATACGAAACATCAGAAATTTATGAACGAAAGGGAAAATATTATAATTAAATTGTTTTTTACTGATCGCAGTAAACATTTAGATATACATATTACATATTTGTGTTTAGTTACATTATGTATATTTTATATGCCTATCTATACTGATTGGTCGAAATTAAATACATACATTCATTACTTAATTTTTCCTAAGTGTACTATAAGGATGATTGATATATGTTCTAAATTCAATAATATTAAAATTCCTAACAATTTTATAAATGATTTTAATTTTGAGGAAAATAATAAAATCAGCTTAGAGCGGAAAGATGCCTTAGGGAGGATGTACTATGTATTTGGATTTGCATCTAAAATCTAAATTGGTCAAGCATATATAGTACATTTTTGTTAACACTTTCCCCTTATTCCATATTATCTGAAGCATAGTATAGTATTTGAATTGTTTCAAATAAAAGCTAGTTATTGATTTTAACCAAATTTGCAAAAACATTAATATTTCGAACTCGGTTGTGATATATAGAATTATGAGTATACACAATATCCTTGGAATTCCATTTTTAAACTTCTAACCCCAAGTAAAAACCATCCTAAGGTTTAAAAATGAAAATAAATAAATTTCGTTTTTTGTTGTTTTCAACCGAGTTACAAGCTTACATTATAAGTACACTGCAATTTTTCAGATACCAACCACCACTTATCATGAAAACTACCCCAAATTTCTCTAGAATAAATGGCCACTTTTTTGACAATTTCAAAAATAGACATTTCAATATCGGATATTGGGTATCGCTTTATAATCCTCATCAGAAGTGCAATTCGATTTTTAAGTTGTAACTTGGAACTTTAAATCATGGAAACAAATTTATTTAGCCACCCACTTTATTTATTAGGTATATAACTTAATTTCTACAGATTTTTTTCACGGTATTCTGTGGTTTTTGTAGGATCGGACGCAAGGTTTCAGAACAACGAACGACAAGTTTACGTGAGTTACATAACCTCTCAGAATAGCAGAGTTTACGATTACAACTGATAAACAGCACATTCGGCACTGCATTCTATACGAATTCCAACAAGGAAAAAATGCTTCTAAGGCACGGGAATCAATTTGTAGTGTTCTTGGTGCCGACCTTGTGTCTTATGAAACGTGTAATTATTGGTATAAACGTTTTAGAATTAGTGATTTCGATCTTAGTGACAGCCTCGAAAGTTTGAAGATGTGCGAGCTAACCTGGAATCTACAACAGCAACAGGCATAACTCAGAAAAAACGAATATCTAAATAACATACTGCCTAATAATTGGTTTCATCTAAGATTTCAATTCCTAAAAATCATAAATAACTATCAAATGTTTAAATTCTCCTAAACTTCTGAAAATTTGAATAAATTTTAAGAAATATGTACTACGGACTTGGAGCAAAATATTTTCTGAACAGTTATTTTTCAGTAATTATCTTCTCCTGCACTAAATATTAATTTATTACATTAATATGCCCAGCACCAAGTGAATTTTCTGAAACTGGTGGTTATGTAAATGTATTTAATTAATGTGTAGTAATCTATCACCATACCATACATGACATACTTTAGTCATATATAGTCTACTGAGATTGTCACAGATTTTAGTGAGGCCTCATTAAACATTTTATGAAACATGTCTTTGATTTTGGTAAGACTTCAGTAGGCTGAACTTGCTCGACATGTTTAAAGAGTTCGTAGTATAAATATTTTTTGTATAAGGCCTCCTGCCTGATGACATAAATCAAAGATAAGATCACGAACACCGCACGGAAGTCCAGAAAATACTCGAACTCAATTCAAATAAAATTAATTAATTTAAAACGAGTTCATAATTTTGAATTACAATACAACAAAGAAAAATATTTTGAATATCAGTGAAACTAGCTTTATTGGATTGATAATTTTATGCCATTAATGCTTGAATATGATTGTGGCCATGTGGCTGGTGCGTAGATGGCGCAATCTGCATGTCCAATTTTCACACACTTTTCGCAGCAAGCGTAGACAAGTGACTTAACATATCCCCAAAGAAAATAATCTAATGGAGTTAGATCACACGATCTCGGTGGCCAATTAACAGGACTATTATGTTGAATTAGTCTTTCATCAAATGTTTCTTTGAGTAAATTAATTGTATTCCGCGTTGTGTGGCTTATGGAACAGTCCTGTTGGAACCACATATCAGCAAGATTAATGGCAGCCAATTGGGGTACAAAAAAGTTAGAAATCATGTCTCTATACCGTTCACTGTAAGATTCCACCCATCATCGTTTTTGAAGACATATAGACCAGAGTCCGCCGGCCCATAAAGCGCACCAAACAGTGATTTTCTATGGATATAATGGTGTTTCAAAGGCAAAGGCTTCTAGATTATCTTCACTCCAAATCCAATTCTGTTTATTAACGTACCCATTCAACAAAAATTGAGCTTCATCGTTGAACAAAATTTTGTTTGGAAAATCAACATCAATAGAATTAGTGCTCCAGCCGATTGGCCGATTTGCAAGCAGTGCTATGGCGTAAGTTTATTCATTATGAAATGGCAAATCAAACTAATGACAAAGCAAATGTTAGCTGTAAACTCGGTTGTCAAACAAAACAATGTTGCAAACTTAACGATGTGAAGCTATAAAACACACCCTTTACTGATTGAATAAGGAATTCATGAGACAAACACTTTTAATATTTCGATCAATGATTTGCATAATTTTCCTTCTAAGCAAAATGTACAAATGTAATTCTTCACGATACAAGCTCCATTTAAACCTATATACTGATATAGAAAATGAGTCAGCGTCTACACTCAGAAAAAATATGATAAACACATGATTGCCTTTACCATATTATAATAATAGAAATCATTATAAAATTATTGTGATATTCCCTATCATACAATAATAAGAAATACTATTTGTTTAATTATGTCAATCAGTGAAAACGGAGCTTATTATTATTATGATACATGTAATCATATTCATCTCCCATGATTAGTGTAATCAGAATGCATGATTAAATTTTGATTCGTTTAATAATTTTTAAGGTATTTATAAAAATTCGCTATCTCAATGGGTGATTAATTCGTATGTGAACACTAAATATTTAGAGATGCATTAAAATGCCTCAACCAGTCACGCACGACTTAGGTTAGGAGCTTAAGTTACACGCCGGTTGCACCACTTCGGTTAGTGCTACAATCACCAAAATTGTATAGGCTTCTTGTCACAAATAAACAACAGGGGCGGTATGTTGTATCATCATCACTTCGAATCGAATTCGAAAAAATTCGCGTCAAAAAAGTGAAAGTTGTATCATTTTTGCTTTTCGAAAATAATACAACATACCGCCACTCGACTTTTTTCGAATTTCGATTCGAAGTGATGGTACAACATACCGCCCCGCACCTGTAAAATTTTTGGTGGTCGTACCGCTCCCCTAAGTGGTCCAAACGGAGCACAACTTAAGCTCTTAAGTTTGGACTGCCTGGGGTTTTTAATTTGTAAAAAAGCAATAAGCCATGTGGTGTGATTACCATATATATATATATATATATATATATATATATATATATATATATATATATATATATATATATATATATATATATATATATATATATATATATATATATATATATATATATATATATATATATATATATATATATATATATATATATATATATATATATATATCACTGATATTCAAAATATTTTTCTTTGTTCTATTGTAATTCAAAATTATGAACTCGTTTTAAATTAATTAATTTTATTTGAATTGAGTTCGAGTATTTTCTGGACTTCCGTGCGGTGTTCGTGATCTTATCTTTGATTTATGTCATCAGGCAGGAGGCCTTATACAAAAAATATTTATACTACGAACTCTTTAAACATGTCGAGCAAGTTCAGCCTACTGAAGTCTTACCAAAAACAAAGACATGTTTCATAAAAGGTTTAATGAGGCCTCACTAAAATCTGTGACAATCTCAGTAGACTATATATGACTAAAGTATGTCATGTATGGTAGGGTGATAGATTACTACACATTAATTAAATACATTTACATAACCACCAGTTTCAGAAAATTCACTTGGTGCTGGGCATATTAATGTAATAAATTAATATTTAGTACAGGAGAAGATAATTACTGAAAAATAACTGTTCAGAAAATATTTTGCTCCAAGTCCGTAGTACATGTTTCTTAAAATTTATTTAAATTTTCAGAAGTTTAGGAGAATTTAAACATTTGATAGTTATTTATGATTTTTAGGAATTGAAATCTTAGATGAAACCAATTATTAGGCAGTATGTTATTTAGGTATTCGTTTTTTCTGAGTTATGCCTGTTGCAGTTGTAGATTCCAGGTTAGCTCGCACATCTTCAAACTTTCGAGGCTGTCACTAAGATCGAAATCACTAATTCTAAAACGTTTATACCAATAATTACACGTTTCATAATCATAAGACACAAGGTCGGCACCAAGAACACTACAAATTGATTCCCGTGCCTTAGAAGCATTTTTTCCTTGTTGGAATTCGTATAGAATGCAGTGCCGAATGTGCTGTTTATCAGTTGTAATCGTAAACTCTGCTATTCTGAGAGGTTATGTAACTCACGTAAACATGTCGTTCGTTGTTCTGAAACCTTGCGTCCGATCCTACAAAAACCACAGAATACCGTGAAAAAAATCTGTAGAAATTAAGTTATATACCTAATAAATAAAGTGGGTGGCTAAATAAAGTTGTTTCCATGATTTAAAGTTCCAAGTTACAACTTAAAAATCGAATTGCACTTCTGATGAGGATTATAAAGCGATACCCAATATCCGATATTGAAATGTCTATTTTTGAAATTGTCAAAAAAGTGGCCATTTATTCTAGAGAAATTTGGGGTAGTTTTCATGATAAGTGGTGGTTGGTATCTGAAAAATTGCAGTGTACTTATAATGTAAGCTTGTAACTCGGTTGAAAACAACAAAAAACGAAATTTATTTATTTTCATTTTTAAACCTTAGGATGGTTTTTACTTGGAGTTAGAAGTTTAAAAATGGAATTCCAAGGATATTGTGTATACTCATAATTCTATATATCACAACCGAGTTCGAAATATTAATGTTTTTGCAAATTTGGTTAAAATCAATAACTAGCTTTTATTTGAAACAATTCAAATACTATACTATGCTTCAGATAATATGGAATAAGGGGAAAGTGTTAACAAAAATGTACTATATATGCTT
The DNA here is from genome assembly GCA_932526605.1 of Nephrotoma flavescens. Taxonomy (NCBI): domain Eukaryota; kingdom Metazoa; phylum Arthropoda; class Insecta; order Diptera; family Tipulidae; genus Nephrotoma; species Nephrotoma flavescens. Next base: position 163,786,884 of record OW052220.1, on the reverse strand, counting down.
GACCAATTTAGATTTTAGATGCAAATCCAAATACATAGTACATCCTCCCTAATACCCTTGACAGACTAGGATTTAGCTAAACGCGTTTAGTTAAACTAGTTTAGTTAATCTACTACAAATCCAATTAGGTTGACACACTATGAAGTTTAGCAAACCGTGTTTCAATAATAAAATACGGTAGCGCTATGTTTGTTCGGAATCGGTATTAAACAAATGTTATTGTGGTACAAATAAAAAAAAATATTTTAATTAAACGCAATTTAATTTAGAAAGCCTAAACTTTGTGTTTTAATTGTATCCCAAAATTCCTATTCCACTTTGATACAAATACAACATAAAAATGTAAACAATATAAATGAATATATAAATACAATATATATTTAATACATCACTATGTATCCGCCATATTTTTTGTGCGCGAGCATTATCAGATTCCAGCGAGATTTGAATACAGATTTAAAAAAATATGAATTTCGAATACAATACTACTGTATATTTTCCGGCACTAGAAGTCAAATTTAGTGCAATACTGTATATTACAATACGCATTCTACGGTAAGGGGAATGCACAAATGTGTAAGTTGGACCAAAACAGATACAAAAATAAATTTTAACATGATACGTTTTCGTTACCCACACAATTGTGCTGACAGGCAGGGAAAGAGATATAACTATTTCGCCACCCGTTACACAATTGTGTATGTAAATTTCGATTACGAGAAACGAATGTGTGAAACATAGAATTTTGTGTAAGCTGAAGACCACAATATACATTTGTGCATATCGCTTAATTTTGTTTTCGTCAGAAAAACAACACTAACTAAAATAATAATAAAATCATTGATGTGATCAAAAAGAAATAATTAATGTCATTTAATTTATGTGTCATCAAATTATTATGTTTTTTTTCAAGAATTCCCATTTAACTAAGATCCGTTAAAATACGGACGACATTACAACCTTTCATTATTTACATACACATTTGTGTATTTTGAACTTAAATAGGAACAAAAAAAAATTTGTTGAACTCGAAAGGGATAACTCAAAAAGTAAGCGGCATCTATCATTGTATCACAGTACTAAATGGCATTGTCCTATTTATAAATATTAACATTCATTGTTAGATGGCGCTCTCGTTAAACCCATTTTTATGCGATAAACTTCAAAATATTGAGAGATTTGTACACTAAGCCGGTTTAGTTACTAAACCTAAAACAAAACTCGTTTAGTTAATCTCGAAGTTGACACATTAAGAGATAAACTCGAAAAAATGATTAAACGCGTTTAGCTAATCCTAGTCTGTCAAGGGTATAAAGTGGGAACTATAGATAGAATAAAAAAAATAAAAAAAATAACGTAAGAGAGCGAGAGATAGGATTTAAATGTATACGACCATACTCAGAATAACAAAAATAAAAAGTTTAAGAGAAATTGCGTTTTAATTTTGCTGTCACGTAAAAAGAATAGCAGAGCGAAAATTTTCGTGCAAGAATAAAAAACTTAACAATTACAACAACAAAACTGAAACAAATTTTTGTGCGTTACAAGTAATATGCATTTTTATTATTTTATATATGGGAATTTGGAATAATTGGTGTATTTTATGTTTCCTATTTATAAAATATCCATGTACACATATACTAATATGAATATAAAATCAAAAATAATTTTCACTACACTGTATAATTGTATTTTTCTAAAGCAGACCAAAAAAAATAATTTATCGAATTGCGGTAATTTAAACCGCATATAAATAATTTTTATAATTTTAAACACATATATTTGTTGAGATATAATTCGTTTATACTCAAAACTATTGTAGTTTCACTCAATATTTTAGCAAATACATTAAAAAAATATTACATGAAATATAAGAATGAACTTAATATTTTAAGTAATCTATAGCGGAATAAGGGGAAAGTGTTAACAAAAATGTACTATATATGCTTGACCAATTTAGATTTTAGATGCAAATCCAAATACATAGTACATCCTCCCTAAGGCATCTTTCCATTCTAAGCTGATTTTATTATTTTTCTCAAAATTAAAATCATTTATAAAATTGTTAGGAATTTTAATATTATTGAATTTAGAACATATATCAATCATCCTTATAGTACACTTAGGAAAAATTAAGTAATGAATGTATGTATTTAATTTCGACCAATCAGTATAGATAGGCATATAAAATATACATAATGTAACTAAACACAAATATGTAATATGTATATCTAAATGTTTACTGCGATCAGTAAAAAACAATTTAATTATAATATTTTCCCTTTCGTTCATAAATTTCTGATGTTTCGTATCCTTTCCTCCAAATATTTGTTTCTTTTTTATAAACTATATTTCATGCAGCACACCAAACCATAATCAATGTATATACGTATATATATACGTACATACAACGTATATACGTACATATATACATACATACATACATCGAAAATAGATCCTCTTTCTTTTCATGATCACATGTTTTTCTTTTCATGATCAACGACAAGAAATTATCGATCGTGCACACATTTTATTTTAAATAATACATATGTATATACATCTAGTATATGTATAGTATATACATAATACGTGCGTTTTAGTTTTCAAAACATTCTGTTTTATTAAATTTAAAACATACAATAAGAGAAAGGATATTTTCAAACGAAAATAAAAAACACGTTGAATTTGTATTTTTCCGTTTGTTTCTTTTATACTGTACACACAAATAAAAAAAAATTATTTTGTTGCGCGCGTTGAATAAATATATTGAGCGAGATGTATATTGAGCACATAGGGTTTGAGTTTTAGCTAAGCATTTCTACTAACAGCCGCTCGAAATATTTTTCCATTTGTAACGACATCGAGAATTTGATTTACACATAAAGTTACTATTGCTTTGCAAGGTCTGATTGCTATTTTGTTTGTGGTATAATAAAGATAATAAAGATTTCAGGTCTTTCGCGCTCATATACCATGTTTCCATGACAGAGTTAACCTAGGTTAACTCTTGTTTACGTGCATGGAAACGCAGATTAAGGTTGAGTTTCGTTAAACCCAAATAAACTCAACGAAACTAGTGTGGTTGGGTTAGGTTCTATCTGTCAATGTTTTTACGTGTATTTTAAGATGACGCTGATTGTAAACTATTAAAATATGTACAGATTTTGAATAAAAATATTTTAGAAATAAAACTTGAAAATGAGTTAAATTTCAAAAAAAAATATTAACATAGCTGTCAACTTAACTCAGTTTCATGGAAACGGCACGAGTTAACTCCAACAAATTTTCAACTCAACGAAACCTAAACCCGTTTTAACTCGATACATGGAAACATGGTAATAATGGTTATAACGGTAAGAATTTCGCGCTAATATAATGAAGTCCTCGAACAATACGGTGCTTTGTATTTTGTCTATATACTTGTAACATATTTTTTAAAATTAAGCCATGCCAATCGATATTCCCACAATTTTTTTTAACGACGATATACTCCCGAAAGTGGTAGCTTATCGTAACCTTCCTTTGGAAGGGCTCGTGAACATTTAATATAAAACGATACGAGACAGAAAAAAATGAGATCCAAAACTACCAACACACCCAACGGTATTTATTTATTTATTTAAAGAAATCTATTTTGTAATTAACATGTATGATTTCAGATTTTTTACAATACCTAGTTAAAACAGTAATTTCAAACAAAAAAATTAAAAAAAGAAAATAGAAAATATAAACCAAATTTTAGTTTGACAAATAAAAATTTAAAAAATAGTTCTTCAATATATTTTTAAAGTTGTTCTTTGATAAATTAAAATCAAATAGGTCGTCAATTAAGTTGAACGATTTAGTCATCCTATTAATGGGGTTGTTTTCTCCATAGTTAGTAGAATGGTGTTCAAGTGCTAAAAATTCATGGTTTCGAAATGTTCTGCATGGCACGTGAATTGATATGTTTTCCAAGATGTAAGCTGAATCAACGTGACCAAGCAAAACGTTACCAATAAAAGCCGCGCCCAAGAGAAGTCGTCTATTTTCAAGCGTGCATATTTTGTATTCCGTGCATCTTGTTGGGTATGGAGGTAAGCGAGCCACATTTTCATGGAATGGTAAGTTGTGGTCGTAATCCCAGTCACTTTTCTTTAACAAAAAAATCAGGAACTTCTTTTGAATGCTTTCAATTCTTTTTATGTGCCCAGCATAGTATGGATTCCAGACCGTTACAGCGTATTCCAGTTGAGATCGAATATAAGCGAAATATAGTGAACATAAGGTTTGAATATCCTTAAATTCACCTGTCCATCTTTTAACAAATCCGAACATGGCATTCACTTTCGAAATACAATTTTCAATATGGCGTTTTCGACAAATGTAACACCTAAGTCTATAATCTCATTAACTCTTTGCAGTACTTCGTTGTTGACTTTGTATGAAGTAATAACCGGATTTCTTTTACGATGAAAAGACATGATTTTGCATTTCTTAGTATTTAAGTATAGTGAGTTTCGATCACACCACTCACTTAATCTATCTAAGTCTTCTTGAAGTTTCTCCGTATCTAACAAACCATTAATAGTACGAAAAATTTTCACATCATCTGCAAATATGAGCACGTCTGAGTTTTTGATTATCTCGGATATTCGGTCTATGAAAATAATCAAAATCCAAGGTCCAAGGTGTGATCCTTGGGGAACACCAGATGTAACTTTAATAACGTTTGATTTTTCACTTCCCATTATTACAAATTGTCGCCGGTTTGATAGATATGACTTAAACCAATTTATGTAATCGAGAGAAAACCCAAAATCGAATAAACTCTGGAGTGCTTTATGATGACAGATAGAATCAAATGCTTTACTGGTGAATTCAACCAGATTAGCCGATGTGGATCGGCCAGGCATAAACCCATGCTGGTTTATTGATATATGCCGTGCCATTGTGGATTTAAAGCTGTTGCATAACACTAACTCAAATAATTTCGGAATTGATGATGTAGTTGATATACCTCTGTAGCATGTGATATCATCACGCTTACCCGATTTCAAAATTTTTAGTAATTTTTGAAATTTTCCATTTTTCGGGAAACACGCCGTTGCTTAAGGAATGATTGAATAGATAGCATAATGGAATTATTAAAATTTCAGCGTACTCCTTTAGAATAGAAGAGGGTATATCGTCAAGACCGCAACCATCTCCAAACCCCCTTAAAGCCGATAAAATGTTGTCTTCAAAAATAATAGGAGGAGTTATTGATGTGTTGTTGTTGCTGGGTTGTTCGAACAATCCACTAGTAACGCTTGGTCTATAGACCGATTGAAAGAACGACGCGAACATGTCAGCTATATCTTTTGCGTTTGAAGAGCTGGTATTGTTGGAGGTCATATTAGCAGGGTATCCTTCAATTTCGCGTTTATTCCTAAAGTATTTCCAAAATTGTTTTGGATTTACTTTGTTTTTGTCTTGAATTTGATCAAGATACGACCTGTATTTTGATTTGAAATAAATCGACTTCCGATTTTTTAAGTTAACTAGTCTATCATCGAACCAGTGGGGATGAGAATTTTGTGGTTTACAGCACATAGGTACATAAAGTTCGAAGCCTTGAAGCATAATGTCATTAAATTTGTCCACATTTTCGTTAATATCATTGGAATTGAGAGTTGTTTGCCAGTTGATGGATTCAAGGTAACTTTGTAGCCCCACGCGGTTAGTTTTTTTAAAGTTGTATTTGATTGGTTGTAGGTGTTCTGATCTCGACATTTTAGTTAAGTCAAATACAATATCCAAAGATTTGTGATTGATATCATTTAAGACAAAAGGTAGTAGGGATTCAGCAATTTTAAAGGTGTCAATGTCGTTGCTGAAGACAAGATCCAATAATCTATCACGATTATTAGCAATTGTGTTTATTTGGTTCAAATTATAACCAAGCATGGCGTCCACAAATAAAGATTCCGCACCTGTTGTTATATTGCATGGTAAAATACAGTTGAGTTCCGGGTCCAAATTCCAAGTTATATTTGGTAGATTAAAATCACCAAGCACAGAACTAAATCTGACGAGTTCGTTGTATTAATAACTGCATCAATCGCATCAATGCAACTATGCAAGTTGCATAATGATCACTATTTGATTGAGGTGGTATATATGCTGCGTAGATGATTAGATTGGTTTGGTTGATTTTGATTTTTACACCAATTTGTTCAACTCTCGATGGTGCTAAAGTTACTGGAGCATTCCAGAGTTTAGAATGTACTGCTATCAGTACGCCACCGCCCGATTTCTTTGAACTAGTTTCAGGAGACCGATCGCATCTATAAACAACGTAATCATGACCAAAAAATTCGCTGCTCCTTATGCCGGGTTTTAATGAAGTTTCACAAATTACATAAATGAGGTAGTTTGATTTTAAAACGAAGTTGTAGAATTTGGATGCTTTTGATACCATTTTGTTTACGTTTTGATAGTAAATTACACATTTTTTGTAGACCAATCTTTTCTTGTACTTTACGGGTTGATTTACCTTTTGAGTAATAGTATAAGTTCGAGCTTTCATTAAAAGTGAGTGTAGTCTATCATTAGCCACCGGTGAAAATATTTAAACGATTGTGTGTGTCTAGAGATTGCAACTATGGCATGCGGTACACTATTGAACAGCTCAAGAGATTGAGAATTGGTTCTTATACATATTACATTCGGAGAGGTTAAACCTTGTGCTTCATGGATAGTCAAGAATTTACTGGTTTCTGGTATCTTAAGCTGGGAGATTAGTTGTTTATCAGCTCTGGTAAAAGTTAGATAGAAAGCGTTCTCTAACACAGGTAATGACGCTAACGTTGGTGGCAGGTTTATAAATTCGGTAGAAGTTTCAACTGTGTTCATACTAGTGATGTTAGGGTAGTATTCTTTGAGAGCAGAAATAACATCAGCTGGACATCTATACGTTACATTCAAGTATTCAGTCTTTGTTACAAAAGCACTTGCATCGGAAAATTGCATATTGACATGATGTAATTTGTCAATATATGGTATTTGGTTTTTATCCCCAAGAAGATATATTTTTGAACATTTACTGAGCATGGCCACCAGTCCAATATAACCTGCATATATATAACCTCCTTCCATCATATATTCATCAATAAACACTGAGTCATAACGTCGGGTTCCATTAATTAGGTATGAAGCAATCGTTTTATAGTTAAGTTCAATTTTGTAGAAATCAATCTTCTCCTTAATGCAACGAGTGGCAACTTTAGATTTGAGATCAGCAAGACCTTCCTTAGTGGCACATAAAACAAGATCATAGCCTAGTTTGTGATTGTTAATGATCCTTGTAGATTTTCCACAGCCTGGTACACCCTGGACACCAGTAACGATAGGTCGCATGATTGTTGTCTATTGCATAGATGCGTTGTAAATTTGAATATGTCAGGAGATCGAGCATAATTGCAGTGCCAGCGGAGCAGAAAATATATCTTTGAGATGTCAAAAAAGAGTTTGTGGATTCACAATATTTAACTAGGTGATCGCCATCAAAACCAAACTGATGAATAATTGTAGGTTCCTCAAGATATTTGTTGTTTAGATTGTCAAATACGAAGATGTTCAATGATAATAAAGATGAGGAGGCAAACGGCATCAAATGGATGTATTTGCTGTAGTAGTGTTGGAGGTGGCTTTTAATGATACTGTCAGAATGTTTGATATAAAACATTATTTCCATAAGAGTTCTTATAGTAGGAATCTGCGCTGGTATCAGCATAATATGAAGGAGATGAAACTGTCACATTTTTCTTAATGGCAGACTTCAAAAGTCTGAAAGGCTCACCAGTGATCCAACGAGACGACAAAGCTCTTTCAAAATATGTTGACATGTTAAACGGTATATTTAGAACCCATTTAATATTGGCGCATGAACAGTTGGAGATGTAATCCAGAGCCAGTTTAAGTTTATCTACAAAGCAATTGATCTCAAGCGTGATGACAAATGATTCCCGCTTATGTTGTAAATATGACTTTAATTTATCTAACACATAGATTAAGTCAGTGCAGTTGGTTTTATCTTGATGTGAGACAACTATAACGGATTTTCCTTCAATTAAGTATACTTTTGTAACCATGTTTATAGATTTGGAATAGCAGTTTATCAGTTTCAGTTCTTTTTTGTTAAGAATTCTTTAATTTGACATTTGTCTAATTTGGCTTGCATAGATGCGCAAATCGTAACAGAAGAAGATGGTAAATAATTCCTCTTAATCCAAGTGGTAATTTGAGGTTCGGCATAATCAAATGATTGAGGAGGAATCCGTTGAATGAAATCATATCCATTTGTGAAATCCTCATGATAGATAGTTTTGCTGCCCTTTTTTGGAAGTAACTTGGCTTTTATACATTTGAGGAATGATTTGTTCGCTGATTGTGTTGACATTGTTTCCTCCTTAGTCTGAGTTTCAACATGATTAGGTTTACTATTGCTATTCTGATAATGATCGTTTATATATTCTTTGGTGCATGAAAAGTACATTAAGCCGCCATTAACATCACAAAGTGCATCAATTAATTTAGTAGAGGTTACTGGTTGTGTTAAATATGATGATTTATCCGCAGTATGGACAATAGTAGAGAGTACACCATTAGTGCCGAAGGTAGTGGTATTTTTTAGATCTTTGCTAGCAGTCAAGTGGTTTGTTTGGTTGGCCCCGTAAAGCGAAAATAATTACTTCTCCGAGCAAATTCAAACTCTTTAATAAATATACCAGACGGCCAAAGTTTAGAGTTTAATATGGTGGTAAATATTTCGTCTTCAACACTGAAACGATAGGATACATATTCATACTGGCCTCCGTTTTTAGGCTTTGGAACCATTCTGATTGCATTAACCTTTGTAAGCTGGAAATTATCATTTAAAAAGCCTTTGAATAGTTTATCAGTAACAGATGAGTGTATCCTATACTAATAAAAATCCATCGTCTTGGTTTAACAACGCTGATTGAGTTAATGTGGTTTGTAGCAATCGGCAAGGGTGAACAATCCGAATTTGATGTAGATGCAGTCGAAGATGACGTCAAAACTTGTGGTGGTGGAATAACATTGATGACGTTATTCACCACGGTATCATCTTGGGGTGACTCCACATTTATAACTTCTGCTTGTTTATTATTTACCTCCGGTGTAGATAACTTCCCACGCGATCGCGTTACTGGTTGTTCATTAATATTGCTGGGTATAGTGCTGACATGATTATCAGTGGTCACTATATCACGATTTGGTGGTATATTATTTAATTGGGGGTTTAACACAGAATCTAACTTATCGATCTTATTCGAAAGTTCCTCAATTTTATGAAATAGATCTTGCACAATTCGGTCACAATCTGGGCAGAACCATGAAACCCCGTTTGCATTTATAATGGCATTTTTAATGGTAGTTAATGATCTAGATTTAATGCCAGCACATGTATAATGCGCTATATGATCACAAAAAATTCCTTTACAGACAAAAAAATTATCAAACACACCATCAGTCTTGCAAATGCAGCAATTTTTTTCACACATATTTTAAATTTTTAATAGGTCACTAAAACACTAAGAACTCAGTTCAACAACAAAAAAGCACGTGAATAATCAATAAAAAAAAAATTAAAACTCGTCAAGAATTTTGGTAAAAACAATTTAAAAATATTAAAAATTATAAAATAATGAAAAACACGTCCGAATTGAACGACTGTTAGGTATTAACTCGGTATGCAGGCAGAAGGCTGATAATGAAACGATACGCAGAAAATATCAAATGAAGTACTAATTGTACCCACGGGTTCCAATACAACCCAAGTAATAAATCAAAAAAAAATCATAAATATCAGACAAAATCAGACAATAAAAATTTGGAAAAACTTAGATCAAACGATACGGATAGTATGATGAGAGTGGAAATCCCACTCCGTGCCGGGTAAATAAGATAATAGTAATGTTATAATACAAGCTGTTATTGTTCCTCAAGTTTCGCTGGAGAAATTAAGGGTTAAAAAGAAAAAATAACAGCTAAAAAGAATGAGAACTAGACCCAGAACCAATGATATCCGAGCTCTACTACAATCAAACACAACATAGTGGAAATGGTCGGAGCTCGTCTATCAAATGTCCTGAGAATAGGGGTATGATATCGCCATTCGCGCGTAATCACACATCATCCCGTGCTGGTTACTATCGCCGATGAGAATGCCAACCGGAAGGAAGACTTTGGTGTGTGCATCCGTGCGAATTCAAACAGCGTCGAGCGCTGATTTCGACATTGGATGCGTACAACAAAGGGAATGAATATTAAAAATTAAATTGAAGGCGGAAAAAAATAAAAAATTTAATTTTAAATAAAATTTGCGATTAAATTTGGGCACCACTGTTACAGACGGCTCAGCAGCCGACCCGCAGATATCATCTTAACCACGCAGATGCCCACATGTTGATTATGCCGGCCACATCTCAGAGAGAAATGCGATAGGTCGTGGGGTTTGAGGCTTGCGTTTCTCCTGGCTTACACCGTGATTACAGAAACTTGAAAAATAATACGCAAATGATAAATAAAAACCCGGAGCTCCGCCGAAACTTGAGGAACGGAACAAAATAATTATAACTGGACGTGCCTTGGTTCGCGCATCCGTTCGAACTCAAACCGCGTCAAGCGCTGGTTTCGACACTGGATGCGAGCACCAAGGGACCGAAAACAGTACCACGACACGAAACGAAATCTCCGCTCCCATCACACCCAACCCGAAAAAAATTAGCAATTCTTAATAAATAAATTATCACGAAAATGGAGATCAAAATTTAGAAAAAATTAAAATAAAAAAAGCTAAAGAAAACTCATACGTCAAAAAACAAACAAAATTGTTTCGGCCTTGTGCGGATCTCATGCTGCAGGCGTTCATCACCCGGACCGTTGGGTGTCTTCTCGCCTTTGTTGGGCGCTTTCCCGGCTTTACCGTAACTATATCACCAAAAACGTAGGGCGTCTTTCACCCCACTCAACACTACCAATGTGCCCGAACAACACAGGTGCAAGTTGAACAATTACCCGATGGGCCACCTGGTAGGCCATCCGTGGAAAAATGCGGTACTCATTCGTTAATTATGCAGCACTCGTTGATTAATTGCGGCAGCCCCGAAATGAGGTATCTGTCGATTGGTTATGCAGCACTCGTTGTAAATACAGCACCCGTCGAATACTATGGCACCCAGTAGATTATTGCAGTACCAGTAAATTAATGTGGCACCCTCAAAAATACGGTACTTGTTGATGCGGCACCAGTAAACTAATGTGGTACCCGTAAGTTATTGCGGCACCAGCAAATTATTGCAGCACCCGTTGTAAAAGCGGCGCCCGCCAACATAAATTTCAAAAGAAACGCCACCCTGTAAGGTCGTATTAGCGTCAAGGTCGACGTCAAGTCACTTTTTATTGTTCCCCAATCAAAATTTACTTTGGAATGTATATTATTTTAATTGTGAATTTCGGAAAATGATGTTAAACTTGAAAATACATACCAAATATTTAGTAGTTATTCAAAATGTTATTATTTCTACTATTCTTCACAACAACAAAAACTCATGAAATTGAGATTAAGTTTTCCGATCAATTTTTATTTTTTTAATCAATACACCAATATGAGGCTTCACTTTACAAAACAAAAGAAAATGAACATAATTTTTATCTCTTTTTTTTACATGTGAAAAGAATTACAATTTATTACAAAAAAAAAATCATCGGCCATTTCGCTTCAAAAAAATTACCACTAGTTTTTGTTTCTTTTAAATTGAACTCCCGTCAATATAATACAATATTTAAAACTCGACTGAAAAAAAAAAAAAAATTCTCGCACCAAAAAAATTCAAATTGCAGAAGAAATATTTCTTTTTATGTCCCTCTCGTTCGTGCACATATATTTAAGGAACCGCGGATAACACATAAAAAATATCAGTATACATTTTGCCCGCTCGTACCCACGCATAAGGGCATACATTGGTCTCGCTCCATCATTTATTCGACGCACTCGCACCACTAAATAAAAATTGTGTACAAAAAGCAAAATTCAACGATTAACTTTAGACATGCACCAATCAACCGATTACAATGATGTCAAAATATGAAACAAGGTGTGCGATGCATTGTTATGACCGTGAAGTCGTAACAACTTTTATAAATCAACAAAATGGTGGACCATTTAAACCCTTAGGCTAAAGAATTTTTCTTCTTTTCAACGAAACCAATACTTCTCCGTGTCACGTATATTCGAATAGCGGGAATTCCCACGATCAGCGGGTCATCATACTCGCTGGGTGGATATAGGAGTCCAGATCTAATATAAATCAATAAAATGGCCAACTTTTTAAAACCTAAGGTTAAAGAATTTTTCTTCTTTTCAACAGAACCAATACTTTCCCCGTGTCACGTATATTCGAATAGCGGTAATTCCCACGATCAGTGGGTCATCATACTCTTTCGTTGATATAGGAGTCCAGTATACGGATTTTGTCTCGAAATGTGTGAACGAAATGAGTGTAACCGGAAAGATATAGTAGTAGCATTTGTGTTTGTGTTAGTTTCGTGCGTATGATTGTTTTACTGCATATGCAAGCCACGTGTCATTCTTTTTTTGTTTATTCATATTAACCTTTTGAGTGCCAACTTGATTTCGGCTAGTGTATTGAGGAGCACGATCTCGCTTTTAGGCACTCAAAGAATTAACCATTGTAAACGCCATATTTTCGTGTTGTTTATGTATTTTCGATTTTTTTTTTACAGTTAACATTTTATTTTTAAAATTTATGAAATTTAAAATAAATTTATTTCTAAAATTTTATTAAAACATATAAAATCAATTTATGATCGCGTAATTTTGATACTGTTCATCATACAAATGACACAAATACGAACAAAAGAAAAATACAAATACAACGACATAATTGTGTATTATACACAGTGTACGTATTCGATTTTTTTTGCTTCACTCATTTTAAATGAGTAATAGCGGAACCAGTCAGAAATAAGAACATAACAAAAAAACCCAATTGTTTTTATTTTTTTTGGTATTCCAACCAGTCAAAAATAATAATTTTAAGTAACAGCTGTTCCTTTACAAACAGCTGTTTTTTATTGAGAAATGTCTTTTAGAGAAATTTCATATTTGTTCATGTTGTTATAAATTTTTATATATAAATTTTGTATTTGAAAATCTACAAACACACGAGATGCTTTTACATCACAAAGAAAAATGGAAATAAACTAAACAAAATTAAAATATTATAGTAGTAAAATAGCGTTTACACTACGACTATAATATCATACCATTAACAAATTAATTTTTAACAAAATTCACTAAAACACCATTTTTACTTTATCACACATTATTATAACTAATCACATAATATGAAAAAATATTAAAACAGTTTTATTTAATAAATAAAATAGTAAACAAAAAAATGTACACAAAATAAATATGGCTTCCACCCGTATCAAAAATTTACCTTCTTTTGCTGTGTATAAAACACAACAACAAATCGTACATATTTCTTATTTTCGAGCGAGAAATAGCGCGCAATATTTGTTTATTAAGTGACAGCTATAATTTAACGAAGGGGGAATTCGGTTTCTTTCGGTTTCTTACATGAAAATTAAGTTTGACTGAGTAATTTTTTTTTTTTTTTTTATTTAATAAATTTATTTATTTATTTATACAATATTACAACTGATTCAGAGATCATCTAGTAATTTATCTTTCTTAAATTAAGTTCTCGGGTTAAGATGAGTAACCTATTGGTTACTCATTTTATAATACTTTCTTCTAAAACAAACTGCCCAGCTCCAGAGGTTTCTGCCTTTGGAGTCTCCTCACGCCGTTAGTGGTGTCCAACATACGACGGATATCTGCATTTTCGTGTAGAGATAAGCGCTGTACGTGTTTCCTTGCATGATTCTTTATTTCATCGGTGACGTATTCCATCTTCAAGTCTCTATGGATGTTGTCATTCCTAATGTACCATGGGGCGTTCACAATCCCTCGTAGCACTTTATTTTGGAAGCATTGTATCATTTGTACATTGGTTTTCTTGGCACAACCCCAAAGCTGGATACCATAGGTCCATACTGGTTTTAGCATTTGCCTGTATAGAAGCAATTTGTTGTGTATTGAGAGCTCAGAGTTTCTACCCATGAGCCAGTACATTTTTCTATATTTGATGTTTAACTCTTCTTTTTTCTTCTTGATGTGTTCTTTCCATCTTAGCTTAGCATCGAGGGTCATGCCAAGGTATTTAGCTGTATTTGCATATGGAATTTGGTTTGAGTTGAGAACCACGGGAATACAGTTTACATTTTGATTTGTAAAGTTGACGTGTACTGATTTGGCTTCATTTAATGAGATGCGCCATTTTTTAGTCCAGTTGCTCACCGTGTTAACTGCACTTTGAAGTTTGCTTGTTGCTTCCGAAATATCTTTTCCAACTGCTAGAATAGCTGTATCGTCTGCAAATGTTGCTACTGTGGTACCTTCAATATTCGGTAAGTCTCTCGTATAAAGAATAAACAGAATAGGTCCAAGTACGCTACCTTGTGGTATACCTGCTGATATTCTTTTTATTTCAGAGTACTCATTTTCAAATTTGACTCTAAAGTGTCGATCAGCTATGTACGATTTAAGAATTTGATAAAAATGCTTAGGCAGGTCTCGATGCAGTTTAAATTCAAGCCCTTGGTGCCAAACTTTGTCGAAAGCTTGAGCTACATCTAAGAAAATACTGGAGCATATTTTCTTATTCTAGAGTGCATCCTCAATGACATCCGTTATTCTGTGAACTTGTTCAACTGTAGACTGTCTCTAAACCCAAATTGGTGTGGTGGAATTAGGCATCTCTCTTCTATTATAGGTTTGAGTCTTTTCAGCAACAGTTTTTCAAATATTTTTGATATGATTGGAAGTAGTGATATCGGTCTATATGATTTTTTATCGTTTCCTGGTTTGCCTGGTTTAGGAATCATTATTACTTCGGCCACCTTCCATTGTCGTGGAACATATTTCAATCTGAAAGCTGCATTAATTATTTGATTTAATTTACGCAAACCTTTCTCGGGAATGGCTTTCACAATTTGCCCAGTTATTAAATCATAACCTGGAGCACATGCCTTATGTCAAGATCATCTGCTTTGTTTACGATTGTTGTATTTTCATTTGCTGTTTGCCTCGGCAACGGTTGAAAAGTCTCTTCTAAATAAGCAGCAAATAGAGAGACTTTCTGTTTGTCACTTTTAGCCCATGAACCGTCATCGCATTTGATAGGCGGCACATGCATTTTGGATCTTTTTAGTCCCTTCGTTGCTTTCCAAAGCGAGTAATCGTCATCCTTTAATTCAGAAAGACCTCGTAGTCGCTTAGTTATGCTTTCGTTCTTTATTTCTTTTATTAGTTGTTTTAATTTGTTGCACAAAAAATTTAGAATAGTTTTGTGTTGCGGTGCACGAGAGTGCTGCCAGATTTTGCGAGCTTTTCGTTTCTCCCTAAGTAGCTCTCTGACTTCAAGAGGATAGTTATGTTTCATTATAGCGTTGGTATAAGAAATCGGTGAACTTTCCCAAGCCGCTTGTTGGATGTTGTTATTAAATATTTCTAGTTGATCTTCCAACTGCACCTTCGTTCTAATTGTTTCGCCGAGATTTGTTCGATCTTCTACTAATTTCTTGAATAGATCCCAATTGGTTTTATTGTTTGTTAACTTAGGTGAATTATCTTTTTTTATTATCATTGTACTCAGTGTCATGATCACAGGTGAGTGGTCAGATGATAGTCCTTCACTATTTTCAATGCATGTGTAGTCCTCTAAAACTCCTTTTTGAAGAAGTCAAGAAGATCTGGAATTTTATGTATGTCAGCAGGCCAATATGTTGGTTTATCGCCAGAGAGGAATTCACAGTTGTTCTCGCGAGCTGCATTAAATAACTCTTTCCCTTTAGAGGTTGTAAGTCTAGATCCCCAATAGGTGTTCTTTGCATTAAAATCACCGCCTATGATAAAATTTGATCCTAGTGATTTAAAAAGTCGACTGTAGTCTTCTTTTTTTAATTGATGGCGTGGGGGACAGTAAATAGAGGAGATACTGAGTTCCCTATTATATATTGATTCAACTATTATGGTTTTAACCTGCATAATTTCTTCCTCAATGCCGGGCACTTCGTAATGTTTAATATTAGTTTTAACAATTACGGTAGACCCGCCTCTAGCGTTTCCTCCTGGATGAATAGCATGGTAGCATTGATAGTTACGTATTTTAATAAATGAAGTTTCTGTTAAATGAGTTTCCGAGACAAGACATATATCTATTTTTTCTAAGTTTAGAAAAATTTCTAGTTCTGGAACATGCTGTGGTAATCCATTCGCGTTCCAAATAACAATTCTAAATGATCTATTCATTTGGTTAGTATAGCATTGATGTAAGCTCATTGGTAGCTTCTTGTCTATCTATCCGCTTATATATAGCTTCTAGACCACGTTCTTGTTTTGCTAGGCGTGCATTTATCGTTTCTATACTTCGAAATATCCTTTCTAGTGGATTTTCTTCAATAGTATTCTGTTGCGTTATCTGAGAGTAGGATCTCCTCTCTGGCCCTATGGGCTCTGGTTGTGTCGGCGCTCTAGTTGTAGTTGGAATCCTTTCTCTTCTAACATTACTGTTTTGAGTCGATTGGCGTGTTTTATTTCTTAACCTTTGCAGTTGTACCGCTACTTTGCATCCTCTATAGTTGGCTGGGTGTTGTCCTTTACAGTTTATACACCTTGCAGGTTCGGTTCGACTAAGAGAACAGTCTTTCGCGTTGTGTCTGCCGGCACATTTTACACACCTAACATCTCTCCCGCAATATCTTTGGGTGTGGTTATAAGCTTGACATTTCTTGCATTGAGGTATTAATCTCGTGTTCTTTTTCAGTGGTTCTATTTTAACCTTCATATTAAGTATTACTTTGATTTTAAATATATTTTCAATTTTTTCGCTTTTGTTGAATGTGAGCATGAATAGCGGGAGCCCTCTTTTAACGATCTTGGTTCCTTGACTATTTTCAACTTTCTCTCGTTTAAGGATATTGACTGCGACTGGGTAATAACATTGAAATGCCATTTATCGCATTCTTATTTTATTATTTAGTTAAGTTTTTATTTCTGACTGGTATCCGCTATAACTCACGAGACGAAATCGATATACAGAACTAATATAAATCAATAAAATGGCCGAATTTTTAAAACTGGAGGTTAAAGAATTTTTCTTCTTTTCAACGGAACCGAACCGGACTAAATATTTTTCCCGTGTCACGTATATTCGAATAGCGGGAATTCCCACGATCAGCGGGTCATCATACTCGCTCGGTAGATAGCAATAGATAGTGTTGTGACTAGACAGCTCGCGGTTTATTCGCATAAGCTATGTCTGATGTCTTTAATATAATACTTATTAATAGGTTACCACTGGTGAGGCCTATTAATGAGAACAAGTGCACTTAAGTTGAATTTTTACTTTATTCTAAATTTTTATTACATTAAAGTTGTTTTTTATATAAAATTTAATGCTGCCTAAGCATTTTATACATACAAAAATATGTGAATACAAAGTGTTTATAGTACAAATTAAAATTAAATTATATCCGATGGTGTACAGTGTCCGGATGTGCAGCAGACTGATTATTTGCATGTTGTGTCGTCAACATATTCCCGGGTCCTTATGCATCGGGAAGTGGATCTGCCTGCTGGGCTGCGACTTCATGATGTCTTATTTTTCTAAGCAGTATTCAAGTAATAACAGCAAAAATTACTGGGAGGAGCAGATATATGGCCACGTAATGGTGATAGTCATGCACATTTACATCGGCTGTTGATGTCTCTAACACACTCAGAAAAATATGATAAATACATGATTGCATTTACCATAACAATAGAGTAGAATTCGCGATAGCTATTTTCAAATTTGTCAAATTTAAAATTAAAAATTTAATTATGTTAAATACAATTATTTAAATGATTGATTTTATCATACTATGATATTCTTCTGCATCATAACAATGATGATCACTCAAAAAAAATTTGTTTTCAGTGATCATCATTGTTATGATGAAGAAGATCAAGAATAACGATCAGGAATATCATAGTATTATAAAACCAATCATTTAAATAATTGTACTTAACATACAATGATAATATTAGCTGCGTTTTTTTGAAAACAATAGAGTAGAATTCGCGATAGCTATTTTCAAATTTGTCAAATTTAAAATTAAAAATTTAATTTTGTTTAAACTAAATAATTTAGATTTAATAGAAATCTATGTACATATAACCAAAAAAATCCATCAAAAAAGTTGTATGGTTTTCTTGTAATATCGTTGTTCTGTATAGTTCTGTATAATAACAGAGTAGTTCAGAACTATACAGAACAAGATATTACAAGAAAACTATACAATTTTTATGATGAATTTTTTTGGTTATACATAAATTTCTATTAAATCTAAATTATTTAATTTAAAAAAAATTAAATTTTTAATTTTAAATTGGAAAAAATTTGAAAATAGCTATCGCGAACTCTACGCGATTGTTTTCAAAAAAACGCAGCTATTATGGTAAATGCAATCATGCATTTATCATATTTTTTTGCTAAGTGGAGTCGCTTTTGATGCTGAATTGAGGTTTCTATAGCTTTAATTTCCGATAAGGTTGTTGTTGCGGTAGATTTCATCCGGTTTTCGTTTATCAAATCACTTAGGTTAAATTGTGGCATAAATGATATTTCGAGTTTACTGCTGGATGTCCTAAATACCGACACTGCGAATGTATCTCCTTTCAAAATGCAGGTTGGATGAAGTTCCAGAATTCCAGCTCCTTCAATGAAAATAGTGGTTATTTCAGTTGTCCAACTGCTATCGTTTTCGCATATAAGGTTGCAAAGTGTTTTGGATTTCATTACGAAGATCCAGGCATTGTATAATATTCATTTTGTTGATTTGACGCTTGTTGATAGATCTCCAATTTGCTTGAGTAGTTGCACTTCACAGTTGCTTGTATTCGTGTTATAATCGTATAATGGTTGATGGATATTGCAAAGATATTCTCCGTTGAGGGAACTGCATGAATTGAATTCATCAGCAGAAAGTGTCATGTATTGATTTTGTAGTAACGTGATCATCAGGTAGTTTGAGGTTGGTTTAATGTATACATATTCCAGCTGATGAATTGTAGGCACTAGTATGACTTGATATAAATTAAATTGTGCTCTCTGAACCAGTGGAATTTTGACTTCAAATATGAATATATTTCCTATTTTTATTGTTTTGGTTTGAATTATCTTGTACATGGCAGCTGGCAGCTATGTCATTGATTCGAAAGGGTATGTCCTGACTTGGTTTCAGACCTTGAATGATTTCTTCAATTTGTCCTTGGAGTTGGTGCGGTGTTAGCATGAGAGGGTCTAGTCTTCCTTGATGAACGCCTGTGATAGTGTCGATTATTGTGGATTGAAGCGTACGGAATTTGAATATTTCCATCATAGTGTGAAGAGCTAAATCATTGAATTCTTCACGAAATATTATATTGATCAGAACATTTGTGAATGTCTCGAATTTTTGGACTGGTTTCTTCATAATTATGTTTAATCAAATTGATCGTTGATTCCAGTATCGACATCTGTTGTAGTAATTTTTGGTGGTGGTGTTGATTTGCATTTAATTTTTCGATGCTGTCCTTGTAAACGTTACAGGCACCGTTGGTCAAGCACACCAAATAATTCATTAGCAATTATGCCAATAAAATCGAAAGAAAACCGTTTTTGGTGCGTAATTTTGTTTTCACCTAAAGAGTATTATTTTGCTCTTTTAACTCAATGTGGGACGATTTTATTTGGGATACAATAGTCTCGCAGTGTTTCATGGTATCCGTGTGGGCTGGGATTATCAGCATCCCTCCACCCTTAGTCCCGTTTATGCATAACTTGTCTAGCTGTTGAGTACAGCGCTCAAGATAGTCTAGTTCAGCCACATTTTGTGTAAGATTAAAGTACGCAATACTCTTCCATTCACTGTTAAATTGACTTGACCGATTTTATCAAGGTAAATTCCAGGATGAGAGGTGAACCGTGATATATTGTATTCCATTATGTTGTTCCTTGGAGTACTACCGCTCCCAACATGCAGATTATTGCGAGTGTATGCAACAATAGCCTTGGGTTGGTGTTTGCTCTTGTCACTCGTCTATGTGAATTTGATTGATTATCCTCGTCGCTGACCACAACTGTATCTTCGCACCTATCTGTTGTTAGTGGTTCTTCTTTTGGCAGAGCTGAGATTTTTGTGATGGCCCTTTTGTAAATATAATTTTCTGTGCCGCGTACTGAGTCGACTCGTACATGTCAATCTGTGTCTGGATGCACTTCAACTACTCTACCTCGCATCCATTTAGAAGGAGGTAAGTTATCTTCTATTAGAAGAACGAGATCCTCTATGTTGATTTGTGGCTTCGTATGTAACCACTTTGGACGTTGTTGCAGCCTTTTTAGATATTCGTTGCTCCATCTCTTTCAAAAGTTTTGTTTTAATGTTTCCAGTAGCTGCCACCTTGACAGTCTATTAACATTTGAATTCATTAGATCACCTTCGGACACTGTCAGTGTGATATTTCCCAAAATCTTCTTCAAGTGGGTTTTAACTGACTTCACGCCAGCTTCCAATAGTCCACCAAAATGCTATGATGCTGATGGTTGGAAATGCCATGTTATACCTTCCGAAGCTAGCTCCTCTGATACGATTTTGTTGAAGTCCGCTAAAGCTTCTTTCTTCATTTTTTTCAGCTGTTACTTTCAGCTGGTTGTTGGCTCCAATGAAATTTGCGTTGCGTTGTCGCTGTACATGTCACTGCATAATCCTCGTCTAGAGCTGAATCTTTTGAAGGCTGCAATAAATGCCTCAGTAGTAAGATCTGTTACTACCTCTATGTGAGTTGATTTAGTGGCAAGACAGATGAAGATCGCTATATAACCTTTATAAGTTTTATGTCCTCTATCTTTGCTCGTTTTTAACTCCATAATCAACGCCAGCATGAGTGAATGGCCTTGACGATTGCACCCTTGGAGATGGTAGATTTCTCATTAGCTTGTTACCCCCTTGGTGTGCTCCAAATCTGTGACAAGTACCACATTTTGAAATTTCCGTTTTAGTGGCATTTTTTGCACGTATGATCCAATACTTCTTACGTAGGTATGAAAGCGTAAGTTGAATTCCACCATACGCGGTTTTCAAGTGCACATAATTGATTATTGTTCTACTGAGCTAATGTTTAGAGGGAAGTGTTTCAGGACGTTTTTCTTTATTCAATTTATCATTGAATTCTGAAGTCTTCCACCTACCCGTTCTTCAGCAATTCTTCTATTTCCGCTTTGAAAATCAACGCTGTTTGTTTTATAATGATACGTTCTGCTTCATGTATTGTAGATCATGCTCATCTACATTCTTTTTTTTGCATCTTTTGATAAAGATGTTAACATTCTTTACGATTCGTTTTAGTTTCATAAAGCTTGAAGATTTTTCTATTAAGGGTATGAACTGGTTGTCTTTCTCGTTGGCAGTTGCCATAATTCTCTCTCTCTCTGGCTTTCACATCCCATGAAGGGATTTCGCCACCCGCGTTGCCATAATTGCATGTTTCATATTCTTCCATAAATTTTTTGTATTGAGCCGCTAAGTCGTCGTTCTTCAAGAGTTGTTTTTCTAGTTGGAGAAATCTTGCTGTTGCCATCTTTTTTGAGTCGCCTAATTTTCCATCAATGTTGTTAAATGGTATTTTTACGGTGTATCTGCCATTTGATGACCGTTTGACGCTGCTCTGGAATCTCTTCACACTTTTCTTCTTCAGGTGTTTGCTTTCTTGGCGGATGTAAATCTTCGATTTCCCAAAATTTGTTAAGAGTTTTTTCAATTTCATCCAAAGAGTTCTTTTCAGTGGTAATCGCAGTTGTGATTGTTAAATTTGGCTTAACTGTTTTGGTGGTTTTTCCTAGAATTATTCATCTTAGCTCGGAGCTTTGAGCTATTGGTTGTTGTTTTGCGTCATAACTTCAGGTAATATAATATCCGCATAATAATCCGCTCCTATGAGTGTCTATCGGCGCTGGAGTGTGGTAGTTTGGATCATCAGCTAGTGGTAAGTTCTTTAGAGTATCCCATGTTTGACTGACTATTGATTGCTGTGGCTGATCATGTGTTATTTTATTTACTACAAGGGCTTTCATAATTAATTGAAATTCAGAGTTGAATCGCGGCATTATTGACAGTGTGGCAGATTTTTTTATGGTTTCTTTCTGGTCTCCGCAGATTCTCGTTATGTTTATGTTGGCTTTGCTTGTTGTTATTTTCAATTTGTTGATAGCACGCAAAGTACCCAAGTATAACAAAATTCGACTTTTTTGTCATTTTTCGAAGTAAAAACTTATATTTAGTTTCGACTTTGACTTAGTTTTGCTTTCGACTTAGAATAAGATCCTGTATGAAAAGTGTCGCGATTACTCGAAACTGGACGAAACTCGATACAATAAAATTGTGCTTATGTATGTGTGTAAATAAAACTTGGGGGAACAATTTGGTGTACGTATGTGTGTGAAACGTCACAACCGAAACTATTAGGGGACAAGATACTGGCGGAATTAAAAAACTACTATTTTGATTTCAGAAATTTATTAAAATTCACATAAAAAATGACCATACGACTAACATAAATCTGTTGATTGATGAAAAATATTATCTATTTGATTTTTTCCATAATTTTTGTTTTGAAATATTATAACACGGCGTATACACTTTATGTGCTGTATTATACATAATTCACTCTCATTCATGATAACAATTTCATTATTTCCATAATATGTAAGTTTAATGTACAAGCCGACCAACTGAATTAAGTTTTGAGCTGAAATTTTGATGAACATAAATTAAACCATTAATATCCACACAATTAATTACTTAATAAGTACTTAATTTTATAATACTTAAATTTTAAATTAAAATGTTAGACCTGCACTTCGCCCTTCACATCTCTTATAATTATGATAACGTCTCCATTCTTAGTTTACATAAAAGTTTCTTTCAACTTTTACCTCATAATCCGAAGGAAAATACGATAGCACATTTTTGATTTTCGTTCTGTTATACTTGGGCACAGTATACATATACGCACCAATACTAAAGTATTGATTCTTCGACTTTTTTCTAATATTTCGAAGGCAAATACGAAGGCTCAATTTTGAGTTTCGTCTTGTTATACTTGGGTAATGAATCTTGCTTGTGAGTAGGGATCAATAATTGCTCGTAGAGACCAGTACTCTCCATCACTAGTTGCTATTTTGACTAGTGCTGTTGGTAACAGCACGTACTCTTCTTCTTCTAATCCTTTCTCTCTCTCTCTCTCTCTGGCTTTCACATCCCATGAAGGGATTTCGCCGCCTGCACAATGGCCCTCCATCCATCTCGATCCATTGCTCCCGTCCTTCAGTTTCGACATCCTAATGCTCGTAGATCTTGTTCGATATCGTCACGCCCGCGTAGTCGGGGTCTTCCTCTACGACGCCCTCCGGCTGGTTGTTAGTGAAACACTTTATTTATCATCCGTTGTTGTGGGGACCTTGTGACGTGGCCGAGCCATCTCACTCGATTGGATTTAATGAATTCGATGATATCACTACCTCCAAGGAGTTGCTTTATTTCGTGACTCATACGAATCCGATATTCGATGTTCGCAACTTTAATTGAACCAAAAATTGAACGGATGACCTTCCTTTCGAAGGTAGATAACGATCTACAATCGTTAGAGGCCATGGTCCAGCTATCGCTTCCGAAAGTCAGCACAGGTCTTATGAGTGCTTTATAAAGTGCGAGCTTTCACGACTGCGATAGATGTTTCAATCGCAATAATCTTGATTGGGCATAGAAAACTCGTTGTAAGGCAGCGATTCGGGCTTTTATTTCTGCCTGCATTTCATTCAATGATGTCATAATTGACCCGAGGTATTTAAAGTTTTAGACGCCATCAAAATTGTGGTCGCCAATTCCGAGATTTGCCATAGAGATGTTCCTAGGCGTTGCTAAATATTTGGTTTTACTGCTGTTCACCTCCAAACCAAGTCTTCTTGCGCAGCGATCGAGCGGTATGAAACTATCTTTGATATCGCTAGGTCTTCGGCCATGAAGCACGATATCATCTGCATATCCAAGAATTTGGCCGGATTTATTAAATATATAGCGCGAAGTTTCGATTTTGCTTTTCCTCACTACGTACTCAAGCGCCAAGTTGAACAGCAAAGGCACGAGTACATCACCCTGTCGAACGCCAGATGTTATTTAAAAGGAGTCTGACACAGTTCCTTCAATTACGATTCTACATACAGACCCAGACGTTGTTAATTTACACAGAGAAACGAGTTTCTCTGGAATTCCTAGGCGAGCGCGGCCCGTAGGTTGTCGCGGTTTATACTGTCATATGCCTGCCGGAAGTCTATATATAGTTGATGTATGGTTATGTTGGTTGTACTCCCAACATTTTTCCAAGATCATCCTCATGGTGAAACACTGGTCAGTGGTCGATCGGTTGGGTCGAAAACCACACTGATAGTCGCCAATGATGTTTTCGGCGAAAGGGATGAGTCTGGAAAGTACAACATTAGCCAACACTTTCTAAGCAACGTTCAATAGAGCTATGCCACGATAGTTTTCACATTTAAGACGGTCGCCTTTTTTATGCAACGGTCATATGAGCGCGGTCTTCCAATTCTCCGGCAGCTCTTCTTGGTCCCAAATACAAACGATAAGATCGTATAAACTTGTTGCAAGAGTAACGCCTCCGAGTTTAAACAATTCTGCGTGGATTCCATCGAGACCGGGTGCCTTTCCGCTTTTCAATCGACTAATAGCTGCGTCTACTTCCTCCACTGTGGGATATTCGACAAAGACCTGTTCACCTGGAGGAGCTATTGCTCTAATGGGGGTTATGTCGTCATTCCGATTTAGCAGATTTTGAAAGTAGGTTTGCCATACTGAGAGAACATCAACCACGTTTGTTTTCAACTCTCCATTCCCGTCTTTGATGGCTGTACTTCTTGGGTGGAAGTCTTTAGTGAGATTCCTAGCGTTGGCAAAACAGTCCCTTGAGTTTCCTAGTTCCGCATGGAAGCTGATGTTTTCGATGCATAATCTCATATGTTCACGTTTCTTTTGTCGAAGGTATTTAGTCGTGGCTTTCCTAGCGCGGAGATATTCTGCTAGAGTGCTTCTAGTGTTGCGAGCCAACCATTTTTCACGTAGCGTTCGTTTATTTTCGACGACCCTACGGCATTGATTATCGCTAATCATTGCGGGGTCTCGGAGGTCTTCTTCCGATGGTGTTTTGCGCCGCGGTGGTAATGGCTGACTGTATAGCGTGCCACTGTTCCTGGATATTAGGAGCTTCTTCATTGTTATGGGGCCGGTCTAAATAATTAGTGACAGCTGATTGGTACCTCTGCAGTGACGCTTGGCTTTTAGATCATCGATATTCCATCGAACGGACTTTTGTGCTTGTTTTTTAAACGTAGATGACAGTTTGCACTTATATTTAAATATGACAAGCATATGATCGCTGTCCATGTCTGCACCTCTGTAAGATCTGAAGTCAGATATGCTGGTGGTGTGTCTCTTAGACACCATGACGTGATGGATTTGGTTTTCCGTTCTTGCATCATTCGATCTCCACGTAACTTTGTGGATTCTCTTATGTGGGAAAAACGTACGATGATTTTAATGTTGTGGTGCGGTATGTTATTGATGACTTCCTCCAGCTCGACAAAGAAAAGATTTTTGATGTCATCTGATTTATCTTCGGTGGGTGCATGCGCATTAACGATCGTGATGTTAAATTTCTTAGTGCGAAGTCTGACCGTGCATATCCGCATGTGGATAGGGCGGAAATCGATGACAAGATGCATCACGCGCCGATGGATGAGGAAGCCAACTCCAAATTGACCTCCGTTCTGATGGCCACTGTAATGAAGAGTGTAACCATTGGTGGTGTCATGGATCCCCCAGACGATATTACAAGAAAGTCCTGGATATGATGATTTTTTTGACAGACCTTACATGTCACATTATTTGTTAACAAGGTTACTCCTGTTGGATTAAATTTTACCGGCGATGTTGAAGGTTTACGGTAATTGATGGTTTTTTCGCGAAAAACTGATTCCAGTGCTGTGAATCGCTTTTCCAAAAATACCATGAGATTGGCTAAAGTTTGAAGCTCCTTTGTGTTTGTTAGCGACATCTCGTATAGCCTTAAGGTTTCGGAGTCGAGCTTCTTGGTTATAACGTATATTATGATTTGATCCCAAGATTCGATATTGACACCCATGTTTCTTATTCCATGAAGGCACTCGTTGGTGGTGTCGTATATAGCACGAATGGCTGAAGCAAATTCGGTTCAGATGTTCCCTTGTGGCATTAATGTATGGATCATGTGTACCTTGTTACTATGGCTCTGCAATTATCGTATCTTTCTTTGCTAATCGACCAGGCTGTTTCATAGTTTTCACCTAAAGAGTTTATTATATTATTTTGCTCTTTTAACTCAATGTGGGACGATTTATTTTGAGCTACAATAGTTTCGCAGTGTTTCATGGTATCCGTGTGGGCTGGGGTTATCAGCATCCTTCCATCCTTAGTCCCGTTTATGCATAACCTGTCCAGCTGTTGAGTACAGCGCTCAAGATAGTCTAGTTCAGCCACATATTGTGTAAGATTAAAGTACGTTATAATCTTCCACTCACCGCTGATTAGATTACCTTGACCTATTTTATCAAGGTAAATTCCAGGATGAGAGCTGAAATGCTGCCTAAGCATTTTATACATACAAAGAAATACAAAAATATGTAAATACAAAAAGGGTTTATAGTACAAATTAAAATTAAATTATATCCGATGGTGTATGGTGTCCGGATGTGCAGTAGACTGATTATTTACATATTGTGTCGTCAACAGATAGCACTACTACAATTTTTCTACTTTTCGACGGAACCAATACTTCTCCTGTGTCACGTATATTCGAATGGCTGGGATTCCCACGATCAGCGGTTCGTCATACTTGCTCGGTAGATAGCTATAGGAGTCCAGAACTTATATAAATCAACAAAATGGCGAACCTATTAAACCTTAAGACTAAAGAATTTTTCTTGTTTTCAACGGAACCAATACTTTTCTCGTGTCACGTATATTCGAATAGCGGGAGTTCCCACGATCAGAGAGGTCACCATACTCGCTCGGTAGATAGCTATAGGAATCCAGAACATTTTCTACATAAATTAAACCCAAAAATATTTGTTTTATATATATTTCGACATAATTTATAATTGTTATTAGTTTTGTTTGTTTTCCATATTAAAAAAAATTACAATGAACTAAAAATAAAAATTAATTTCTTTTATCCGTTTTAGAGAAATCGATTTTTTTTATTTTGAGGGGTATTGGCTATTTAATCTATATTATAGTTTCCTTTTTTTTTACTATGTAATTTAACAAAATATTCGTTTAGTTCAAAGAAAAGTTAGTTAAAAAATTTCAAGAATATACTAAATAAATGTGTGAACGAATGTTGTTGCATATATAGTTTATTAAGTTAGGTTTAAAATCTTTTAAATAATCTATTACACAATTTTTGGCTGTGTATGCCAATGGTTTTATTAGTTTTCCACGTAGGTTTTCTTTAGGAATAACTGTTTTAGAGGATTCTAATTTCAGTGGGTTGATGTTGATTCTACAATAATGTAGCCTTTTTATGTTGAACTTTTTAAATTCAACATTTTGAAAAAAATATAATTAAATAACGGAACGCGAATAGCAGTCTTGTAGTTAATTTATGAACTTGAACTGCCTTCTCCGTTTCCATTTTCATTTTGGAAAAAGAACAAATTTCTTAAAATTGTTGTCTTAGACATCGATAAGTGTAAATTATTACTATGACTATTGACATGAGAATTAACGTTAATTACATTGTTTATCGGATCTAATTGAAATTTTGTATTAATATTACTATTACTACTTATAATTTTACTTTTTGGACTAGAATTTAATGAATCGTTTGATGGTAATGTGGTTGTTATCGTATTAGAAAAAACTTTCCTGTTCTCTACTTCGTTTTCTAAATGAAACGATGATACTACAGTATTTATTAGCGTAGTCAACACCTCATTGGACGAAGGCGCTATTACATTCTTTTGTAAATCATTATTTGCATTTTCTTCTTCTGCCTGTTTTTCTAAATTTATATTTTCTGGTATATTAGCAGAACAGTCGTTGTTACTATCTAGTGATACATTTCGATGTTGCGAATTATTTAACTTTGGAATACGTTGAACTAGACTAATTCGTTTATGCGCAGACGATAAATTAGCTGAATCGACATCATCGCGAAATGAGCGTTCCGATCCTCGAAATGAACGGCCACTACCTAAACTAGATTTATCTGCTGCACTATGATCCTGCGAAAAAAAACTTGTTTGTAGCAAAAATTAGACTACTATATTAATCTTTTACTTGATCTAACGATGCTGTATACCATATATCCGACTCATTTTTACTTTCATATACATAACAAACATTATTGTCAAATCGCACTCTCTCCGATGCACCATCTTCACTTAAATTTAACGAATCCATTTGCTGCTTGTAGCTAAGTATCGATCCAGCTAGTGCTCTAGTCGAAGCAGCATCATTAAGAGTATTATTGGATTTTTCACTAACACACGTGACGGCGGATGCCGTTTCTGAAGAACTTACATCAGCTTGAACCTCCAATCGATGACTAAAACACATCACTAAGTTATCTCAGCGCTAAATCAGATAAAACTCATAATAACTCACCCAGTGATACTGCCCGCCAGAGCAGTAGTTGATTCACGATTTGAATTAGAAACATGTGTCACGCCGAAAGAAGAATTTTGTGTAACTACTCCAATGTGGCTTCCACTAGCTACACTCAAACTAACTTCTCCAATACTAGTGGCACCAGTTCGAGAAACAGCATCAACGCTTGACGCATCTAGATAGTAAGCATCAAAGTTAGATAATACAATTAGATCGCGCGGATGTGGATATTTACCTTGATTACGATACCCAGGATCTTCATCAAAATCAAATTTCACTCCATCGCGTGAAGTTGAAACGCCGCAACCAGCACGACACAATGAAACTGGAACTACACCATATACATAAAATAATAGTATTGGAACACCAATGGCCACAGATAATCCGGCGAGAACTGGAGATACAATAACCTGTAATACCGAAAAATTAAGGTAAAAACGAATAATATTGATAAATAAAAACAAATATTACAACATGAACGCCAGAGAAGCAAAAAAGCATTATCATTGCATAATATATATTTTATGGTTTAAATCAAATCAAATCAAGTGTTTCTTAGAAGTTGTTATTCGTGATTAAGTCGTTCCTATTAATTGTTTAGCCATTTATTCTCACATAGATATTCTCAAAAGGTACCATTTGCTTATTGCCGAACAATATGCATAAATATGAATTTATATATTTTATAAATATAAAATTGTTGAGAATTAGATTAATTCATTTAATTGATTAATCCATATATACATATATACATATATACATATATACATATATACATATATACATATATACATATATACATATATACATATATACATATATACATATATACATATATACATATATACATATATACATATATACATATACATATATACATATATACATATATACATATATACATATATACATATATACATATATACATATATACATATATACATATATACATATATACATATATACATATATACATATATACATATATACATATATACATATATACATATATACATATATACATATATACATATATACATATATACATATATACATATATACATATATACATATATACATATATACATATATACATATATACATATATACATATATACATATATACATATATACATATATACATATATACATATATACATATATACATATATACATATATACATATATACATATATACATATATACATATATACATATATACATATATACATATATACATATATACATATATACATATATACATATATACATATATACATATATACATATATACATATATACATATATACATATATACATATATACATATATACATATATACATATATACATATATACATATATACATATATACATATATACATATATACATATATACATATATACATATATACATATATACATATATACATATATACATATATACATATATACATATATACATATATACATATATACATATATACATATATACATATATACATATATACATATATACATATATACATATATACATATATACATATATACATATATACATATATACATATATACATATATACATATATACATATATACATATATATACATATATACATATATACATATATACATATATACATATATACATATATACATATATACATATATACATATATACATATATACATATATACATATATACATATATACATATATACATATATACATATATACATATATACATATATACATATATACATATATACATATATACATATATACATATATACATATATACATATATACATATATACATATATACATATATACATATATACATATATACATATATACATATATACATATATACATATATACATATATACATATATACATATATACATATATACATATATACATATATACATATATACATATATACATATATACATATATACATATATACATATATACATATATACATATATACATATATACATATATACATATATACATATATACATATATACATATATACATATATACATATATACATATATACATATATACATATATACATATATACATATATACATATATACATATATACATATATACATATATACATATATACATATATACATATATACATATATACATATATACATATATACATATATACATATATACATATATACATATATACATATATACATATATACATATATACATATATACATATATACATATATACATATATACATATATACATATATACATATATACATATATACATATATACATATATACATATATACATATATACATATATACATATATACATATATACATATATACATATATACATATATACATATATACATATATACATATATACATATATACATATATACATATATACATATATACATATATACATATATACATATATACATATATACATATATACATATATACATATATACATATATACATATATACATATATACATATATACATATATACATATATACATATATACATATATACATATATACATATATACATATATACATATATACATATATA
>OW052220.1:163712958-163755152 GCA_932526605.1 Nephrotoma flavescens | reverse complement strand
ATATACATATATACATATATACATATATACATATATACATATATACATATATACATATATACATATATACATATATACATATATACATATATACATATATACATATATACATATATACATATATACATATATACATATATACATATATACATATATACATATATACATATATACATATATACATATATACATATATACATATATACATATATACATATATACATATATACATATATACATATATACATATATACATATATACATATATACATATATACATATATACATATATACATATATACATATATACATATATACATATATACATATATACATATATACATATATACATATATACATATATACATATATACATATATACATATATACATATATACATATATACATATATACATATATACATATATACATATATACATATATACATATATACATATATACATATATACATATATACATATATACATATATACATATATACATATATACATATATACATATATACATATATACATATATACATATATACATATATACATATATACATATATACATATATACATATATACATATATACATATATACATATATACATATATACATATATACATATATACATATATACATATATACATATATACATATATACATATATACATATATACATATATACATATATACATATATACATATATACATATATACATATATACATATATACATATATACATATATACATATATACATATATACATATATACATATATACATATATACATATATACATATATACATATATACATATATACATATATACATATATACATATATACATATATACATATATACATATATACATATATACATATATACATATATACATATATACATATATACATATATACATATATACATATATACATATATACATATATACATATATACATATATACATATATACATATATACATATATACATATTCGGTCAGTGTGCTGGTCTGTATGCAGTCAGATTAACTTCTAACGGTCCACCGACTGACTTCGACTTCACGAACTTCTTCGAGCCGCCGTCCCAGTTAAACCACATTCATACGGCGATCTCGCAACGAAGTTGTTACAAGAAAGCGGTGCTGTAGAACGAGCTCGGCCAGATCCTTGTAGCCGTCTGAAGCCACCAGTTTCCTGATATCTCTGCCACACTCGACGAACGGAGAATCGGCTCAAATTTAGTTGTAGAGCCACTTCACTTTGGTGCTGCCCCGCGTAAATTAGTGCAACCACTTGTGCGGCTACCTCTGGTGTGGTATTCATTTCTTTGCTCCGGTTGAAAACGTAATCAATAGAGTATCGTTCAGGCTAAGCGTTGATATGCGAATGATCACAATTCCGAGCGAAATATTTCAAGGCATGGTATTGATCTTATTGAATTATTTTTAGAATTTAATTCGAAAGCCTGCTATATGCATTTGACAACCATTTTGTTGGCATGGTACAAGTACAAAAAAGGTGCCACTGGATAGGTATTGAAATAGACTTTGAATCTGCATTAAAAAAAAATTTAAAAAATATTGGATTTTTTTGATATTTTTGAACTTTTGTGGAAAATTGAGCAATGTGTGATTTTTTTGCACCAAAGTGTAGAACATAAAATCATCTAGATTCATACATAGCGGCGAAAACATATATGGCAGTTGTCGATTTTTTGGCGCAGACGCATTTATCGGATGAGATGATTTTAGCATAAATTTTTGTACGAAAGGAGAAATTTTGTCGATAAGAAAAAAATTATTTGTATTTTAAAAGAATTTAATATTCATTAAATCATTACTGTGAAGATGGAAGTGTAAATCATTCATTTAATCATACAAATCTATTTAACTTATTAATTTATTATTTATAAAAGCGGACCTCACAAACTACTTCGATTACATCTTTAACTCATAAAAAAAATATTGCACATAGGATAAAACAGGCGGGGCATGTTTTCTTTGGTATGTTATAGAGTTGTGTAAATTTTTAACATACCCAACAGAATTAAATATGATATTAATTTTTATGAAGAGCCTACTAGCTTCATCGATTTTCAAACATAAAATACCACGTACCTTTATACCACATAGTACAAACGAAGATAGGTTTGTACATTCATTGAAATTGGTTTATGATCTAAATTAAATTAGTGACCAATTTTAACATTTACTAAAAGAGCCAAATCTATTCTCGTGAGTACTAAAATATAAATTATTTAATATTAATTTTTTTTAGTGTTTTTAGTGTTTATTTCGTAAAATTTAGTGTTTTTGTGAGACTCGCAGAAAGTTTAGAAAAACTAGGGGGAAAAAATATTTGCCCTGTTGGTAAATAGGAGAATAAATAAAAAAATTATACATTTTTAGAGATTTTTCAAATCTAGGCGGCAGTAGACTAACTATTACATACTATATCGAAACGAATTTTTATTTTTATAATTAAAATATTTTTTAAGTAATGTAAAGTGTTTTGTGAAAAGTGTAAGAAAATTTAAATAAATAATAAAAATTATATTTTTTAGCACAATGTCTGATTCGGAAGAAGAAACATCTCTTTCAGATGGTTGGCCCGTGAATGAAGCCTGGTTTATAAAAATACTGAAAGATCGTCATAATACGAATGAAAATATAAACATTTTAGATTATGTTTCAATGAGACAAGGATATCATACAGGAGTTAGTAATTTAAGTGATATATTAACAGTATTCGTTGACTATAAATTAGGAGATAATAAATCGGACGGGGATACAAATCGGATAGACATTATAATTAAATTACTCCCACATGATCCATTCAGTCGATTTTTTGTAACCGAAGCACAATTCGATTTGAGGGAAATTAAATTTTACACAACAGTGAGTAATTCATTATATATTACAAATATCAACTAATTAAGATTCATTTAAATTAACTTATTAAAAATTTCAGATTCTACCCGATTTATTAGAATTTCAAGAAAAATATATTAGTCCTACTGCAGATAAAATACATATTTCTGTACCAAAATGTTTTTATACTCATTATCAGCCTGGGTATGTCTCGGAAAATGGAGAGAATAACCCTGATGCTCCTGAAAGTATTCTAGTATTACAAGACATGCGGCCATTTGGCTACAACGCTGCACATTTTACACGAGGACTTAAATTGGCTGAAGCTGAATCAGCAATTTTAGCCATATCTCAAGTACATGCAATATCACTTGGATTGAAAACAAAAGAAAAAATCGATCTTAACGAAAAATACTCATTTCTCTTCCAAATTTCTAAAGCTACTGAAAGCTATCAACATTTAGTCGAACAAGGTCTGCCACAATTAACACGATTTCTGGAGAAAAAACAAGGACGAGAAAATGAATTAAAAGCAATATCAATGTTGCGACCAATGACACGAACAATTATTGAAAATTTGTTGCAACCCGTTGAACCAATGGGGTTAGTCACGCATACTGATTTTTGGAGTAACAATTTGTTATTTAAAAAGTGTGGCGATGAGGATAAATATGATTGTGTTATACTTGATTGGCAGATGATTACATATAGCCGGTAAATATAATAAAATAAGGAAAATTCAACATTTAATAATATTTTTTTTAGCCCAACAAATGATATTGCTCTTTTACTTATATCATCACTCGCGTCAAATATTCGTCGCGAATTCACAAATAAATTATTGGATTTATATTATAATTCTATTCAAAATAATTTAAGAAAATTCGCTATAGATTTGGAAATGGATCTCGGATATTCTCGAGCACAATTAGATACAGATTACAAAAAATCACAATTACTGGCGATCCTTTTATGCATTGGCTCCGTGGATGTTGCCATTGGTAATTCACATGCAGAACAACGTCTATTGGACGTACTCCAAGATTTGTGCGATTTAAATATTTTAAATCCCGATATTTGTAATTAAATTAAACTTAAATAATCTCCAAAAAATAAATACTACACCCTAAAATAAAATTTAGATGCGACATTAAAATCCAAATACACACATTTATTCGAAATATCTCACAAATCTTTAATTATTTATCGTTAGTTACTCAAGCAATAAATAAAAAAATAATTTCCTGTAATTAAGACGTTAATAAAATTTCTATAAAATCATACAAAACTAAAAATAACACAGCGCCTACTTGCCAGAACATAAACTAATTATAAAATGTTTTTATTAATTCATTACATACATAAAAGAGTTAAAAATTAAAATACAATTATCTAGTGAAATCTATTCATAATCAGGTTAATTCTACTTTAAAACAATTTATTAGATTTTATTAATAAAACATACTTTGAATAAAATATATTGTTGTTTTTAAAATAAATGCTTCGGTGCAAGGCTCTGACGAATTTAATAAGGTAATTTTTAAGAGCTATATAAAATTTTAAGTGTATTGTACTAATGTGAACTGTGTAAACAGTTTTTTAGAAAATAAAAAATTTATCTGTACCAACTACATCTTACTGATGATGCCAAAAATGGGTGAAATATAATTAATAAAATCCATATACTAATTTGCTGATAATGTGAGAAATAAAATTATTTTACAACATAAAATTTATTATGTTATGGATGGTGCGGTGCAATAACACATTATAAAAATAAAAATTATGAATATAACTAAATACAAACAGGATTTTGGAGTCGATTGAAAGTGACATTTTCACGGAACTGCTCATGGAAAGGGGCCATGCGATAGAGTTGGAATTACTATTATGAGAATATCGTTCAGAGCCATTCTCAACACCGAATATGATGGTATAATAACGAATGCAAAAGAACTTTCCAAATGGGCTAAACCCTTGAAAACTGATATGTTCAGATACTGTTGTAATATTAATTAAAACAAATCTAACTAGCCAGTAGATTCGAAAATTTGAAAAAAGTAAAAGGAACTCGCGATTTCCACGCAGTTATAAACCAATTTTGTAACGGGAAAAAAATTCGTACCTAACTTTTTCAAAATATTTGCAAACAACGAAAAAGCTCCTATGGAGGGTGACACTTCCGGAAGGCCAATTTCATCTAAGAATCATTGGGATCACCCAATTTCCGAAAAAAGCTTAAGAGTGAAATTTCATCCCGATCAATCAATTCACCTGGGCTGTGGACCGAAGTTCTGTTAAAATGGTTTTCTTTTGTCAAAATCGTCTTTTCAGCTTAAGTTTTGAAAAACTGATTTCGACCGGTATTGTTGCTAATTTAATTTAGAATCTTTCAGTTCTTAGTCGTTTATCTCGCAAATGATATACTTTTTAAAATAATAGGTAGGGGTTTGTGGCCTTTTTCCGGTAGATCGTTTTACATTCATATATCTCAGTAACCATTGATCGTATCGGGCAATTCTTATGTGTGTTTGAAAGGTGACATTTTAGCATGCACAAACATTAAAATCGGTGAAGTGAATAAAAAGTTACACTATTTTAAACATGGAGATAAATAATGAAACATTCGATATCTTTTACAATTTTATTACGACAAAAGTAAAACGCGGCTCAGGCTTGCGAAAAAATTTGTGCTGTTTATGGAGAAGGTGCTTTATCAAAATCAGCGGCAAAGAAATGGTTCGCGAAACTTTCGTTCTGGAAATTCTGGAAATATGAATGACAAAGATGCACCCCGCTCTGGCCGACCAACCATTGGAAAATTCAATGAAATCATGCAGAAAATTGAAAAAGACAGGCATATAAGCAGCCATGCAATTGGTAAAGAACTAAATATTGATCACAAAACAGTTTTAAACCATTTGAAAATGGATGGATACAAAAAAAAAACCTTCACGTTTGGGTACCTCAAAATTAACAGTTAAAAATTTAATGGACCGGATTCTATCTGCGAAACAACGCGTTTAAGACAAGCAATTCAGTTAAAATGTCCAGAATTGATCAGTAGAAAGGGCGTTGTGTTCCATCATGACCCGGTAGAAACTGAGAGAGCTTGGCTGGGAGTTTTGATGCACCCACTAATAATCCTTGCCTTGCACCATCGGACTACCATTCTACCATTTGCTTCGGTCCATGCAGAACCATCTTAATGGTTTTACATTAAATTCAAAAGAGGCCTGCGAAAATGAGTTGTTTCGATTTTTCGCCTCTAAACCACAGAAGTTCTACAGTGATGGGAGCATGACTATACCGGCAAAAGGCCATCGATCAAAATGGCACATATTTGGTTTAATAAAGTTTATTTGAAATAAGAAAATCCTTTGTTACGTCACCGAAAAAAGGCCACGAACTTTCCCTAAACATATATTTGGGAAAAAAGAAAATGACCCTAAGGAGGATGCCACTGAAGGGGGCCCGATTTCAGTCAAAAACAAAACTTTCAAACCCCGCAGCGATCTGGTATCGGCGAAATACATATCGGTGCTGTGGTAGTGTCAGCGCTGTGGTTGTGTCGGCGAAGTGTCTTGTCGCCTGTCGGCGATCTAGTTGTGTATTCTAATTGTGCTATATATTTGGCTTTTGGCAATGTTTCTTCGATGCTTCTGCGTCGGCGATGGGATTAACGGCGATGTGGATGTCGGTGGTACGGTTGTCGGTACCTTTGTGAAGATAGCCAAAAACTCCAGCCCGAAAATAAAAAAAGGTGCGTATGGCAATATTTATACTATTACGACATTTCATTATAATTATAGCCCTCTCCTTATAGAATATACTATTTATATGTCAAATATCTACACTCTTGGACAAAATTAACGCATATTTTAAAAAAACGCTAGTCGATTTAAGTGGAACTGGTATCAAATGATCCCAAATTTGTATTTTTCTCAAAAGAGGTACAAATGTGGTGTTATAGAATTAAAGCGGCTATTTTTCATTTCAAAATGTTAAAATGGTAAGATGTGGCGGTTTATAAATATTAAAATTAGCTTTATTACAATTTAGTTTGATTAATTTAGTAATGAGTACTTCCCCCCGTGCTCTTATTACAGCTTCCCCCCTTCTGGTCATACTAAGTAGAATACTTTGTATCATTTCTTGCTCCACTCTTCTGGCGCTGCAACACTCAGTTCTACTATCGAATCTGGTGCGGCATTTCAAGCCCTAATACGGCGTTTTAGAATATCCCATACGTATTCGATCGGATTAAGATCCGGACTCATTGGGGGCCACTTAAGTGCACGAATGCCGATATCTTGGAGATGTTGATGTACCGTTGCAGCTACGTGGGCTGGAGTATTATCATACATTAACACAAAACTGTCATAACCTATGAAGTCAACATATGGCAAAACGTGATCGCCAAGAATGTTGCTAACATTCCGGTCCTTATTCATCCTCAAACCAATCTCCATCAGCTCCGTACGGCCCCCTCCCAACTGATTTCACCCCAAAACATTAGTGAACCTTCACCAAAGATTACATTTTGTACTATGTTACACGGTGTGTAGCGTTCTTGAACTCTTCTGTATACAAGATTACGTTCAACCGGACAAGTGGTGCAGTGGTTAAAGCTTCGGAACTTGGACCGGGAGGTACTGGGTTCGAATCCCATCAGAGGCTAGATGCAAATCGAATTTTCATCATCGATTACAATCGATGATGTTAGTAAACAAAACTAAAACCCACTGATGGAGTGCAGAATTCAGCGCCGACCCATCGTCCATGTCAATGTACAGGTTGACATGGACCTTGCAATCTGCAGGTGGTATACTGTAGTTGTGTGAGTAGGTGAATAAGTGAATGGGCTAAGGATGTAGCGTGAATGCGTGGTATCACAATGAGTCAAAAATGGCCTAAGTGTCAACCACTGAAACCAAAGATTACGTTCATCTGGTTTCCATAATTGGATTCTGGTCTCATCTGAAAAGAGAACAGTGTTGTCCATTGACCAGTTCCCTAATTTGCATGAGTATGAGCAGATTCTACACGGCTAGATTTGTGATGAGGAAGAAGCCGTGAAACTTTTACGGGCCGTTTTGGAGTTAGGTTCACTTCTTTTATCTTCGTCTAACAGTTTTGGCACTAATATTCACTTGACGGGCACTAAGCATCTCATTTTTCAGTTGAGTAGCAGTACGCTTTCGATCTCGTAACGAATTATTTTTTAAAAAGCGGTCGTCATGCTCGGCACCTGTTACGTCCTTGCACGGGCTTTCTCTTATATGTTCCGTTCACTGGATATCGCTTACGTATTCGTGAAACTGAAGACTGGTTCATTCCTAATTTTCGATTTGTACTTGAGTATAATCTTCCTGATACACAGTAGCGACCTTAACCGCCTTCGCGTGTATTCTTGAAATCGGTGGATATTTTCGGCGGCGGATTATAATTTGTATTAAAATTCTTTATATTATTCGAACTTTTCGCAGGGTACTTTAATCATTTTTTCAAATTTGCTTGCAAGTTTTCAATTATTTGGGGGAATAAAACCGCATTGATTAAAGCCTGCTGCACGACTGTGAGATTTTACCCGCAGTCACAATCTGTCACACAGACGAGCGAAAATTTTCGCCCAGGAATAAAAAAAACTTAACAATTACAACAACAAAACTCAAACAAATTTTTGTGCGTTGCATGCAATATGCATGTTT
Organism: Nephrotoma flavescens; assembly: GCA_932526605.1. NCBI lineage: Eukaryota > Metazoa > Arthropoda > Insecta > Diptera > Tipulidae > Nephrotoma > Nephrotoma flavescens. The sequence goes on along the minus strand of OW052220.1, from coordinate 163,746,562 downwards.
ATTATTTTATATATGGGAATTTGAAATTATTCGTGTATTTAGCTTTTCTATTTATAAAATATTCAAGTACACATATACTAATATGAATATAAAATCAAAAATAATTTTCACTACACTGTAGAATTGTATTTTTCTAAAGCTAACCTAAAAAAATAATTTATCGAATGCGGTAATTTAAACCGCATATAAATAACTTTTATAATTTTAAACACATATATATATATGTTGATCTATAATACGTTTATACTCAAAACTATTATAGTTTCACTCAAGATCTTAGGAAATATATCAAAAAAATATTACAAGAAATATATGAATGAACTTAATATTTTAAGTGATATATAGCCGAAAAGTCAAATTGGAATGGTCTTCGTTTCTTATGTTATTCCTGTTATTTTTTAATTGCATCTATAGTTGGCCCTTAAGTGAATCCAATTTACTTGAAAAGTTTATTGTTATAAAACGTAAGTAATTTTTGTTAAATAATTATTTTTTTATTTTAAAATATAAGAGATAATATTTTTTGCACAGTTGGTAGGATAGTTATCTGAGATAATTATCCGTGATACGAACATCAATAGAAATTAAAACAGAAACAAAGAAAACTAACAAAATTTTAATTTTCGAAGACACAAAAGTTTTTTCACCTAAATAGGAGAAGATATACTATAGGGTGTTTTTTAAGCCTGATAGAACGTGATTTGCCATTATGTTCTAAATGAATATAGCACTGAGGAAATTCAAGCAACCTCTGTATGTGTGGACCTCGACAAAGAAAGCTTAGTCATCGCTTCAATATATTGCCATAATAACGTTTCGGCAGATATCTACAAAAGATTTTTTGCAACCCTGGGTCAACGTCTTATGGTCGTGGGGTTCAAGATTGACTACTCCAAGGGGACGTCAATTGATGAATGTTATTCAAGAAAACCAGGACGATGTTGCGTCGTGTGGCCATCAGACTTATTGGCCTACTGATCGTCGAAAAATCCCTGACGTCCTTGATTTTGCAGTCACAAGTAAAATAAACCGAGAAATAATCCAAACTAATCGACTTTTAGTATTATCTTCTAACCACTCTCCGGTTTTACTACATTACTGGGCCAACCAAAAGCCATATTCTACGAATAATTATCTAACGAAAACCTTCACTAATTGGTTGAAATTCAAGATGTACATCAGTTCACATATCGACCTAACGTCTACACTGCAGACGGGTAACGATATAAACATTGCTATGGAAAACTTTAATGATGTGCAAAATTATTTTAAAGAATTATCTCCCCAGTCGGACAAAAACTATTCATTATGGAAGGCCACTAAATACCTTAAACGACCTCAGCAACCAAATCCACTAATTCGGCTTTGTAACTTTGAATAGGCTAGAAGTGACGAGGAAAAAGTTAAAGACTTTACTGATCACCTTGAAAGTGTATTCACTCCACACCTTGGATTATCGGTGGTTCAAACAGAAAATATAGCAATCAGACCTGTGAGGAAATTTAAGATAAAGAAACCACTGGTAAAGTTTGTTATTGCACATCAAATTCAATTAAAGAAAGCCCCGGGGTATGATCGAAAATGAAATGCTACAGGAGAAATGCTTAAACAACTGCCTGAGTGTGTGCCTTTGGACGATTGGCTCAAATATTCAATTCAATTTACGAATCAGAATATATCTCTAAGTGCTGGAAATTATCAACTATAAAGATGATCCCAAAGCCTGGCGAGGATCCTACCAAAGCCTCGTCATATAGACCAATAAGCATACCACCAATCGTCTCTAAAGTATTCGAAAAAACTATTATCGAAAATATTAAACCGGAACTACGAAATATTATCTCTAGTCAGCAATTCTTTTTCACAACCGAGCACGGAACCATTGAGCTCTTAAATCAATAGTACCAAAGCGCATTTCAGTACACAGCACGGTTTTCTCCCTGCCAGATCGACTACAACAAATCTGGTAGAGTTTACAAGCAAAACTCTGAAAACCCTAGAGCAATCAACTCAAATGGATACAATTTACACTGAAAACAATACATAGCTTGTCGAACTTTGGATTCTCAAGCGCATTTGTGAAGTGGATATGGTCGCATTTAAGTAACAGAGAGCAATATATCGAAATAGGCGGTGTTAAATCAAGACCAATAATAGCACACTCTTGAGTACCGCAAGGCTCCCATCTAGGACCTTGGATTTTTATAATCTTTATTAACGGCATTACCGATGTGATCCATAATTCCGATGTATTAATATATGCTGACGATATGAAAATATTTAAACCGATTAAGACCATGGAAGATGTGAAATTATTACAGGACGATTTAAGCAGAGTAAGTAGCTGGTGCACACTTCATGAACTGCGATTAAACATAAATAAGTGCAAGGTTATAACATTTCACCGGAAGAAGGAGCCTTTACATCACGAGTACCAAATCAATGGGTCACCTCTAGCTAGAATAAGTGAAATTCGCGATTTAGGTGTTACATTTGTGGAAAATGTATCATTCAACAAACACATAGACATAATGATCACGAGGGCAAACTCTATGTTGGGATTTATCAAAAGATGGATATATGAGTTCACAGACATAAGGTGCTTATTCAACTTATATTTTGCACATGTCCGAGCTCATTTGGAATTTGCGGTTCCAGTTTGGTCACCTTACCATCAAATACACATCAATCGTATTGAAGGTGTACAAAGAAAATTTTTGTTGTACGTTGCTAAGAAAGACGGTTGATGTTATGACCATAATCTGCCATACTACCAAAATATTCTTCGCTTACCATCTTATATTGAAAGATGTAATAATTATCAAATCACCACCTTGGATAACAGAAGAAATCAACTTGGTGCCTCAATGTTAGGAAATATTCTTCTTGGACACATTGACTCGCCAAACATTTTGGCTGACATCGGTTTGCATGTCCCGACAAGAACTACTCGGCAGAGTATTTTGATTAAATTAGACAAGCACCGTACGATCTATGGTGAAAATGAACCAGTTAACCGAATGGCCAATCAATTAAACCAAATTAGCACCGAGTTTGACTTTGGGTTATTCAAAATTACGTTAAAACGGATTTTAAAATTATTTTATAATTAACCTTTTTTTGTTAAATCATTTTTATTTTTATTGTATATTATTAGTAATTTTATATGTTTATTATATATTAAACATTTTATGTAAATTTGTCATGTATGTATTTGAGTAAAATCATAAGTATTAGATTTTGTACTAAATAAATAAATAAATAAAAAATAAATAAAAGCAAGTGCACCGAGTAGCTACAGAAATAAGGTCACAATACGAAGAGAAAAAATACTGCTCCGCCGTATCTTAGATGTTGCCCAAGCATTCGATAGTGTGCCACGAGGGTCTGCTTCATAAAATTAATCTTAAATTGCCAGAAATTTGCCAACTTAGGAAGTCCTATTTGTCGTATGCAGATATTGGTCAAATACAACACCTCTAAATCGAACGAGAAAAACATTCTGGCTGGAGTACCACAAGGTAGTGTGCTTGGCCCAACGTTATATTTAATTTTCACATCAGATCTACCAACGTCTTGGTAGGCAATCGTATGTAGCCATAAAAATCCACAAACGGCGTCCAAAATTCTGCAACAACATATTTATAACATCGAAATATGGCTAAAGAAATGAAAGATAAAGGTCAATGAAGAGAAATCGACCCACGTAACATTTACTTTAAATAAGCTTATTTGTCCGCCTGTTACAATGAACGGAATACAAATCCCCCAATCAAATGGAGCAAAATATCTAGGCGTCCATCTAGATCGACGGTTAACTTGGCGAAAACATATTGAAATGAAACGAGACCGTACCAAATTAAAAATTGATAAAATGCACTGGTTGATGGGGAACTATTGACCTAGAATACAAACTTCTCCTGTATAATACAATGATTAAATCAATTTGGCCGTATGGGTGTCAATTATGGCAATCAACCTCAAATTCGAATATCGACATTGTCCAACGAACACAGTCAAAAATTCTCAGAATGATTACAAGAGCACCCTGGTTCGTAAAAAACAAAATATACATAAAGACCGTAGCGTTCTAATTGTCAAAGGCGAATCACAAAAAATGCGGATCAGCTATGCAGGGAAACTGGTATCTCATCCAAATTTGCTGGCGCGAAACCTAAAAGATATACCTACGTCTTCGCGATTAAAGAAGAAAACGATGGCTGTAATAGCATAAATTATAAAATTATTAAGTTTACTTATTGATAAGAAGTAGATTCTGCTCCCGCAGATTCACATAATTACCTTAGTTATTAAGATTTGATAAGATAACTTATTGTTATTTTCATGTTTGAAAGATTCAATAAATAAAGAAATTTGTTAAAAAAAATAGAACTTGAAATTGTAAAAAATAAAACAAAAAATTAAATTTTTATGGCAAATATACTCTGACAGATCTCAGTATACTTTGGCAAATCATCATGAATAGACTCACGCTTGAACAACGCTACGAAATTGAGAAAACAGAAAAATGTTGCTGAATCATCTGACAAAGACAAAAACTAGAATTTACATTAGCGCGACTGAAACACAACATTTTTATTTTATGGTAGAAAAAATTGGAGAAATTTTGACATCAACAAAATGTAACCTATAAAATCTTTAAAAAACATGAAAAATCTTCATTTTGAATGTTTAACAAAGAATTTTATATCCCAAAATGTACTAAAAAATATAATATTATTTTTGAGGTGATCACATGATTCTGTGATTTTAATTTTTTTTTTTTATTTTTCGAAAATATATAAAAAATGCTCCACCATAAATAATGTAAGGGGAAAATTTTAGCATCAACAAAATTTAACCTACAAAATATTTTAAAAAAATGAAAAATCTTTATTTTTAATATTTGACAATAAATAATATCCTTAAAATTACAATACTAATAAATTAAATAATATTTTCGGGACAGGCAGAATCATGTTATTTCATTTCTATATTCAATTCTCAAAAATAAATAAAAAGTGCTCTGCTATAAAATACATAACCTACAAAATAAGACGTGCAATCGCGCATTAAATTATTTTTAATAAAGAAAAAATTTTCTTCTCATACAAAAGAATTTAGCAAATTTCTTTATCTAAAATAATTTTTTTGAATTGAATCAATTTTTACACGTATATACGAGACGATAATATAGTGAGCGCAATGTTTTATCCATAAAAATATTTTAGAAATAAAATTAAAAAGGAGTGGGAATGGTTTTTTATTTTGCTTTCTTTAAAAAATACTAAACTTTATACTTTTTATGAAAAATTTTGGCAACACAACAACAATTTCCTCAGCAAATAATATAATACTCAGCAAGCTATAATAGGATGCGCCTTTCTCTCAAATAGTTGATCTATATTTTAGTCTCGTTTTAGTTTTGCTAAAATTTTTGCTGGTAATATTTTTTCCCCGTGGAATAGTACCATTATAGACGACGTCAATAAAGATCGTCACAGCACCATGATCAATGATTTTTGTTTTAAGATATGGATGACATTGATCCGGACGAGATGTGGTTTCAATAGGATGGCGCTACGTGCCGCCATACAGCGACCGCAACCACCGACTTATTAAAATCAAAATTTGGCGATGTTGATTTCGAGAAATGGACCTGTCAATTGGCCTCCAAGGGCGTGCGATTTGACACTTCTCCATTATTTCCTGTGGGGCTACGTGAAGTCACTGGTTTATGCCGATAAACCAGCAACAATTGACGCCTTGGAGGCCAGCATTGTTCATATTATTCGTGACATACGGCCAGCAGAGCTCGAAAAAATGACCCAAAATTGAACGTCCAGAATGCGTTTGGTCAAGAACAGCCGCGGTGCGATGTCCATATGCCCGAAATCATTTTCAAATATTAATGCCATGTATTGATCTTTCGAATAAAAAAAAAATTGATTACAATTTAATTTTTTGTGTTATTTTTTTACAATTTCAAGTTCTATCGGGCTTAAAAAAAACACCCTTTACTTAATATCATATAATGAAAATATATAATAAAGGAAAGTGTAAAATTTTATCAAAGTTATAAAAAACGTGAAATAAATAATAATTTGTGGTGCAAACGTCCACAAAAATTTAATTAAGTAATTTAAAAGGTAAAAATTAATTAGGTGAATATTTTGATTAATTTGTAGTGCAATCATCCACAAACCATCAAAAAGTTATAAATAGTCAAAAAATTAAAAAGTTCTGTTTGTTTAAGCAGTGATAAATATATAAAAATGAATCCAGAACAGTTAAAATTCTTGCATGAACAAGTAAGTAAACAAAAGTTAAAAGTGCTAACAACGAACACAACATAATTTGATCTGACACCTAATCAAATAATTCGTAATTTTAACGAAGTACAACCCTTCAACGGCGAAGATGCATTCAAATTACGATCGTTCTTAAAATCGATCGATGACTTAGAAGGTTTTTGCCGAGAAAACAATGCCGAATTGAAAAATTATTGTTTAAGAAAGCTGGTGAATAATAAAATAGTTGAAAACATATTAGAATTAACAGAGCAATTAAGGAACTGGAAAACTGTAGTGAAAGATTTAAGGAAAAGTTATCGACCGAAGCATATCATTCATCAACTATTCCTAATGGCGAAAAACATAATGGTATTTAATTTAAAAGACTTATTTAATAGATTAAATAATATTAAAGGTAAAGCAATCGGTGAAGCAATCGATAAATAATTAGTAAAAATTTTAAAATCTTAACTAGTACCGATAGTACAGTTACAAATAAATTCAAGTAAAGCTACATAATGGTTTATGTCAAACAGAAATATATTTATCAGAAGATATAATTAAAAATGAAATAAATGATTATTATCATATTAAGATATGAAAATATTAGAAAAAACAATAATTTTAATAAAATTTTTGTAAAATATGATAATAATTATAGAAACCCAAATCTCAATAATTACGGTAATAAAAATTGGCACAATCAAAATAATAATTATAATTATCAAAATAATAATTGTTTTTTATTTCGCAAAAATTAGATTTTTGAATATTTTAATTAAAAAATGTTGTTCAAAAAGTTTAAAAAATCACTCGATCGATTTTGACTTGTTAGGTCATCATCTGGAATATCTATTGATTTGTAAAAGTATAAATTTAGTTATACATATATCCCTTTTCAAGCCAGACAATTTTTTTTTGCTTCAATTTAAGTACAAAGAATTAGCAACATCGTGTCCGATTATACCAATGTTAGTTTTGCTTTTTATAATAGCTGCATTTCATGACACCACCATGATCCAGATCAGATCAAATTTTACATGTGAAACAACAACAACACGTGATCGTGTTGTTGTTGTTTCACATGTAAAATTTGATCTGATCTGGATCATGGTGGTGTCATGAAATGCAGCTAATAATAACACAATAAACAAAATGATTTTTAACAATAAACAGAGTTGGCTTTGGCGTTTGATCGCCTTTCCCAGTCTGGTGTTTATAGGATTAATTGCAATGATTGTAGTTTCTCCTATATTGGAGAAACTGGGCGCAATTTTGGACTTAGAACTAAAGAACATTTATCTGGTTACTTTCCACAACCATTTAACTTTAGAAAATCATATATAGCTAGCTTGAACAATTTACTTATACATATACAATCCAAAAGCAAACGTTTAGATACTTTATTTATTTATTTATTTATTTAAAGAAAGAAATCTATTTTGTAATTTACATGTATGATTTCAGATTTTTTACAATAGTTAAAACAGTAATTTCAAACAAAAAACTTAAAAAAAGAATAAACCAAATGTTAGTTTGACAATTAAAAATTTTAAAAATAGTTCTTCAAGATATTTTTAAAATTATTCTTTGGCCAATTAAATTCAAATAGGTCGTCAATTAAGTTGAACGATTTAGACATCCTATTAATGGGGTTGTTTTCTCCATAGTTAGTAGAATGGTGTTCAAGTGCTAAAAATTCATGGTTTCGAAATGTTCTGCATGGCACGTGAATTGATATGTTTTCCAAGATGTAGGCTGAATCAACGTGACCAAGCAAAGCGCTACCAATAAAAGCCGCACCAAAGAGAAGTCGTCTATTTTCAAGCGTGCATATTTTGAATTCCGTGCATCTTGTTGGGTATGGAAGTAAGCGAGCCACATTTTCATGGAATGGTAAGTTGTGGTCGTAATCCCAGTCACTTTTCTTTAACAAAAAAATCAGGAACTTCTTTTGAATGCTTTCAATTCTTTTTATGTGCACAGCATAGTATGGAGTCCAGATCGTTACAGTGTATTCCAGTTGAAATCGAACATAAGCGAAATATAGTGAACATAAGGTTTGAATATCCTTAAATTCACCTGTCCATGTCCATCTTTTAACAAATCCGAACATGGCATTCGCTTTCGCAATACAATTTTCAATATGCCTATTGAAACTGGCGTTTTCGACAAGTCTATAATCTCATTGACTCTTTGCTGTATTTCGTTGTTAACTTTGTATGAAGGAATAACAGCATTTCTTTTACGATGAAAAGACATCATTTTGCATTTCTTAATGTTTAAGTATAGTGAGTTTCGATCACACCACTCACTTAATCTATCTAAGTCTTCTTGAAGTTTCTCCGTATCTAACAAACCATTAATAGTACGAAAAATTTTCACATCATCTGCAAATATGAGCACGTCTGAGTTTTTGATAATCTCGGATATTCGGTCTATGAAAACAATAAAAATCCAAGGCCCGAGGTGTGATCCTTGGGGAACACCAGATGTAACTTTAATAACGTTTGATTTTTCATTTCCCATTATTACAAATTGTGGTCGGTTTGATAGATATGACTTAAACCAATTTATGTAATCGAGAGAAAACCCAAAATCGAATAAACTCTGGAGTGCTCTATGATGACAGATAGAATCAAATGCTTTACTGAAATCCGTGTACGCTACATCAACTTGACGGTGCTTTTCTATCTCGTTAATTAGTTTACTGGTGAATTCAACCAGATTAGTCGATGTGGATCGGCCAGGCATAAACCCATGCTGGTTTATTGATATATGACGTGCAATTGTGGATTTAAAGCTGTTGCATAATACTAACTCAAATCATTTCGGAATTGTTGATGTAGTTGATATACCTCTGTAGCATGTGATATCATCACGCTTAGTCCGATTTAAAAATTGGACTAATTTTTGAAATTTTCCATTTTTCGGGAAACACGCCGTTGCTTAAGGAATGATTGAATAGATAGCATAATGGAATTATTAAAATTTCAGAGTACTCCTTCAGAATTGAAGAGGGTATATCGTCAACAACGTAACCATCTCCAAACCCCCTTAAAGCCGATAAAATGTTGTCCTCAAAAATAATAGGAGGAGCTATTGATGTGTTGTTGTTGCTAGGTTGTTCGTACAATCCACTAGTAACGCTTGGTCTATAGACTGATTGAAAGAACGACGCGAACATGTCAGCTATATCTTTGGCGTTTGAAGAGCTGGTATTGTTGTAGGTCATATTAGCAGGGTATCCTTCAATTTCGCGTTTATTCCTAAAGTATTTCCAAAATTGTTTTGGATTTACTTTGATTTTGTCTTGAATTTGATCAAGATACGACCTGTATTTTGATTTGAAATAAATTTCAAATTCGTTACTATGTTGTAGAAACATAGTTTTGTCCGCTTCTAACCCGCTTTTTAACATTTTGGCGTACGCGTTCGATTTTCGATTTTTTAAGTTAACTAGTCTATCATCGAACCAGTGGGGATGAAAATTTTGATAGGTACATAAAGTTCGAAGCCCTGAAACATAATGTCATTAAATTTGTCCACATTTTCGTTAATATCATTGGAATTGAGAGTTATTTGCCAGTTGATGGATTCAAGGTAACTTTGTAGCCCCACACGGTTAGTTTTTTTAAAGTTGTATTTGATTGGTTGTAGGTGTTCTGATCTCGCCATTTTTGTTAAGTCAAATACAATATCAGATTTGTGATTGACATCATTTATGACTAAAGGTAGTAGGGATTCAGAAATTTTAAAGGTGTCAATGTCGTTGTTGAAGACAAGATCCAATAATCTATTACGATTATTAGCAATCGTGTTTATTTGGTTCAAATTATAACCAAGCATGGCGTCCACAAATAAAGATTCCGCATCTGTTGTTATATTGCATGGTAAAATACACTTTAGTTCCAGGTCCAAGTTCCAAGTTATATTTGGAAGATTAAAATCACCAAGCACAAGAACTAAATCTGACGAGTTTGTTGTGTTAATAACTTCATCCATTGCATCGATGCAACTATGCAAGTTGCATAATGATCACTATTTGATTGAGGTGGTATATATGCTGCGTAGATGATTAGATTGGTTTGGTTGATTTTGATTTTTACACAAATTTGTTCAACTCTCGATGGGGCTAAAGTGACTGGAGCATTCCAGAGTTTAGAATGTACTGCTATCAGTACGCCACCACCCGATTTCTTTGAACTAGTTTCAGGAGACCGATCGCATCTATAAACAACGTAATCATGGTCAAAAAATTCGCTGCTCCTTATGCCGGGTTTTAATGAAGTTTCACAAATTACATAAATGAGGTAGTTTGATTTTAAAACGAAGCTGTAGAATTTGGATGCTTTTGATGCCATTTTGTTTACGTTTTGATAGTAAATTGCACATTTTTCATAGACCAATCTTTTCTTGTACTTTATGGGTTGATTTACCTTTTGAGTAATAATATAATAGTGTAATATAATAAATAGTATAAGTTCGAGCTTTCATTAAAAGTGAGTGTAGTCTATCATTAGCCACCGGTGAAAAATATTTAAACGATTGTGTGTGTCTAGAGATTGCAACTATGGCATGCGGTACGCTATTGAACAGCTCAAGAGGTTGAGAATTGGTTCTTATACATATTACATTAGATGAGGTTAAACCTTGTGCTTCATGGATAGTCAAGACTTTACTGGTTTCTGGTATCTTAAGCTGAGAGATTAGTTGTTTATCTGGTAAAAGTTAGATAGAAAGCGTTCTCTAACACAGGTAATGACGCTAACGTTGGTGGCAGGTTTATTAATTCGGTAGAAGTTTCAACTGTGTTCATACTAGTGATGTTAGGGTAGTATTCTTTGAGAGCAGAAGTAACATCAGCTGGACATCTATACGTTACTTTCAAGTATTCAGTCTTTGTTACAAAAGCACTTGCATCGGAAAATTGCATATTGACATGATGTAATCTGTCAATATATGGTATTTGGTTTTTATGACCCAGGAGATATAATTTAGAACATTTACTTTTGATAACCACAAGTCCTATATAACCAGCATACACCATCATGTACTCATCGATAAAAACTGTATCGTAGGTCCGGTTACCATTTATTAGATACGAGGCAATCGTTTTGTAGTTTAATTTGATGTTATTAAAAACACTGTTTTCGTGCTCGCAACGAGATGTTACCTTTAATTTAATATCAGCAAATCCTTCTTTTGTAGCACATAGCACAAGATCAGTGCCCAGATTATGGTTGTTTATAATCCAGGTTGATTTACCACATCCAGGCACACCTTGAATATTTGTAATGTCCGGCATCTTTATGTTTGTTTTAAGATAGATATTGTTCAACGAGTTGTAAGTCTGATGATCTAACATAATTACCGTACACGATGAACAAAAAATATATCTGTTAGGGCTAATAAATGTGTTTGTGTCTTCACACAGTTGCACCAGATTATTCCCATCGAAGCCAAACTGATGTTTTGTGGTCGGTTCTTCAAGATATTGTTTGGTAGCGTTGTCAAATACAAATATGTTTAATTGTTTTAAGGAAGAAGCAGAGAAAGGCAGTAGATTTATGTTCTTAATGTAGTGATCCTTTAAGTGGCTCTTTATTAGGCTGTTTGAGTGTTTCATGTAAAACATTATTTCCATGATCGAATTTTTATCGCTGGACTCTGCAGACAACACCTTGTGAAAAGTCGGAGATGTAGATGGAAAATCCGTACTGTTTCCATATGAGAACTTCAAGGGATCACCTGTAATCCAACGGGAAGATAACATTCTCTCATATTGAAGTGACATATTGAAAGGAATATTTAAAATCCATTTGATGTTGTTAAATGGTGAGTTTGTAACATAATCCAACACTGACAAAAACTTGTTGACATGGTGGCTAACATCCAATGTAATTATGAAAGGAGATACCTTAGAATCTTACGATACCTTAGAATCTTACGAAATTCGAAAATCCATATTCCTTAACCAAAATATACTTAACGTACAGAGAGAAATCCGTTTCTCAACAATTACGGATGCTCCATTGTTCTATTCTCACGTTCGTAATAATATGACTAATACGACGGGTAATTAAATATACTTCAATATACCTTGAATTTTATTACTCAGCCGATGACTATTAGCTTACGTGCTATACTCGCCCCCCCCCCCCTCTTTTTTTAATTGATTTTTCCGTATAAACAACAGTTGGCTGAGACGATCAATAGATTAATTTTCATTGCCTATTTTTGTTTCTCCTTCTTTTTTTCATTTTTGCCTTTTTTCTACTATATATAACTAAATTTGTACTTTTACAAATCAGTAGATACTCCTGATAACGACCTAACAAGTCGAAATCGATCGAGTGATTTTTTAATTTTTTTGAACAAAATTTTTTAATTAAAATATTCAAAAATCTAATACATATTCCAAAAATCTAATTTTTGTGAAATTAAAACACAAGTGGTTAATAAAATGTGTTTATTAAGTGTAAGTGTATTTCCCCAAGTGCCTTCGGTAAATAGTGTAAAAAGAAATTGATAACCTTATAGAAAATAAAGAATTAGAACAAGAAGTAAATTTTCACTAACAGTTTCATTAAGTCTGTTACCAATAGTGAAACTTACATTTGATGATAAAGTAATTAAATGTTTAATTGATACTGGATTAGATACCAGTTTGATAAAACCTAAAATTTTAAATTATAAAATTAAATCAACCAATTATGTATAACTCGTTAAGTGGACCAAATTATGTCACTGGACGCTTTCAGGCCCCTTATCATGATTAGTAAAATCATCGCCAATTTGAATTAAAAATTTCATAATGCTAAACATTTTCATAACTTTCGCTGTGATTTTGCTCAACATGTTCCCAACTGTTGGGTGCCTTGAAAGCGCCCATTGAAAAAATTATTACACCAATTCCGAAGTAATTATTAAAAAAATGCACTTTGAAATGAAACTTTTCTCTCTCAAGAGTAGAAAATATGATGTCATCATACGTATCAACTTTTTAAAACCATTTCAAGCAGTTGATTTAAATAATTTAGTTGATTCAACAGTTAATATAAATAACGAATGTCTATAGATATTAGATAAGTATATTATCCCTTTTGAATTAAATGCTGGTTATAAAATTCCTAGCGATCTCATTCAAGTAAATCACCTTGAATCAACATATGATGTAAAAGAGGAAATTTTTCATAAAATAAATAAAGAACATTTAACTAAGAAGGAAAGGATTTATTTTTTAATGAAGCCGATAATTTGACTCATGAAATCACTCATGAGATAAAATTAAAAGATGAAAATCCAATTTATTGTAAATTATATCGTTATCCCCAAGTTCATGAAAAAGAAAGTGAAAAATAAATAAATGAAATGTTAAATTTAAGAATTACAACTCACCTTTATGGATAGTACCAAAGAAAATGGATAATTCAAATATAAAAAAATGGAGAATAGTAATTGATTACAAAAAATTAAACGACATAACAATCGACAATAAATTACGAATTCCAAACATCAAAAATTTATTAGATAAATTAGGAAGAGCACAATATTTCACAATTGATTTAGTAGAAAGATTCCAGCAAATATTAGTAAAAAAAAAAAGATCAAAAGAAAACAGCTTTTGATTGTGCCACCATTGTGCATATCAACACTAGGGTAACTTTTATCTGGTAACTTTTTCGTTTCTTTCCCCTTTACCAATAAAATCGGTTTTATCTGCGCCGCAATTTTTTGATTTTATTGGTGAAGGCGAAACAAACGAAGTAGTAAGAATATATAAGAATGCCATTTGGGTTGAAAGACGTCCAAGCAATTTTTCAACGATTAATGAATTCAGTATTAAGAGAATTTACAAATAAAATATGTGTCGTAATCTAGTCGATATACTAATTTTTAGTTCATCTCTTCAAGAACACAAACAATTATAAAAAAAAATTAAAAATTAAGGGAAGCAAATTTAAAATTACAGATAGACAAATGTAATTTTTTTTATAAAGAAACTGATTATTTAGGTCATACTTTAACAACCAACGGTGTAAAATCAAATTAAAAAAAAATAACTGATATAACAAAATTAAAATTACCGTTAAATTATAACACCAAAACAAATCAATTGCTAAACTATTGGTTAAGCTTTGTTATTGACAAAGTACATATTTAAGAAAAGAAATGAAAATAAATAAGTTAGATCCAACATATACAGGGTATTTGGCAAGTGGACCGACAAAATTTTTTGGCAGATTGCGGTGGTCAGTTGGAAGCTTTCATCTTACGGAACTAATGCCCTAAGTATCACGGTAACTGAGATATGATATTTTTAAGTATTTTTTAAATTACCCTAAATCTCACCTTTATATGGTCATAACTTCTTTGTTTGTAGACGTAAGAGCACGAAATAACTTTTATTGCATTCAGCAATGTGATTTTGTTCTAAATAAATCAATATTTAATCGGATCCGCTCGAAACGCGATATTTCAAAATGCGATATTTCAAAATGCGATATTTCAAAACGAGATATGACAAAACGAGATTATGGTACAAAACGCAACATTTCAAAATGCGATATTTCGAAACGCGATATGGTACAAAATGTGATATGGTAAAAAACGCGATATTTCAAAATGCGATATTTCAAAACGCGATATGGTGCAAAACGCGATATGGTACAAAACGCGATATTTCGAAACGCAATATTTCAAAACGCGATATGGTACAAAACGCAATACGGTACAAAACGCGAAATTTCAAAACGCGATATTTCAAAACGCGATATGGTACATAATATGCGTTGAGAAGCGGCGGGAGCGCAGCGACCCACTTGATACCGATCCTATATACTATCGTTCCTATCGATTTTTAAATTCCTATAAACTGAAATTAAATTTCCCCTTCACCCGCCTGATATAACCCGATCCTAAAACTCCCGTTTTGTACCATATCCCGTTTTGTACCATATCGCGTTTTGAAATATCGCGTTTTGAAATATCGCGTTTTGTACCATATCGCGTTTTGAAATATCGCATTTTGAAATATCGCATTTTGAAATATAGCGTTTTGTACCATGTCGCGTTTTGTACTGTATCGCGTTTTGAAATATCGCATTTTGAAATATTGCGTTTTGTGCCATTTCGCGCTTTGTACCGTATCGCGTTTTGAAATATTGCGTTTTGAAATATCGCGTTTTGATAATTCTCGTTTTAAAATACCGCGTTTCAAATGGGACCCATATTTAATACAATGGGTGTAAGAAAAATGAGTTATGGGCTTCCAAATCCTAAGAAATATGTAAAAGTATAAAAAATGTCTACCTTCTAATGCATTAAAAAAAACTAGAGGTTGTTTTGAAATAACTTTTGCTTTAAAATAACTTTTTTGCTTTTTCCAGTTTATGCCCTTTCCAACAGTTTGCTACATGCCATATAAATCTATCATTTTGTGATCAAAATAACAGGTATTATTTTGCTCGGGTCAGGTTTAAGAATATACCTCTTAAGTTATTGATACATTTTTAATCAACTTCATTTGTTAGATTTTGTTTAAAGTGACCTCCTCCACTCCATATACATCATACAAGGTATATTTTCCTTATATCCCTTTCCTGACCTGCCTACACAATTGTGTAAGTAAATTGTTATTACTCTAGTGAGTGACATTAAAAAATATTTTATAGATAAGTTTAGGACCAACTTACAAAATTTTGTATTCCTCTTAAAATATAATACTCAAAATGTTAATTAATGCCGAACTGGCGCAATTGTGTAAGATGGGCTTTTGTTCTGATGAAATTTTATGATGAAAATTAGTTTTCGTAATATACGTATTCACTCACACATTTGTGTGGGTTAGACTACAATTATGGTGCAAATAAAAATATTTCTGAACCAGAAAGGGATATCCACGATTGTTGTGCGAAGTTGCATTTCATTTTTCACTTTCTCAAATGTGGCGCTTATCATTTCAATTTAAATTTCTCTTATGGGTACCTTTGTTGCGTACACCAATTCCTTAGCACGCCCCAGACGTAAAAATTCAAGGATGTTGGGTCTGGGGACCGTGCGAGCTAAGGAATACGGCCACCTCTACCAATCCACGAGTTTGGGAATGAATCATCCAAATATTATCTTACAGTTCGTTGATTATGTGCCGGACAGTTGTTATTTACAACGAAAGGAAAATAAAATAGCCGATTTTTAAGTAGAATTAATACAGATAATTACAAAATTAATGAAATAGTTGAATCAAACGAAGGAAATAATTTACAAGATCTTTTTGTCTTACAAGCTAATTTAAATGACGAAGAAAATTTAGATAACATTTCTACACCGAGCAATAAACAATTAATTCTCAACAAGAAAATTTAAACGATAGCATTTCAATATTAGATACAAAGTAAATAGATTTTAAACTCAAATAATAATTACGGAAAATTTTAATCGGGAACTCGAAAATGTTTTAGGAAATAAAAGAATAAAGGCTACATGAATTAAAAAAGTCTGAATTAAAAAAGTTTTTTTTTTCTGAATTAAAATAAGTGTTTTTAATTCATTTTAAAAATGAATTAAAATCAGAGTTGAAAATGAAATAAAAAAGTTCAATAAAATGAATTTAAAAAGGCATTTTTTAATTCATTTTTAAAATGAATTAATATAAAATGTTTATAAAATGAAATAATATAAGCCTTTTTTGTTTCCTTTTATAAATGAACTAAAATGTTTGTTGTAAAATAAATACATATTTAAACTGTTATGAATTACAAAATACGAAATTGTAATTTTCTTTACTGAATCCTTCCGATCGTTACATTCAAATTTTTTGAAACATTAGTAATCTCTAAGGCAATGTAAATCCATGCAACTATTATTTTCATTAATGAAAATTTTTTGGAATTTAAATTTAAATTTGGCACGTAAAAATTTAGAAAATTTTGGTTTTTTATTTTCATTAATGAAAAAGCAAATAAAACTGTTGATTTCCAGAGACATTTTCATGCCTGAAAATCATACATTAGAATATCTTATTTTCATTAATGAAAATATTTAACTAAAATTAATTAAATATTAAATAATAAATAAACGAGGCAACAATTATAAAAATAAAAATCTATAGAAAACAAATAATATATTATATTACATTTAAATTCATTTTTATTTAAAACTAAAATTTTTAAAATGAAATAAAATGTGTCTTTTTTAATTCATTTTGAAAATGAATTAAGGTAGGTGTTTTAAAAATGAAATAGCATAAGCCTTTGTTAATTCAGTTTTGAGTTTTCTCATTTTTCTAAATTGCTTTTTTTAATTCATAATTTTATGTTAAAAATATGAATTAAAATAAGTCGCAGATGTTCATACAAAAATCAACTTTTTTAATTCATTTTTAAAGAACTTTTTTAATTCAGACTTTTTTAATTCGGTACCCCAAGAATAAATATTAATCCAAATGTATTAATAAATAAAAATCAAAAGTAGCCATAGATCACCAATTTTACAAAATACAACAAATATTAACTATATTATCTAATGAAATTCCAACTATTAAATTTATAAAATGTACACATTGCACAGACATAAAAACAGACGACGAATTAATTAAAGTTATTAACTGTGACATTTGTAATAAAAGAAAATATGACTGAAATCCAATTCAACCAAAATCTTATAAAACAGTAATACCTACTGATAGGAACCAAATAATTCACATTGATACGTATGTTAATATGAGACAATCATTCTTAATTTTCATAGATAAATTTACAAAATTTGACACAGCATATCCATTAGAAAATAGAACTCACGTAGAAATAATTGAAAAATTTATTTTCATCATAAAAAACCTTTTAAAATAGTAGCCGATAATGAATTCAAAAATGTTAATATAAAGGAATTTTTAACAAGAAAAAATTGAATTACATTTAACTAAACCAAATAGCCATACAGGAAATGCAAACTAAATAATACCCTAACGGAAAAACTTCGAATATTAAATTTAGAACAATTAAACCCAATAAGAATTCAAATCATCTATGACCTTCTGTCGGTGTGCAAAACTCATGGGCCGACCCATCTTCCATGCCAGTATAGGCTGGCATGGAGCTTGCAATGTGCAGATGGTCTTAAATCGGTCCTATAGCCATACGTACTCGAGTTGGCCGAAAGGCGTAAAGCAGGACGTAAAAAGCAAAACCGCGGAAGAGCAGGGTAAGCCTTGAGCCCCAAAACAGATCGCATAGTTACCAATCAAAAAAAAAAAAAAAGAATTCAAATGCTAAAAGCAGTGAAAAGTTATAATAATCAATATCAAAGTACAATTAAAACAACCAACCCCAGAAGGACAAGTTAATAAGGAACAAATTTATAACAACAAAATTAATATACAAAATAAAAGATTAAGTAAACATAATAAAATATATATAAAAAATACTTTTTAAAATACCACGTTTTTCTAATGCACTAAAAAGAAGAAAATAATTTTTATGGTATTTTTAGAACATTTTGCTAGCTTAGAAACTTCCGGGTACCTAATTTATGATTAAGGTGTATGTGTTCCGAGTGAACACTGACGTATTTGAAATGCGCCCCGCGTTTTTAGTTGTAGAAAATTGGTGCTAGTTTTGGGTATAAATGCCGTATGTATGTATATGAAAAGAAAAAAATTATTTTCTTCTTTTTAGTGCATTAGAAAAACGTTGTATTTTAAAAAGTTTTTTTTATATAAATTATTTTACTCTTTTTAATTGTACGAATTTTGAATCTTGTTATCAATTGAAACAATTTTTTAAAATAGATTTCATCATTGGCTTCCCAATGTACTATATCTAATTTTTTTTAAATTTAAATTTCCCAACAAATGAACATAAATAGTAATGAGTAATGATGAATACAATTTGAAATATCTAGAAATCTTTTTACAATTAAAATTTTCTGAATTTGAATGTTTTAAAATATATTCAGACATCATTGATGTTGAACCATAAAAGAAAATTATTATTGAGACGCAAGACAAAGTTTTTGGTAAGTATTAGGTACCTAAACCAGGTCACACAACATCTACTTCATTTTGCTTATTTTGCATTTAATATTTTTATTTCTCACATTTTTTCATTGTAAAATATTAATAACGGTTTTCTGAAATTTAAATGTTTGAAACCCTTACAAATTAACCTGTATGGTTTTAAAAATGTGTGTTTTCAATTTTTGCACTAACACATACAAATTTTCTTAATTCAAATAATTTTATTTATTTATTTTAGATTTTTGTTTCGAATGTTTGATAATATGAAATTGGCAGGTGAAACAACCAAGGGCGGTATGTTGTACCATCACTTCGAATCGAAATTCGAAAAAAGTCGAATTGCCGTATGTTGTACCATTTTCGAAAAGCAAAAATGATACAACTTTCACTTTTTCGATTCGATTTTTTTCGATTCGAAGTGATGGTACAACATACCGCCCCAAGTGAACAAAATTTCAGCGAAATCGAATGAAGTGCTTCAAATTTCGACCTCAAATTTTGACCCAAACAGATAGACAGACAGATAGACAGACAAAAGCAAGTTAAGAAAGACGTGGTAAAAATAGGGAAGAATATAAAGAAAATAGAAAAATAGGTTACATTAAAAACGATAAATCTTTAAGGCATAAAGAAGAACCAACATTTAGAGAATTTAATTTAGAACATATACATACATAAAATAATTGAAAGTAAAATTACCGAAACAATTGAATTTAATAATAATTATTATGAATATGACGATAAAAATCAATAAATTACTTAAATAGTTTAAAACATTGTATTATAGACAAAAATTGTAAAAATGATGAAAATTGTAACTTTGAAAATAATAATATAAAATAATGATAGAAATATATAATAATGCAAAAAGCAAAATGTAAACTTAACGTCAAATTATGACGAAAGAAAATTTTTGTTAAAAGGAAATTATTTTATAAAATTTTCTAATACAGTAAATATTCACTTATTGCATTTTTCTGAATCCATTATCTCAAAAATTATGCGGTAATTGAATAATTATGCGTTTTGTGAATTTGGTATACCGTTTTAAATATTTTGTTTTAACCAACAACAATATAAAGCCATGCTAATGCAACAAATACAGAAAAAACTACATTGTATGTGCGCACTACTTTAATACATAAGTAGTGGTACGAAAGAAAAAAAAATAGCATGAGATTGTTATGTGACGTTCTTTCCAACAAAAAGATTTGGTTTAGATCAAAAAGATTTGATTTAAATCAATTTGTTACGTTCTATCCAACACAAAAATGACAGATAGACTTGATCTAAATCAAATCTATATTTTTTGATAGATTTGATCTTTTTTCGATTTGATACACTACCACCACCAAAGTGTGTAAGTTATTAGTGTAAGTAAGTATGTAAGTTATTAGTGCGCAATTTTTATAATTTGTTATTTATTTTTTTTGCTGTGTCCAAATGTGTTTTGTGTAAATTAATATATTAAACAAATTAATAACCATATGTAATATTAATTATTAATAAAATTATTAAAATTTAATAATAAAAATTATTAATTATTAATTTATTAAACTTATTTATGCCATAAATTTTTTTTTCAAGAAACACGTTGTCTGTGTTGCACAAGTGCGTTTAAACATAATATGCATAAAAAACAAACAACAAAAGACGGTCGGTTACACGCTATTACCTACATACGCACTGACAACAAAAACAACAACAAAAAATTTTACGTTCTTTGGAAACTGTCAAAACTTGATCTACTTTTTAATTGGAAAATGCTCGCCATTAGTGTAACCAACACAATCTCCTGTAGTTTGTTGTATATTAATATTGGTATCTGCGTTTCAGACTTTATTCAGGGCTTTTAATTGTTGTTGGTTTTGTTTTAACTTAAATTTTGAACAAAGAGTATGCATGTATATATAGTAAAATGATTCTCACTTCACAAGCACATATACACATTTTTATATTTTTTGTTATTATATCTAATTCGTAGAGAAGAGAAACAAAGGACAAAACAAAAATATTGCGTTTGTACCCATACTACGGTAACTTGAATCCGGTAACTTCTTCGTTTCTTTCCCCTTTGTCTATAATTTTTTTTATTTGATAGGTAAAGAGGAAAGAAACGAAGAAGTTAACGGATTCAAGTGAACGTAGTATGGATATTTACAATTCCCCAATGCGACACACGATTTGGGTTTCTGGTTTTAAAATAAGTCGTTATAGATTTTTATTGTTAATTTAAACCTTTATTTTTTATTAAAACACCAATTTTTTTTTGTATTGTTGTATTCTGTTCTTTCGATAATAAATTTTAAACAAAAATCTACATCTCAAAAATGCCCTTAAATTTTTTTATCGCAGCTGCGACGTAAAAATTTTGTCCTTGAGTCCGAAATGGAAAAATAGGAATGAAAATAAAAAAAATTAAGGCCATTTTTGAGATGTAAATTTTTGTTTAAAATTTATTTTCGAGAGAACAGAATAAAACAATACAAAAAAATTGGTGATTTAATATAAAATAAGAGTTTAATTTAAAAATAAAAATCTATTGCGACTTAGTTTAAAACCGGAAACCAAAATCGTGTGTAGCATGGATGATTAGGTTGTCAAAAAAATGAGTTGTGTGTCGTTGCATTATGCGAATTATTGCGTTATCTGAATATGCAATAAGTGGATTTTTACTGTATTGTAGTATTAAAATTAATGATAAAATATTTTATAATAATATTAATGAAATAAATAATTATTTAATACAAAATTTAGTTAATAAGTCAAATAATAATGTAAACCAACCAAATGGCACAGTGGTTAAAGCTTTGGCGTTTGGCTCGGGAGGTACCGGATTCGAATCCCGATAGGGGCAGGATGCAAAGTGAAATTTCAACAACAGATTACGATCTGTGGTGACATGTAACACAACTGTGACCGACCCCCTGTCGGTGTGCAAAACCCATGGGCCGACCCATCTTCCATGCCAGTATAGGGTGGCATGGAGCTAAATAATAATAATCTAATAACATTTAAGAAATTAATAATGGATACAGTCGATAATATCGAAAAAATAGTAACATTACATTATCATAAAATAATTTCACATTCAGGAATAATAATAATTGATGTAATAGTAATAATAATAATTGTAATCTATATTTATATAAAACAGAAAAACGTTAACGTAACATTTTTAAACAGAATTCAGCAGAATTCAAAATCTAACGAAAGTAATAAGTAGAAATTGAAGATAAGCAAATCGATCCACATAAAACCGTTATTTTCTAATGTAATATAAATATTATATTTAATCACTTTGTATAATATGTAATCGAATAAGAATATCGATATGTATAAAATAATATAAATATTGCGACTTGTGTCAGTCCCGCAACTTATCATATTCATGAGAAAACTCTAAATAAGAAATCAAACATGATCAAACTTGTAAAATCATGTTTGACAAAGAACGAAGACATAATATATTTAAACATAATATAAACAAAATAGATATTGTATGAATAATAGATTTATTTGATAATCATTCATTCACAATTATAATTCATAATTCAACATTCTCATTCTGACTCAAGAGAAAAGAAAGTGAATCCAATTTATTTTAAAAGGTTATTGTAATAAAGCAAAAGTGAATAATGTAATTTTTGTCAAATAATTATTTTTTTATTTTCATAAGTATTATTATTTTTATTTATGTTCTACAAACTTAAATTTATTCGGGCATAGGGGTAAACAAAAAACATCAACAAAAAAATCACTGCACTAATCTACAAAATAAAACTAATCCCTGCTCTGCGCGATGAATTTACTGGGGTCCTATTATGAAATTCGGAGGAGTTCATACGGTTTTTGGCCATACCGTTATAAATTCCAAGAGAATCTCAAATTGTCTTTGATTGGTAATCCTTAAATGAAGTTTTAAGAAATTTTTATTAATAAATGAGGTTATGTTATACTATATTTCTACTGCACGACAACAATACAAGTTTATACTTTATTTTTAACAAACACTTTTATACTATACTCTTTATATTTAAGATATTTAAAAAAAAAAGTTAATCAATAAATGATCATGTGATATCCCAAGTATAACAAAATTCGACTTTTTTGTCATTTTTCGAAGTAAAAACTTATATTTAGTTTTGACTTTGACTTAGGTTTGCTTTCGACTTAGAATAAGATCCTGTATGAAAAGTGTCGCGATTATTCTAAACTGGACGAAACTCGATACAATAAAATTGTGCTTATGTGTGTAAATTAAAATTGGGAGAACTCTAAATAAGAAATCAACAAAATTAATTTTTTTTTTGTATTACAAAATTAAGTACTTATTAAGTAATTAATTGTCTGGATATTAATGGTTTAAATTATGTTTATCAAAATTTCAGCACAAAACTTAATTCAATCGGTCAGCCTGTAAATTAAACTTACATCTTGTGGAAATAATGAAATTGTTATGATGAATGAAAGTGAACTGTGTATAATACAATGAAGTGTGTTATAATAAATCGAAACAAAAAATATGGAAAAAATTCAAATAGATAATATTCTTCATCAGTCAACAGATTTATGTTAGTCGTATGGTCAATTTTCATGTGTATTTAAATAAAATTCTGAAATCAAAATAGTAGTTTTTTAATTCCGCTAGCATCTCGTCCCCCAATAGTTTCGATTGTGACGTTTCACACATCTACTAACACCAAATTGTTCCCCCAATTTGTATTTACACATATACATAAGCACAATTTTATTATATCGACTTTCGTCCAGTTTCGTATAATTGCGACACTTTTCATACAGGATCTTATTCTAAGTCGAAAGCAAAACTAAGTCAAAGTCGAAACTAAATATAAGTTTTTACTTCGAAAAATGATAAAAAAGTCGAATTTTGTTATACTTGGGGTCCGACTATTGTTGAGTATTCGCATTTGTCAAATATACTTTCGCAAAAATCCGCCGTAGCATTTTATAATATGGCGTTCGTACCCGACTACAAGCGTATTTTTGCGAAAATATTATTCTGTAATACCAAAATGCGATATAGTATGAAAATGCGAAATCGCATTTTTTTCATAATGAGGCCCCAGGGCTGATTTAGATTAACGAATAAGAAAGATCAGTAATCCAGTCTGCGCACGGCATTAGTCATCTATAATTGGTGTGAGTGAGTAATCAAATTACAGTCGGGGTTTTTACACCTATTTTTGAATGATAAGTTTTTGAAAGTTTTGAATGAAGTTTTCATTATCTATTTTAATGTTATGCCGAGCGCAGATTACGGATTATGATTTAAATTAAACTAACCGCTCTTGACCTAAATTTTTAAATTCATCGCACATATTATTTTAATAAAAATTATTTCCTAGAATCGCCTTAAAGTTTACAACAAGTCATAGGAATTTCGAGCTAATCCCACTTTTTGAGCTAATCTTGTATAAATTTAAGGTTTTGTACGAATAGAAACGAGATCAAAAAACGACCCACTACAAAGTAAAGCAGGATTAGTGCACTAATCCCGATCATAATCCTTATCCTGCACAAAATACCTTTAGTATAGCTCAATATAAAAATCATACATTATTTAATGGAAAAAAAGAATAAATTGTTTTGTAAGCAGAGTACATTTTCTAAAAATCCGTCAACTTTGAAACAAAACTATTCATTACAAATAAACTATAAAGAATTTTAAAATAAGCCTGCGTTAATCCCCATAAACATATTTAGCTTTGTTTTAAAACCAAAATCATATCTAGTTTTTTGTAGCTTCTAGGCAATACGTTCGGTACCTTGTTATCATAAAATGATTACCATTTAGTCTTAAATTTTATCATTTCAAGTTAATTAGAATAGAGAAAATTTATTTTACCAGGGCTGGGATGTTCTAACATCACCATTTTTCGATATTTATCGAAATCTGCGTCTCTTTCTGCTAGAATTAATTTGACTTCTGTTTCGTTATCAATTATTTTTTCTCTATTGCTATCACAACCTACTAGAATATATTTGAACAATATCTATTTCACTTATTTTCATTCTAGAAACGAAAATAAATTATTTGGTGATAGAAACGCAGCAGAAACGTCACAATGTAGCAATTTAGCAGGCTGGTAAATGATATAAAAATTGAAACAGAAACAAATTTTATTCTACAGAAACGAGAAATAAACTTCGATAAATTATCGAAAAATGGTGATGTAAGAACATCCCAGCCCAGCTGATATTCTTAAGGAATTTTGGGGAATATTGAGAGCCAGAAAAAGGGAATACTCACTATAAAGCTACACCACTGCGCATCTGCTCCTAGAAAACTAACTGGGTAACGTAGGAACAAGTGCAAATACTGCACAAATAATTTTAAACACAAAAAAGAGTATAAAATATACTCAACATTAAAAGGTTTAATTTTTTATTTAATGATTACTTATAGGTCAAAGTTTTGTCTGAAACTACACAATTTGGATACACTAATAACATGAATTTCGTTAACTAGTGTAGTATAAATTTTATTTGCGAAAAAATAGAATTTATATTATACTCTCCTGTATATTTAGCAATGCAATTAATATTAGTAAAAAGCAAATAGCTAATATGTTAACTTACCGAAGCTGCGACTCCACCCAAAACCGCACAGTTTCTTTTATGCTTTCCTGTCAACTTGTATCTTGTGTGAATTTTTCGACCGACCCATACAGGAATTCCAATAATCATGGCGGGTACAGCAATCCCAGCTACCAGCGCGATGCCAACTGGAGCTCCAACTAGTGTTCCCAACTGCCAAAGTAATTTTTTTTTCCTCGACCACGGTTTTTTACCCCAAAAAGTACAGCCAGATGGACTACAAATAAATAAAATTAAACCAGGCTTTACGTTTGGAATATAGTTTTAAATGTGTATTAACCTTAAATAATGTAAATCACTGATTTCTTTCATACAAAGCCAACAAAATTCTGACCCACAAAATGTACAAACCATGTGATTACATGAACCGTCATCCATTTTAACAATTAAGACTTGACATCTTGGACAAGGTTTAATATCGTCGCGATGTTGTGAATCTTGACTAATACTGCCCGAAGGTGCTCTGATTGGACTTTGGCGTGAGGCTCTTGCTGCATCACAAGTTTGATCTGGATGCCATTCCGCCTTGCAATGGTAACAAAAGTTAACGTCACAGCCGGGGCGTTCACACCGCAGGCGCGGACATGATGCGCATCCTGTTGCGATCACTGCATAGCCACAGTCGGGTGCTGGACACCAACGGCAATCTGGATCACCTAGTAATACTCGTCTCACCATGAAATCCTCATACTTATTCATTAACTTAGAATTTACTTTTAGTAGAGTTTGAATATCACTGGGGTGCATGGCTTCTGAACATTGTGGGCAAGCTACGGTTAAGGAATTTGTATTTATTTTTAATCAAATTGTTTGTTTTTATAATACAAACCTATATCAGTTCTGGATTCTGAAATCTCTACGCATAAATATTTCTCTAAACAAATTCGACATGCCATATGATTGCAAGTGAATAGTGTATAGAAAAAATCACACAGGCCCAAATTATAACAAAGAGGGCATTCTAATTTTCCATCGGAACTCGTTTGTGTTTTAGACGACAAATTGGGTAATTTTTGCTGATCATAATTTTTTAATGATTTTGCAGTGTTAGACACTATAATTGACGGCGCACCCGATTGATGTGACAATGAATCAGCGTTCTGTAATAATACAATAAAAATTATTAAACAGCAGATCTACACTTGGGTGCAAAAAAATCGCACATTGCTGAATTTGCCACAAAAGTTCAAAAATATCAAAAAAATTAAATGTTTGTTTAATTTTTTTTAATGCAGATTCAAAGTCTATTTAATACCTATCTAGCGGTACCTCTTTTGTACTTGTACATTTCGCTTAGTCTGACGACCCTCTATTGATTACGTTTTCAACCGGAGCAAAGAAATGGATACCACACGAGAAGTAGCCGCACACGTGGTTGCACTAATTTATGCGGGGCAGCACCAAAGTGAAGTGGCTCTACAACTAAATTTGAGCCGGTTATCCGTTCGTCGAGTGTGGCAGATTTATCAGGAAACTGGTGGCTTCAGACGGCGTCAAGGATCTGGCCCACCTCGAGCTACAGCACAGCGTGATTACCGCTTTCTTGTAACACTTCGTTGCGAAATCACCATCACCGTATGAATGCGGTTCAACTGGGACAGCGGCTCTAAGAAGTTCGTGAAGTCAAAGTTAGTCGGGGACAGTTAGAAGTTAATCTGACTGCACACAGACCAGCAAACGGGCCGAAATTAATCGCAGCCCACCGACGAGCCCGTCGTGAGTTCGCTCGAGAGCATTTTAATTGGACAGAAGAAGAATGGAGAACAGCCCTGTTCTCTGACGAGTGCAGAATGTGTTTATATGGCACCGATGGACAAGGAAGAGTATACAGAAGACAAGGAGAGCGATATGTACAATGTTGCTTTGAAGAACGTGTCTCGTATGGCAGTGGATCGTGCATGTTCTGGGGAGGCATATCATTAGCGACGAAGACAGATCTTGTACTCATCACACGAGCCAATACTGGCTGTCAATCAAGAGGAATGAATTCTCAACGGTACATTGAGGAAGTACTCAAGGAGTAAGTACGTCGTACCTTTTGCCGGTTTTATTGGTGAACATTTTCTGTTTATGCAGGATAATGCGAGACCGCATACGGCTGGTGTAGTATACAAGTACCTTTAAGAGGTGGATGTGCATGTTATGGAGTGGACAGCTCGAAGCCCGGACCTCAATCCCATCGAACATTTATAGGACGAGTTGCTCATGGGGTTGCGAAAAATCAAGATTTTGTTAAAACTTTGGTGAAATCAATGCAGCAGCGAATGAAAGCTGTCATTCGGGCCAGGGGAGGGAATACTTCTTATTAATAAAATTGTTTTTTTTTTGTTTATTTCCATGTTTTAATTCGATTTTTACCCCTAATTTTTATGCTGACCAATTCACAAAAACGTGTACCTCAGATGTTTGACCCCAAAAATAAGTTTGATGGCACGTATAAATACAAAAAAAGTACCACTGGATAGGTATTGAAATAAACTTTGAATCTGCATAAAAAAATAAACAAATATTGGATTTTTTGATATTTTTAAACTTTTGTAGAAAATTGAGCAATGAGCGTTTTTTTTGCACCCAAGTGTAGTCCATTAAGAATACTATAACACCAAAAAAACGATGAATTTAATTTATTTGTAGCGGTGGTGGTCGGAAATGTAAAGTAATGTAAAAAATGGACTTTAAAAAAAACGATATATCTTATAGGTATTATGCTACTTCAGATATATTTTTTTTGTATTTTATTTTGAGCGACGAATATCTCTGCTTTAAAGCGTTTCAGGCTTATCAATTCATTGTAGGACACCCTTATACATACATACATATATACATATATACATATATACATATATACATATATACATATATACATATATACATATATACATATATACATATATACATATATACATATATACATATATACATATATACATATATACATATATACATATATACATATATACATATATACATATATACATATATACATATATACATATATACATATATACATATATACATATATACATATATACATATATACATATATACATATATACATATATACATATATACATATATACATATATACATATATACATATATACATATATACATATATACATATATACATATATACATATATACATATATACATATATACATATATACATATATACATATATACATATATACATATATACATATATACATATATACATATATACATATATACATATATACATATATACATATATACATATATACATATATACATATATACATATATACATATATACATATATACATATATACATATATACATATATACATATATACATATATACATATATACATATATACATATATACATATATACATATATACATATATACATATATACATATATACATATATACATATATACATATATACATATATACATATATACATATATACATATATACATATATACATATATACATATATACATATATACATATATACATATATACATATATACATATATACATATATACATATATACATATATACATATATACATATATACATATATACATATATACATATATACATATATACATATATACATATATACATATATACATATATACATATATACATATATACATATATACATATATACATATATACATATATACATATATACATATATACATATATACATATATACATATATACATATATACATATATACATATATACATATATACATATATACATATATACATATATACATATATACATATATACATATATACATATATACATATATACATATATACATATATACATATATACATATATACATATATACATATATACATATATACATATATACATATATACATATATACATATATACATATATACATATATACATATATACATATATACATATATACATATATACATATATACATATATACATATATACATATATACATATATACATATATACATATATACATATATACATATATACATATATACATATATACATATATACATATATACATATATACATATATACATATATACATATATACATATATACATATATACATATATACATATATACATATATACATATATACATATATACATATATACATATATACATATATACATATATACATATATACATATATACATATATACATATATACATATATACATATATACATATATACATATATACATATATACATATATACATATATACATATATACATATATACATATATACATATATACATATATACATATATACATATATACATATATACATATATACATATATACATATATACATATATACATATATACATATATACATATATACATATATACATATATACATATATACATATATACATATATACATATATACATATATACATATATACATATATACATATATACATATATACATATATACATATATACATATATACATATATACATATATACATATATACATATATACATATATACATATATACATATATACATATATACATATATACATATATACATATATACATATATACATATATACATATATACATATATACATATATACATATATACATATATACATATATACATATATACATATATACATATATACATATATACATATACATATATACATATATACATATATACATATATACATATATACATATATACATATATACATATATACATATATACATATATACATATATACATATATACATATATACATATATACATATATACATATATACATATATACATATATACATATATACATATATACATATATACATATATACATATATACATATATACATATATACATATATACATATATACATATATACATATATACATATATACATATATACATATATACATATATACATATATACATATATACATATATACATATATACATATATACATATATACATATATACATATATACATATATACATATATACATATATACATATATACATATATACATATATACATATATACATATATACATATATACATATATACATATATACATATATACATATATACATATATACATATATACATATATACATATATACATATATACATATATACATATATACATATATACATATATACATATATACATATATACATATATACATATATACATATATACATATATACATATATACATATATACATATATACATATATACATATATACATATATACATATATACAATATACATATATATACATATATACATATATATACATATATACATATATATACTATATACATATATATACATATATACATATATATACATATATACATATATACATATATACATATATATACATATATACATATATATACATATATACATATATATACATATATACATATATATACATATATACATATATACATATATACATATATATACATATATACATATATACATATATACATATATACATATATACATATATACATATATACATATATACATATATACATATATACATATATACATATATACATATATACATATATACATATATACATATATACATATATACATATATACATATATACATATATACATATATACATATATACATATATACATATATACATATATACATATATACATATATACATATATACATATATACATATATACATATATACATATATATACATATATACATATATACATATATACATATATACATATATACATATATACATATATACATATATACATATATACATATATACATATATACATATATACATATATACATATATACATATATACATATATACATATATACATATATACATATATACATATATACATATATACATATATACATATATACATATATACATATATACATATATACATATATACATATATACATATATACATATATACATATATACATATATACATATATACATATATACATATATACATATATACATATATACATATATACATATATACATATATACATATATACATATATACATATATACATATATACATATATACATATATACATATATACATATATACATATATACATATATACATATATACATATATACATATATACATATATACATATATACATATATACATATATACATATATACATATATACATATATACATATATACATATATACATATATACATATATACATATATACATATATACATATATACATATATACATATATACATATATACATATATACATATATACATATATACATATATACATATATACATATATACATATATACATATATACATATATACATATATACATATATACATATATACATATATACATATATACATATATACATATATACATATATACATATATACATATATACATATATACATATATACATATATACATATATACATATATACATATATACATATATACATATATACATATATACATATATACATATATACATATATACATATATACATATATACATATATACATATATACATATATACATATATACATATATACATATATACATATATACATATATACATATATACATATATACATATATACATATATACATATATACATATATACATATATACATATATACATATATACATATATACATATATACATATATACATATATACATATATACATATATACATATATACATATATACATATATACATATATACATATATACATATATACATATATACATATATACATATATACATATATACATATATACATATATACATATATACATATATACATATATACATATATACATATATACATATATACATATATACATATATACATATATACATATATACATATATACATATATACATATATACATATATACATATATACATATATACATATATACATATATACATATATACATATATACATATATACATATATACATATATACATATATACATATATACATATATACATATATACATATATACATATATACATATATACATATATACATATATACATATATACATATATACATATATACATATATACATATATACATATATACATATATACATATATACATATATACATATATAATATATACATATATACATATATACATATATACATATATACATATATACATATATACATATATACATATATACATATATACATATATACATATATACATATATATACATATATATACATATATACATATATACATTTAGAAGGCATTGATTTAGCACACCAAAATAAAAATATTCTATGTAGCTATATACACCTAAACGATCATCTTTCTTTTCATGCCTCGTGTTTAATTTTGATATATATAAAATGAGAAGGAATTCTCGATCGTGTACACATATTACATATTTAATTTTAAATAGTATTTATATACGAGGATATCTATATACATAATATGTGCATTTTGTGTTTTCGTTTCATTCGGTTTTATTAACACGTTCGCGGACGCTTTCAAAATGTGGTTAGCACAAATTTGATAACTTTTGTAATTGCAATGATATTTCGTCGCGGAAAGGAATGTATTGTTGAGAATTGAC
>OW052220.1:163619758-163712758 GCA_932526605.1 Nephrotoma flavescens | reverse complement strand
CGTTTCTTATTAAAATTTTGTTGCAAGTTTAGTTTTGTTGGAAGAAATCCTGTGACCCTATTCCTGAATACGATATATTTCTTCAAACAATACGAAAGTTCTATTCGATACGAAAATACATAATTTTGTTCATGGAAAGTACATAAATTTTACAAACAATTTTTTCTATCAATCATCTATTGTGGAAAAATGCAGAATGTCATTTTGGAGCAATATGGTTGGTCGAAAAAATTGTTTGAATGAATGAACGAAGAAGTATGAATCCGGCCAGTTTATTTGTGTCTATACACGATTTCGTCGTGTTTGCGATGCTGAATAAGATAGCGCAAATTTGACAGCGGAAAATATGAGATTACGCAACTCAACGCAAGTGCAGCACTACCAGTGGAAATTTTTTATTCATTATGTATCACTTTTTTCACTAAATAAAACATCTCAGCGGAATGAAATATTAAAAGTGATCCTTAAAATGGCAAATTGATTGATCTCCGAAGTAAAGGACTCGGTATATGAAATCTTGAAATTTAACAATATTCCGTCTTTCCGCGCTTTCTTAACGAATTACGATTAAATTTGGATAGTTGTATTGATCAGGAGATTTTAAAGTAAGTTTTTGACAAAATTCTAAGATCTGTTAGTACTGGACTAAACTAGCCATTTCATAACCAGTCCTTATGAAAAACGGTATCTGTACATTTTACACGATATAAATAAATTTTAAACTGGAGGGAACTCGGCTATTTCTCAATTAAATTTTGTAAAAGTTGCATCGCATACAGGAACAATTCGGAAAAAATTTATGGATTACAATTTTCACTATACATTTTCGATTTTCTGCGGCCATATAAGTTATTTTCAGTTTTTGGCCAATATCTCAAAAACATCCACTAGTAACCAATATTTTCGGTTGTTTTTCTAAATGTGGACAATTTATGTATTAGAATTTTCGTTAACATTTTTTGAGTTTCTGCGGCCAAATAAGTTATTTTCAGTTTTTGACCAAAGTCTCAAAAACATCCACTAGTAACCAATACTTTCGGTTGTTTTTCTAATAGCTTAGTTCATGCTGACTATGTGGACAGTTTGGGGAATTTATGGAATAGAATTGTCACTAGAATTTTTTGATTTTCTGCGGCCGAACAAAATTCCGTACATGAACGTACAAAAACTGTTTGAATTCGAATTACGAAATAGAGGAAATTTTTTATTCGTATTCAGGAATAAGGCCGCTGGTCTTTGAAGGCAATCCAATCAATAAGCCAATTTTCTATCTCTGCGCGAGAACTGCCGTTCAGAAAGAGGCGACTGCATCGAGCGGATCGCATCGATAATCTGAAGGAGCTGTGTCTGGTGAATACGGGTAGAACTCCCAGTTCTGTTCTTTTAAATAATTGTTCACAACGTTTGTAACATGTGGTTTTGCAATGTCGTGCTGAAAAATTAATTTGTTGTGTCTATTCACCCATTCTGGTCGTTTTTCCGGATACAAACCATAACCTTATTGCAATGAATATCATCTACCTTTGGTTGCGATGGACCATTTTAGATTTTCAAGTGATTTTAATAAACGCGCAGAACTCACTGCCAAACTTGCAACGATTAGTATACTGAATTTATGAGAATGGGTGATGTAATAGTAAATAAGAAAGAGAGTACATAATAACTCATTTTCCTTAAAAGCACATCAAATCGATTGATTATTAAAAACGATCTTTTTTAAAGCCTCTTAATAAACACATTTTATTAAACACTTGGTTTTTATTTCGCAAAATTAGATTTTTGAATATTTTAATTAAAAGATTTGTTCAAAAAGTTTAAAAAATCACTCGATCGGTATCGACTTGTTAGGTCATCATCAAGAGTATCTACTGATTTTAAAAGTAAAAATTTGTTATATATAACAGAAAAAAGCAAAAAATAAGTAAAAGGGGGGACAAAAAATAGGCAATAAAAATTAATCTACTAACTGTTAGTCATGCGTTAATATTAATAAAAAAAGGGGAGGAGGATAGCAGGTACGCGATTAGTCATCGGCTGAGTAACAAAATTCAAGGTATATTGAAGTACATTTAATTACCCGACGTATTAGTCAAATTATTACGGACGTGAAACTAGAAAAGGGCGGGGTCTGTAATTGGTGAGACGTGGATTTCTCTCTGTTCGTTAAGGATATTTTGGTTAAGAAATATTGATTTTCGAATTTCGTAAGATTCTAAGGTATCTAAACATCTGCCTTTGGGTTGTATGTGTAATATGTCTAAATTGTTCAAGCTAGCTGTTTGATTTTCTAAAGTTAAATGGTTATGGAAAGTTAATTGATTGCTACCAGAAAAATGTTATTTAACTCTAACTCCAAAGTTGCGCCCAGTCTGGCCAATATAGGAGAAACTACAATCATTGCAATTAATCCATAAACACCAGGATATCGATTTTGTCTCGTGAGTTACTCATTCAAAATAAGTGAAGCAAAAAAAAAATCGAATACGTATACTGTGTATAATACAAAATTATGTCTTTGTATTTGTATTTTTCTTTTGTTCGTATTTGTGTCATTTGTATGATGAACAGTATCAAAATAACGCGATCCGGGCAAATCGGTTTTATTTTTATGGTGCTTATTTCCTTTTCTCAGCACATTACGTCTGCTCTCGAGCTGTGGAGTGTCATTATTATTTAATATGCTAATATATTTTATATTTAATGTTTTTTTATCATAAATTGATTTTATGTTTTAATAAAATTTTATAAATAAATTTATTTTAAATTTTATAAATTTTAAAAATAAAACATTAACTATAAAAAAAATCGAAAATACATAAACAACACAAAAATATGGCGTTTACAATGGTTAACTCTTTCAGTGCCAAAAAGGGCGATCGTGCTCCTCAATACACTAGCCGAAATCATGTTGGCACTCAAAGGGTTAATATGATTAAACAAAAAAAGAATGACACGTGGCTTGCATATGCAGTAAAACAATCATACGCACGAAACTAACACAAACACAAATGCTACTACTATATCTTTCCGGTTACACTCATTTCGTTCACACGTTTCGAGACAAAATCCGTATACAGATTTGGAAAGGCGATCAACTCTAGGTTTATTGTTAAAAATCATTTTCTTTATTGTGTTATTATTATAAAAAGCAAAACTAATATTGGTATTATTGGTTGCTAATCCGTTGGCTCGTTTTTCCTATATACTCTAAGCGACGCCAATTTTCAGCAAACGAAAAATTTATATTAGAAAATAAATTGTTTAGTTTTAAGGTATGTTAAAAGCTGTTCGTAATCAGCGACCTTATACAAGCTATACATACATTTTTTTTAAACTTAAAATTAAAAAAAATGTATGTAGCTTGTATAAGGTCGCTGATTACGAACAGCTTTTAACCTACCTTAAAACTAATCAATTTATCTTCTAATATAAATTTTTCGTTTGCTGTGGTAATTTGTCGCTACCAACATTTGTCGTTTAAATGTGGTATCCTATTTTACCAGTTTTCAAAACTGATTATTTAATGAGTCTTAGAAAATTCTAAACACTGAAACAAAACTAGGTGTGCTAAGAAAAGACACGTGATTGAAGAACAACAGAACATGTTTTGTTTAAAACATATTTCCCAAAAATTGTCAATTCATCCGCGTAGAACTTCCGAATGTCCTATTAAGAACCATATGTTAATTTCTAGAAGACAATTTTAACGGTTTAGGCCAACGGTTGCAAATTCGAAATAATTGAATATTAGTAGAGATATGATTGCATCGACCAAATTAGCTTGTCAATGAAATCTGTACCTCCCAGTTCTACTTTGCTTGAGCGACCGACGAATTTTGTTTGAAAATGCATAAAAACGATGAAATAGACCATATATGTACGTATACTTAAACCATAAAGAAAATACATAAGAGTGATAATCTTAGTACAATAAATTGTCATATGAAATTTCAAATCGAAATATTTGGAGTTAACTTTGCGGCTATCGGACGGAAATAGGACGTACATATATACTTCAATATAGTTCTTTCCTTTTTTATAAAATCAAAACAACACACACAAAAAATCGAAACATGTATATTTGACATACATATGTGTGTGTAGAAAATAAACAGAAAAATTCGAATATATTTTTTAAAGCTATTGCATTTAAATGCACGCATACATTTAAAACACTTAAATACTGGGTGACGATATGTACACATAGCAAATCAGGATACATAACACGTACATTCAAAATGATCGAGCATGCGCACATTTCGATTTTAATGTTTTGTGGAATACAAAATAAACAGCGAAGAACCATATTACACAAAATTTACAATAAATACAAACACATACATACATGCAAATAAAAATAAGAGTTGTTCAAAATCAGAATTATAGAAATATAAATATTATTAGCTTTTGTTTTACTTGATCGTGAATGAATGAAGGAGTCAAGAAATAATACAACATGTATATTTTTTATGTTTTTCATGTGTAGATGTAGTGTATTCGTATTATTTATGTCGTTTTTACTGGCACAAAAATCCACATCCAAATTTTTGGATTTTTTATTTTTTGCCACAGAACACGATTTTGGATTTTTTTTTACGTTTACTCACACATATACTAAACGTCATGTCAATTGTCAAAAAAGACGTCGCGCCATTTATATTTTATTATATTTGTGATAATTGTTTAAGCAATTTGTGTTTTTATTAAATTAAATTTTGTTTAATTCAAAGTGTTGTTTTATAAAGATTATTGCGTGTGCACCGATAACAATGTTACAACAAATAACTTTACAACTTTTGCATTTCATCCGCTGTAAAATATAGTAAATAGCGCAAACTTGAAAGCCGTGTTTTATTATTAGTTATTTATTGTAACATTGTTATCGGTGCACACGCAATAATCTTTATAAAACAACACTTTGAATTAAACAAAATTTAATTTAATAAAAACACAAATTGCTTAAACAATTATCACAAATATAATAAAATATAAATGGCGCGACGTCTTTTTTGACAATTGACATGACGTTTAGTATATGTGTGAGTAAACGTAAAAAAAATCCAACAAATTTTTTGGATTTTTTTTCAAAAAAAAAAAAGACAAAAAATCTAAAAAAATTCATTTCCAATTGATTCCAATCAGAAAAAAATGTGGATTTTTGTGCCAGTGAAAACGATATTAATTTTTCGAATATTTCATATGCGTTAGAATGGAAAACGGATGAAATGGGATGTTAAACTCTTTACCTGTTTACGTCACAACGATACGAATGTCGAGTATATTCGTTATAAAGATAAAAAAAATTACAATCGTATCAACTGTAATTTCTTTTTCCAGAAGAAGGGCAAATAAAGATCATTTAAAAAATATGTATGTAGATACATTTTAGAATATTCATAATTAAGCAGGCAGAAAAAGTTTTCCGAAACAAAATTAAACAGTTAAAAGGGGTTAAGTTATTTAAAAATTGTTTTATGAATAGATTTTATGAAGTAGCTAAATATTTGAATGGACAATATTATTTTTGATTACATATTACTTTGGTACACCTCCAATAATATTTAATCAAATTATTTAGCCTATAATCTGACTAATCCGAGTTCTCGAATATCCCTAAATTTAATTATTACGAGTATTATTGAAAAATCTAAAGTCTTACTGATAGCGCATATATTTATTTTAAGAGCTCTATAATTCACACGGTAAAATTTATTAATCTATCATTACTGTTCGATCCAGAATAATGAATATTATTTTTGTTTTTTGTGGTGTTTATTAAACGTTCGTTATTAATAATGGAGAATTACATATGTACGAGTATTTATGAGTGCTCTTAACCTGCACCGACCATATTAGCCCGCCTCAATGAAACCTGTACTATAATTTGTTACACATTTATTACAATTTATTACAACAAACCCCGATTTTATTACAGTTACCGTTTCCGAGGAACGAGTGGTCGGTGTAGCTTGTAATTAAACCTACACCGCGAAAATTGTAACTTTTGATGTAGCTGTGATATCATGATGGTTCTTGGACCAGAATTTATTACAAATTAATTACATTAATTTAATATATCAAGATCAACCCTATATCTTGACTAAGGGTAGATTTCACCCCAAACGATTATTTATGAAAAAACATCGATTTTACCAATATTAATAAATTATTACACCACACCGCCACCAGATATTGAGTCAAATGTTACTCCTTGGACCTTGTGGAGGGCAGATCAACCTTACCCAGGTGTGTAATAAATTATCTTTGTGTCCAGTACACCCACGTCACTCACATTAGGGTTAAAGTAAATGTTCCACTAAGTTTCCGAGATGTGAATTCTCAGTTTGTTCAGCCGATTTTGCATAATTAAAAACAATTTTCCGTAGCAATTAGCGCCGTCTCAAGTGTGAAAACTACATAATCTACCGGAAAGCAAGAAATTTCCGAATTTGTCAAATATCGACAGAACTAAGGCAATTTTTTTATAAACCATTATGTAGGCACAAAAACCATGGTTTCAAAAGCTGTGATTTATGTAAGCCTGCTCACCACAAGCCTGCTTCATTGCACCGACAATGTTTTCGACGGGTTAGCCAAAACCACAACTGGAATATCATTAAACGGTATGATGTTAACTGGCACCATCCAAGTGTGTTGATTCTAACGCCGGCACATTTTTTAGATGGTAGTTCGCAAAAACAACCGCAGAAATGATCCTGCTGACTGAAAATATTTCCGTTAATCATCGTTGGACATTACTACCAAAAACAATATTCTTGCCTTCCGGTAGATTATGTAGTTTTCACACTTGAGACGACGCTAGTTGCTACGGAAAATTGTTTTTAATTATGCAAAATCGACTGAACAAACTGAGAATTCACATCTCGGAAACCTAGTGGTACAGGTACTTCAAGACTGAGCTTTTCTGAATCCTAAATATACGTAGTGTACCGATTTTCCCAAATTTTCCTATATTTCTAAATGGTGTCAATTCTGTCGGGAAGTTGTTTCCAACGGAAAATTGATTTTGCTGAGTACCGTTATCTGCTTGGCATTCACACATTCAATTCCTGATAACATAATATAGTATAAAGCACGAAAAAAATTTAAAAAATGAAATGGGCTTTAAAAAAGTGGAAAGGCGCAATGGGAATATCCAGCGCATTGAGATTCTCGCTGGGAGCTGCAATATTCGTTTATAAATAACTCATAAATACTCGTACATAGGTAATTCTCCATTATTAATAACGAACGTTTAATAAACACCACAAAAAACAAAAATAATATTCATTATTCTGGATCGAACAGTAATGATAGATTAATAAATTTTACCGTGTGAATTATAGAGCTCTTAAAATAAATATATGCGCTATCAGTAAGACTTTAGATTTTTCAATAATACTCGTAATAATTAAATTTAGGGATATTCGAGAATTCGGATTAGTCAGATTATAGGCTAAATAATTTGATTAAATATTATTGGAGGTGTACCAAGGTAATGTGTAATCAAAAATAATATTGTCCATTCAAATATTTAGTTACTTCATAAAATCTATTTATAAAACAATTTTTAAATAACTTAACCCCTTTAACTGTTTAATTTTGTTTCGGAAAACTTTTTCTGCCTGCTTAATTATGAATATTCTAAAATGTATCTACATACATATTTTTTAAATGATCTTTATTTGCCCTTCTTCTGGAAAAAAAAATTACAGTTGATACGATTGTAATTTTTTTTATCTTTATAACGAATATACTCGACATTCGTATCGTTGTGACGTAAACAGGTAAAGAGTTTAACATCCCATTTCATCGGTTTTCCATTCTAACGCATATGAAATATTCGAAAAATTAAATAATACGAATACACTACATCTACACATGAAAAACATAAAAAATATACATGTTGCATTATTTCTTGACTCCTTCATTCATTCACGATCAAGTAAAACAAAAGCTAATAATATTTATATTTCTATAATTCTGATTTTGAACAACTCTTATTTTTATTTGCATGTATGTATGTGTTTGTATTTATTGTAAATTTTGTGTAATATATGTTTATTTTGTATTCCACAAAACATTCCGCCTGTTTACATGAGAGTTGAATTCAACACAAATTTCTTCGTTCCTTTCCCCCTTGCCTATAATCTAAAATTTTTTTTTGCGTACTTTTTCAACTCGAATTTTAGGTGTTGAACGAATTGTAATTTACTAACACAAACAGAAAAGCTATAAAAGAAATTTCGGTCCAATTTTTTTTTTCTGAAAACATGTTTTATTTTCAATTTGTCTTTCGTTCGCAAAACATAAAAACATCTACCGAACATAAAAAATAAATGTTTAGTTGAGTTGGGTTTTCAACAAAAAAATTATTTTTATTTTTTTTGTATAACATAATTAATTCCTAAATATCAATTTATTTTTTATAAAAAATATAAACAAATTTTATAAATTAAAAATTATTTATTGAGCCAATAATAACTATAATAAAGTTGATAATGGTTTAGGGCTCGTTTTTATTTTAAATAAAGTAAAACAAATTTAAAGACTGAGCTTTCGATGTCTCATCGACATCATTTTCAAAGCTATGAAAAAATTTTTATATAAATTTCTTAAAAACAAATATAAAAAGCCTATACAGTAAATACAATTTTTTCAAATAGCAAATACAAAATTTTATAAACTATAATTATAAATTATTGTAAAGCATTGCTGTGCATTGCGTAAAAAATATTAATCAAAATAGCTAATAAGTAGCTGTCAATTTGTTTTAAATATTAAAATAATTTTTATTATTTATTTTTTTAACAACAGTTTGTTTTCAAAATTATCGTTAATGTAAATTACACAAAAAAAAAATTATTGTATAACACACAACCAAAAAAATATACGAATAAATTGACAACCGCTTTTACGATGCTTCTCCGAAGAAATTCAATATGAAGTGAAAATAATTTTACACATACATAAGTAAATAACATCAACTACGTTTTACCGTGCGGAACCAACGAAAATGTATTCTACAAGCCGAACTGTACTCGAGTATACACCGATCCTATCAAATATTTCAGTCATCTATTCATTTGTATTAGTTCAAAAAAAAAAAAAAATCGTAATATATATACGAAAACATGATACACGCACACATTAAATAGAAGTAAAAACAATAACAAATAGAAGAAAAATGTAAAATAGAAGTGCAAGAGGTGGAGCCAAATCCCATTATTAATTTAAAATTTTATTTTTTATTTTGTTATTATTGTTTAGTGTGGATATTGAAGCGAAGAAGAAAGGATATGGAATCTGGTGTATGTTGTAATTTTTTAAAATGAAGAAATAATCCCATAATGCTCCATTTTCACAGCAATCTTGAAATAAATGTGGTGCATTTATTAATGAAATAAAATTATGAATGACTATTTTCCTTTTAAGTAACAATTTTAGTTCCAAATTTCTAATAAACGAAGAAACGATAGTATCCCTTTTTCAACCACAAAAAATAAAAAAATGGCTAAATTAAAGTCCAAACCACACAAAAGTGTGAGTAAAAAATCATGGTATATAATGGCGTTTTTGATAAAAAATTTCGCTTGATTTGAAGCACAACCAACACAATTGTGTGTATAGTTGTAGTGTTTTTTTTCGGACGAAATAAGTTTGAAAGGAATGCGCAAATGTGTAAGTTGGTTCAAAACACATAAAAAAATAAATTTTTGACATGGTACTTTTGCCGTACTCGCACAATTGTGTTAGTAAATCGCAAAAGGGATATACTGTATAAGGATAATAATTACGGACTTGTCACTGTAAAGATTC
The DNA here is from genome assembly GCA_932526605.1 of Nephrotoma flavescens. Lineage (NCBI taxonomy): Eukaryota > Metazoa > Arthropoda > Insecta > Diptera > Tipulidae > Nephrotoma > Nephrotoma flavescens. Next base: position 163,702,939 of record OW052220.1, on the reverse strand, counting down.
TACAAATTTTTCTCAAGGATTTTCAATTTAAAAATAATTAAAATAAAAATATAAAATAGAAGGGGAATAGGAGGAGACGAGATTTCATAATTTCATATATTTTCAGTATTCGATTTTTTATTTTGTTTAGTGTGGATATTGAAGCGAAGGCGAAAGGTTATCAAATTTCTGTCTGGTGCTGTAACTGTTTTGAAATCAAGAAATAAGCAAATTTTTTTATAATGCACCATTTTTCACAGCAATCTTGAGATAAATGTGTTGTATTTATTATTGAATTAAACTTATGGAGTATTTTCCTTTCAAGTAACAATTTTATTTCCAATAAAACTAGAAACAATAGAAAACTGTATAAGGATAATAATTACGGACTCGTTACTGTAAAGCTTCTACAATTTTTTATTTTATTTTTTGTTTACACATTGTTTCGTTTTTCTTTACGGAATGTTTTCTTCTTTATTTATACACAATACCATGATACAGATGACCGAAAATTGTGTATGTATTCCAATAATATGGCTTGTAGAATACATTCTCGTTGGTTCTATACCGTGTGAACGCAAATGTTGAATTATGATTGTTGGGCCTGTTTAGACGAAGAGTAATTCAACAATCATAATTCAACATTTGCGTTCACACGGTAAAACGTAGTTGATGTTATTTACTTTATAATTATAGTTATTATTGGCTCAATAAATAATTTTTAATTTATAAAATTTGTTTATATTTTTTATAAAAAATAAATTGATATTTGGGAATTAATTATGTTACACAAAAAAATAAAAATAATTTTTTTGTTGAAAACCCAACTCAACTAAACATTTATTTTTTATGTTCGGTAGATGTTTTTATGTTTTGCGAACGAAAGACAAATTGAAAATAAAACATGTTTTCAGAAAAAAAAAATTGGACCGAAATTTTTTTTATAGCTTTTCTGTTTGTGTTAGTAAATTACAATTCGTTCAACACCTAAAATTCGAGTTGAAAAAGTACGCAAAAAAAAATTTTAGATTCTAGGCAAGAAAGGAACGAAGAAATTTGTGTTGAATTCAACTCTCGTGTAAACAGGCGGGTTGAATTACTCATCGTCTAAACAGGCACATTAAAATCGAAATGTGCGCATGCTCGATCATTTTGAATGTACGTGTTATGTATCCTGATTTGCTATGTGTACATATCGTCACCCAGTATTTAAGTGTTTTAAATGTATGCGTGCATTTAAATGCAATAGCTTTAAAAAATGTATTCGAATTTTTCTGTTTATTTTCTACACACACATATGTATGTCAAATATACATGTTTCGATTTTTTGTGTGTGTTGTTTTGATTTTAGAAAAAAGGAAAGAACTATATTGAATTATATATGTACGTCCTATTTCCGTCCGATAGCCGCAAAATTAACTCCAAATATTTCGATTTGAAATTTCATATGACAATTTATTGTACTAAGATTATCACTCTTATGTATTTTCTTTATGCTTAAACCTCAACCAGCCAAAACTTAAGGCTTAAGTTGTGCTCCGTTTGGACCACTGAGGGGAGCGGTACGACCACCAACATTTTAAGGGTCAGTTGTTTATTTGTGACGAGAATCCTATAAAACTTTGGTGATTGTAGCACTAACCGAAGTGGTGCAATCGGTGTGTAACTTACCCAGCAATACAAACGCTGATAGCAGAATGAAATAGACTGAAACATTTGCACACGTCGAAGCGAGAAAACAAATCAATTTACTTCAGTTTCTTTTATGCACTGCTCATGATGAAAAGAGAACAAGGTGGAATATTGCGCATGCTAATGTGACGTCACTTGCATCCACCAAGCATGTGATTTCGGGTTTTTTTATTTTTTTTTTTTTAATAAATGGATAATAAATAATTTTTTTCTACATAAAAAGCTTATTTAAGTTTGATAAGTATAGCTGAAGAATTTTTTTAATTATTTTCTGATTTTCAGTTACAATCAAAATTATTTTAACTTAAATAAATCATTCAACCATCTCGAAATCCACATCAACTAAGAAATTCATTTCAATTGTTAATTGGTACGCTGACAGTAAATAAATTCGTTACAATCAAAACCACAACTAAATAGATATTTAGACTTAACAATTTTTTCATAATAGCTACAGACAGGTACATAATATTTTGTTAGTAAACATATGTATTAACAATTCTATAGTTTTATGTTATATACTCAAATTATTCTATCCTTTTTGCCATCGGCATGAAAAATATATCTCGACGGATTATTTCCTCAAATATTTCGATCATAAAATGAAACTTAAAGGGTAAACCATAAAAACGTGTTTAGTTAAACTGTAATTATCAAAGTTAAAAAAAATTGCTTAAAAAAATACGCTTCTTGCAGATTTATTTAAATAATTAATCGACAAATTCAATGTAAATTTCCGGTTTGTTGGATACAAGTGACGTAATGCGCACAAAAAGACGAAAATGAAACATGGACGAAAATGGAATATTTCCCCTCTTTATATGTTTGTTCATCATGTGCATTGCTCACTGAATGTTTACCCCCACTTAATCTCTTGATTATCAGTTTCATTTCGAAAATTGTTATTTCATTTCCATCAGTCTCCAAATTTCAGCTGAAGATAATAGGAGTGCATTGATATGAAAAGTATTCAATGCATAAGTAATATAATGTTTGTTTAATAAATGTTTTTCAGAGGTAAATGGAAATACATGGATAACCTATAAAGTAAGCATACAACATTAAAAAATGTGTAGTTGTATCTGAATGACAATACACATTTGGTACACAACAAAATATAGTAGCCCTATTCTTGTATACGATACGAAAACGAAAGTATAAGATTCCTATTCAATTTTATATAAGAGTCGTATGAATCTGATTCAATTCAAATATGAATTTTGCATTTTCGTTTTCGTATCGTATTCAGGAATAGGAGGCAGTTAAGTTAACATGTTACATGTTATACTCAACTCGTATTTAGAGAGAGGGAGAGAGTCAGAGACCTAAATGTATTTGTAGGGGAAACAAAACTGCAACCCTATTCCTGAATACGATACGAAAACGAAAGTATAATGGGCTAGTTATATAGACGAAAACGAAACGGACTGAAATGAAACGAAACGAAAGACGAAATAAATGTGGTTATATAGACGAATTGGTGAAACGGTTTTGACATTTTCATATTCGTTTTTAATTTTATATTATTTGAAGTTTACTTCTCGTGTGTATGAAAACTAGCTTGGAAAATCCATTTTATATATGGCGAACTAAATAGAAATATACAAAATATATAAAATTATACAAAATATAAAATATTTTGACTATTTGACGAAGTGCTAGTAAGGATAACAAAAAAAAACATAACCGATAGTGTATAACCGCAACGACGAAACGAAAGCAAATTGAATTGAATCAATTTCTCCGTACGTTTTCGTTTCGTTTCTTCTATATAATTGGTTTAGTATGTTTTCACCCAGTAATACAAATCAGCGCACAATGAGCTCATAAACAGCATATAATTAGAGCGCTCAATTTTTACTTCAAGTTGATGCACCTAATTCCATGCTTTTCGTATTCTTGCCGACCGAAAAATCGGTTTTGTTTCCCCTACGTTAACATAACGGTTTAACTAAAAACAATATTTTTTATTTTTATGTTTTGTTGTATATACCAAGTGTACACACTCGCAGATACAACTACATATTTTAAATTTTGTATACTCATTTTATATATTGTCATACTTTTTACGCTATTTGCCGTAGGCACTTGGCGAAACACACTTATACTTAATAAACACATTTTTATTAATCACTTGTTTTTGTTTCGCAGAATATTTTTCAAAAAGTTTAAAAAATCACTCGATCGATTTCGACTTGTTAGGTCATCATCAGGAGTATCTACTATATATTGTCCATGTACTCTTCATCTGAAAACACTTGCAAAATAAACATCATACCATGTACAATGAATATTTTACACATCAACCAGAATCTACTTAAATATATATTTAAACAGATTTTGCATCAACTCATACCTCAAATGAAATCTCCAGACTGATAAAAATGAAATAGAAATTTTTCTAAATGAAATTGATAATCAAGAAAATAAGTGGCGGTAAATATGCAGTGTATCTGTATGTATTATAAAAGAAACCGAAGTAAATTTATTTGTTTTCTCACTTCGACGTGTGCAAATGGTTCAATCTGTTTCATACTGCTATCAACGTTTGTTTGCTGGGCACCCAATAGTACAAATCAGCGCACAAAGAGCGCATAAACAGCATATAATTAGAGCGCTCAATGTTTACTTCACATTGATGCACCTAATTCCATGCTATTCGTATTGTTGTCGACCAAAAACTCGGCTTTGTTTCCCCTAAAAATTAATTTATCTCTTTCATTTCGATTTGAGTATAATATGTAACTGTTAACCGTTGGTTTACCAGAAAAAAATATTTTTTTAATGTATTTTGTTGTATCAAAACCAAACACAATCATATATTATTGATTATGTTTGGTTTTGGTTGTATGTACCAAATGTGTATTGTCATTCGGATACAACTAAACATTTTTTTAATTTTGTATACTTACTTTATATGTTATCCAAGGATTTCCATCTGAAAAATATTTACAAACGTCTATTATACCTTCAGATGAAATCTGGAGACTGATGATAGAAATGAAATAACAATTTTTGAAATGAAAATGATAAATTGATAAACAAGAGATTAGGTGGGGGTAAAAATGCAGTGCATAGAAGAAACCGAAGTAAATTTATTTGTTTTCTCGCTTCGACGTGTGCAAATGTTTCCATTTATTTCATTCTGCTATCAGCGTTTGTTTGCTGGCCATGTATTCAATTCGTTTGTATCGTTTCGGTCCGTTTCGGTCCGTTTCGTTTTCGGCTATATAACTAGCCCATAAGATTCCTATTCAATTTTAAATAAGAATCGTACGAATCTGGGGGCTGACTTTTCGGTCGACGAATACAAATAGCATGGATCAATTTGAAGTAAAAATTGAGAGCTCTAATTATATGCTGTTTATGCGCTCATTGAGCGCTGCGTTGTACTACTGGGTAAGTCGTGACATGGCTGAGGTACAATATATAAGTATAAAAAAATGTATTCGGTTTTCTATTTGTGTGAGTATACATCAATTCACCATAATGGGGTAGATACTCGATCCGCTAGCAACCAAGCAATTTTCTAGCCAAAATCCGGGTTACTCAATCAATTTTACAAAGGAAATTTAAATTTCAAATTATATTTTCAATATTGTTTGTGTGATTACACAGTAGAACAACACAAAATTTGCTGTTTAATTTTTGAAGCCGTAAATTTTACTGTAATGTCGCAAAAATAAACAAAAATTTTATAAAAAATGTATTTTGAAATTTAAATTTCCTTGGTAAAATTGATTGAGTAGTCAGGATTTTTGCTAGCAAATTGCTTGCTTGCTAGGGGATCGAGTTTATCGGCTTTTATTTGTAATGTTTACGCGAAATATGGTGTAAAGTGATGCACACGGTGAGGTAAAATGGAGCGATCACCGTGATCGATTAAGTAGCGCTATCAAAGCGCTCAATCGTACAACTAGGATAATTTGTTACACATTTATTACAAGAAATCCCGATTTTATTACAGTTACCATTTTCCAGGAACGAGTGGTCGGTTTAGCTTACAATTAAACCTGCACCGCCAAAAATGTAACTTTTGATCTAGCTATGATATCGGGATGGTTCTTGGACCTGAATTTATTACAAATTAATTACATTGAATAAGTTAGTTCAAGACCACCCCTATAACTTGCCTAAGAGTAAATTTCACCCCAAAACGATTATTTATTTCAAAAACGCCAATTTCACCAACTTTAATAATTAATTATTAATTATAATTAAATAATAACACCAACTTTTTTACACCAAACTGCCACCAGATTTTGAACCAAATATTGCTCTAGAAGCCTTGTCGAGGAACCTTATGCAGGTGTGTAATCAATTATTTTTGAATAATATTAAACCGAACAGGCATAAGAAGTTGTAGGTTTCAGATTGAGCTATATAGGTTGATTTTGCGACATTTAACTATTTATGATACCAGACCACCACCAGATATTGGGTCAAATGTTACTTCGTTAACTTAGTGAAGGGAAAATGAACCTTATTCAGCGGCACTATTCTGGTAATTCGCTGAGAATAGCGAATTGGGGAAAGACTTTATATGTAATTTTTGTTCATATAGTTTTTTGCGGGCCTACTGAGGAGAAAAGTTATATTTATAAATTGGGAATTATTTTTCCATATCTTAATTTTCATGAAAGATTATTCGTATGCCAGTTCCCTATCCTCAGGGAATTACCAGAATAGTGACACACCTGGGTAATAAATTACCTTTGTATCAGGTTAGACGGAAGTGCCTTCAGAGTCAAGGCTTCAAATATGTAATCTAAAGTTCGATCTTACCACAATAAATAATTTATTACACCAGAACTTTATTTATTTAACTTTAATTTATTACCCACCTGAACGAGATAGATTTTCCTTCATTAGGTTAACGAAGTAACATTTACCCAATATCTGGTGGCGGTCTGTGGTACTATTCTGGTAATTCCCTGGGAATAGGGTACTGGGGAAAGAATTTATATGTAATTTCTGTTCAATTATTTTTTTCCGGCCTACTGAGGAAAAAAGTTTGATGTAAATATTTATAAATTGGGACTATTTTGATCCAGAATTGGCAGACGAAACCACAAAATTGTGTATACGTATACGACATATAATACAATATTTTGAATAAGTGTGCTGTCATTTGTTACGCATGTATGTGTGTTGTTTTTGTGACCATAGGCATCAAAATTTATCGAACCGGGTGGAATCGGTTCAAATTGTTGGTGCTTCCACTCCTGTTTTATGACATTTTCCCATGGTATCTAGATGGGGAATTTGGCAAAAGCAAAATTATGCTAAATTTTGAGGAAAGTGAATTTATTTTTACGTGCCGTTTTATTGAACACGAAATGTTTTACAATTGTTTTTTTTTATAAAATATAATATTTGTTAGTTTACAAAATATAAAATTATGATATGATATGATATATGATATGATTGAGGCGTACAGTACAGCCATAACTGCGATCCTAGGTACGTTACCATAATCCTGAAATATCAACAATCAAATAACAAATTATATCTGAATGCGAATAATATTTCAGCATCATGCAGGCCCAGGCCCTGCCTGCATCCTTAACAGATAAGGTTATTTAGGAAAGGATGTTAGTCACAGAAACGACTAGGGCAAACCGCAGCAAAGTCATTTTCTAACTGCTTAAATATATTAAAATGTCAGTTACAGTTAAATTCACACTCTAGAGTAGATTTTGTTAGTTTATTAATTTGGGTTAGCTGTGGTTGTGGTAAAGGATACTAATACTCATCATATGTATTCGGCATCAGTCATAATAGACTGGTTAGGTTATTTAATTCACATCTACGGGGCATCTCATCATATGCTGTTTGTAACCTTATTTTACCTTATCTTCCCACCCAACACCATCTAACCGAAGGATTTCACGTTCGTAATGACTCGACAGCATTATCATACATATGATGACCTAAATATTCCGTTGCTATTGTAAAACAATTAAATTGAAATTCGGTATTGTCATTAAGCTACCTATATTTAAATTCATCCAACTAAAAGCAGGGTTGATTTATATTTAACATTCACACACTTCACTAAAACATAACCTGAATTCAACAAGAACGATCGTCGAAAAACAACATTCCATAGCAAAAGGTCTTTGGATCGTTAACATATTTGATTATATTGAGTTTATCCTCAAAGCGTAAATAATTAAAAAGACCCCCTGATCAAGAATGTTGCAATCACAATCTTCCCTGACCTTCCGGTATCTTCAAAAAATAATAATAATTAAATAAATTGAATTATATTTGCCGACAACTTTATTGTTTCTTTAAAGTCAGGACTTTCGACAAAATTTCAATTTATAGAATTTGTTTGAAGTAAGGAACAAATTTAATTTAAGAACACAACATATCCTAGAAAAACCTCAAGCCTAGAACACACGTTTTAATAAGAACAAAAATAAAATTCGTAAATCGAATCCTTTTCCCGTAAGCAGAGACTTTTCGTAAAAAGGGACTGGGGGGGATTGGTGTAATCAAAATAAAACAGAGTTAAATGTATATGTATAACAATTTATGAGCAAAATGTACATACTAGTACTAGAGTACAACAATAACAATGTTCCGAGACGAGAGGATATTAGTTTTAAAACAAAACAAATAAAATTTGTGATTTGTGCAAAACAAAATTTGAGGAAATAAAATCGTAAGCAAGAGACTCAAATATGGTATGGTACACCCAAACACACGCAACGAAACCTTATAATTATAACTGAGTGCATACAATGTACATTCATGTTCAAATCCAAAACCAACAACATTGTTGTTGCTTGTTGGTTTTGTCGCAAGTCGCAATTGCAATATAACTTGCAAATATGTACAAAATTTATTTTTATAGTATGTATATGTATATTCTCAGGCAAATACGTATGTCAGTGATGGAAAAGTCGGTACAATTGTACTTTTTTCGATACAATTAATTTGTAAAAGTACAAAAGTACTTTAGAGCGGAATTCAGTACAATCTGAAAAATTTGGATTTCTTAATTTTTTGCTTCATTTTTTCAAAAATTAACTATTTTGCTTGTATAGTAAATTGTTACGTAACGTTGTTTGATGAATTAGATCTGGTTTGTGGGTTGAAAAATTTATTTTGTATAATTTTTATATTTTTATTTATTTTATAAATCACATAAAATAAAATTTCAAATGTATTTTATGTATTCTACATTTTTGAATAAGGCAATTTTCAGAATAAATTTTGAATTAAAAACTATTTCTGGGTATTTCATATAAAAAAACATTAAAAAAAATTAAATACAATTCAACTCGATTTAGTATAATTTCATTTCAATTTTCAGTACAATTCAAAAAATCCATTTTCCATCACTGGTATGTACACAGATTGTAATATATTACAAACGCATTTACAAGAAAACACACAGCAAAATACATTAATTAATATAAAAACAAAATCAAAAACTTCTCTTTCAAATCCACAAGTTCCACGTGCACACATTGATAATGTTCACATAATTTCTCTTAACTTATTTACATACTATGTAGTGCATTTTATCAAGAATACACTACAACACATATTTATTATTAATTTATCCACTATTCCGGCACAGAAAAATTAAATTTAATTTTAAAACAAGGAGCGACAGAAACACGTCTACTCCGTTTGAAATCCGAACTCTCTTTTCACCCAGTAGTACAAATCAGCGCACAAAGAGCGCATAAACAGCATATAATTAGAGCGCTCAATTTTTACTTCAAATTGATGCACCTAATTCCATGCTATTCGTATTGTTGTCGAGCGAAAACTTGGCTTTGTTTCCCCTAAAAATTAATTTATCTCTCTTTCATTTCGATTTGAGTGTAATATGTAACTGTTATCCGTTTGTTTACCAGAAAAAAATATTTTTTAATGTATTTTGTTCCATCAAAACCAAACACAATCATAAATTATTGATTGTGTTTGGTGTTGGTTACCAAATGTGTATTGTCATTCAGATACAACTACACATTTTTTAATTAATAGTGTATACTTACTTTATATGTTATCCATGTATCTCCATTTCCACCTGAAAAACATTTATTAAACAAACATCGTCACACGTTTGCATTGAATAAGTTTCAAATCAACGCACATCTATTACCTTCAGCTGAAATCTGGAGACTGATAGAAATGAAATAACAATTTTTGAAATGAAATTGATAAACAAGAGATTAGGTGGGGGTAAAAATGCAATGCATAGAATAAACCGAAGTAAATTTATTTGTTTTCTCGCTTCGACGTGTGCAAATGTTTCCATCTATTTCATTCTGCTATCAGCGTTTGTTTGCTGGGCAGTTTACAAAATATAAAATTATTAACCTAAAATAAAAACATTGCGAATGGTGTGGCGCGACGTCCGAACCAATTTGTTTGTTACTAATACAAAAACACATATATTCTACACTATTACGTTCCAGTAATTCTTCTCTCCTGTCATCATTTTTGGACCAAAATAGGCGTACTGTACGCCTATTTTGGTCCAAAAATAATGACAGGATAGAAGAATTACCGGAACGCAATAGTGTAGAATATATGTGCTTTTGTATTAGTAACAAACAAATTTGTTCGGACGTCGCGCCACACTATTCGCAATGTTTTTATTTTAGATTAATAATTTTATATTTTGTAAATCAACAAATTTTATATTTTATAAAAAAAAAAACAATTGTAAAACATTTCGTGCTCAATAAAACGACAAGTAAAAAATAAATTAACTTTCCTCATAATTTAGCATAATTCTGCTTTTGTCAAATTCCCCATCTAGATACCATGGGAAAATGTCACAAAACAGGAGTGGAAGCACCAAAAAATTGAACAGATTCCACCCGGTTCGATAAATTTTGATGCCTAGACCGCCAACAGATATTAGGTAAAATGTTAATCCATGAACCTTGTTGAGGGCAGACCCAAAATCTGGTTGTGATCTGGTGTAATAAATTATTAAATGTTGTAAATCGACCTTTAAATTACATATTTGAAGCCTTTACCGTTTGAAGCCAATTCCGTGTAACCTGACACAAAAATAATTTACTACACACCTGGATAAGGTTGACCTGCTCTCCACAAGGTCCCCAGAGCATAATTTCATCCAATATCTGGCAGCGGTTTGGTGTTATAAATTATTAAATGTGGTAAAATCGAACTTTAGGTTACTTTGAAGCATTTACACTCTGAAGCCAATTCCGTCTAACCTGATACAAAGATAATTTATTACCCACCTAAACAAGATAGATTTTCCTTCATTAGGTTAACGAAGTAACATTTACCCAATATCTGGTGGCGGTCTGTGGTACTATTTTGGTAATTACCTGAGAATAGGGTACTGGGGAAAGAATTTATATGTACTTTCTGTTCAATTATTTTTTTACGGCCTACTAAGGAGAAAAGTTTGATGTAAATATTTATAAATTGGGACTAATTTTTCCATACCTTAATTGGCAGGGAAAATTATTCCCAATTTAATTTTGTTTTCAAACATTTAACACTAGCTTTTTACCTCAGTATGCCGGAAAAAAATATTTAAACAGAATTTCAAATAAATTTCGCCAATTCCCTGTTCCCGGGGAGTTACTAGAATAGTGTCACTGTGGCTCTATTCGTGTTTTTCCTGAGAATTGGGAATTGGGAAAAAAAATTTCAAAGCACTTTTGACTAAATTGTATTTTTCTGGTCTACTGAGGGAATAAGTTTGGTGTAAATTTTTGGAAACAAAGTTATATGGGACCTATTTTTCCCTATAAAAATTTGTTGATACAAAAGTTTCCCAATTGAGTTTGTATTAAAATTTTTTGCACTAAACTTATTCCTTGAGTAGACTAGAAAAATTCAATTTAGACAAAAATGCTATCAAACAATTTCTCCCAATTCCCTATTTCCAGAGAAAGTTAGAATAGTGCCACTGGTGTAATAAATTCTTAAATGTGGGAACAACCTGTATATCTCAATTTGAAACCTACATCTTCTTATGCTTATTCCGGACAAGTGGTGCAATGGTTAAAGCTTCAGCACTTGGACCGGGAGGTACTGGATTCTCGAATCCCATCAGAGGCTAGATGCTAATCGAATTTTCATCATCGATTACAATCGGTGATGTTAATAAACACAACTAAGACCCTCTGATGGAGTGTAGAATTTAGCGCCGACCCACCGTCCACATCAACGTACGAGTTGACATGGAACTTGCAATGTACAGGTATACTGTAGTTGTGTGAGTAGGTGAATGGGTGAATGGGTTAATGATGTGGCGGGAACACGTGGTATCACAATGGGCTAAAATTAGCCAAAGTAAGTGGCAACCACTGAAACCTATATTATACAAAAATAATTTATTACACACCTCGATAAGGTTGGCCTATTCTCGACAATACTTCTAGAGCAACATTTGGTCCAAAATCTAGTGGCAGTCTGGTGTAAAAAATTTATTAAAGTTGATGAAATTGGCGTTTTTGAAATAAATAATCGTTGCGGGATGAAATTTACCCTTAGGCAAGTTATAGGGGTGGTCTTGAACTAACTTATTTAATGTAATTAATTTGTAATAAATTCTGGTTCAAGAACCATTACGATATCGTAGCTATACATCAAAAGTTACAATTTTGGCGATGCAGGTTTAATTGTAACCTAAACCGACCACTCGTTCCTGGAAAATGGTAACTTTAATAAAATCGGGATTTCTTGTAATAAATTGTAATACATGTGTAACAAATTATAGTACAGATTTCATTGGGCGGGCTAATTTGGTCGGTGCAGGTTTAAAGCACTCAATAATTCGATTGAAATAGCACTTTATAAATAAAAACAATTTTGGAAAACGAAATAAAAAAATAATGCAACTCGATCTTTGGTATGTGTGTGCGTTTATTCTATCATTCTAGACCTACAAAAAACAGCTCGTGTAAATTACGAAATAAAAAATATTATGTAGACCATCATACGGCATTTCAATTTTGTATTCCCTCTCACGGTTATATCAGAAGAAAAAGTAAACGACAAAAATATAAATGAAACACTCAAAAACAAAATGTACATATCGCACATGGTATAGAAAAGTGACACAACTCAAAAAAGGAACTGTTTTAGTTAATCACTAGAAAGATGCACAATGTTAGATTTCATATCCCGCAATATAAAACATTGTTGTTTTTCCTTCACCGAAAATAATAGAGCGCAAAATAAATAGCGGTGTTTGGTACGTAATTTGTATTTTTCTTTTTGCTCTCCTGAAAAATTTAAACTTTTGAGTTGTGTAACTTTTCCACATCATGTGCGATATATGAAAGCAAAATAATAAAAACAAAATGTGTACACCCATACACATTTTGTAACTATTTATAGAATAAAGTGGGAACTATAGATAGAATAAAAAAAATAAAAAAAATAACGTAAGAGAGCGAGAGATAGGATTTAAATGTATACGACCATACTCAGAATAACAAAAATAAAAAGTTTAAGAGAAATTGCGTTTTAATTTTGCTGTCACGTAAAAAGAATAGCAGAGCGAAAATTTTCGTGCAAGAATAAAAAACTTAACAATTACAACAACAAAACTCAAACAAATTTTTGTGCGTTACAAGTAATATGCATTTTTATTATTTTATATATGGGAATTTGGAATAATTGGTGTATTTTATGTTTCCTATTTATAAAATATCCATGTACACATATACTATATGAATATAAAATCAAAAATAATTTTCACTACACTGTATAATTGTATTTTTTTAAAGCAGACCTAAGAAAATAACTTATCGAATTGCGGTAATTTAAACCGCATATAAATAATTTTTGTAATTTTAAACACATATATTTGTTGAGATATAATTCGTTTATACTCAAAACTATTGTAGTTTCACTCAATATTTTAGCAAATACATTAAAAAAATATTACATGAAATATAAGAATGAACTTAATATTTTAAGTAATCTATAGCCGAAAAGTCAAATTGAAATAATATTTTTTTGTCTTCGTTTCTTACGTTTTTCTGATATTTTTTTTTATTCTATCTATAGTTGGCCCTTAAAGAACGTTTTAGTTTTTATACGTTTATTTAAAATTTGTACCACTCAGTGCACCTAGAATACTACAGGCCACACTGCTTGCTATGTCATTAAATTTATATCTACAGATTATTCTTTGAACTGTAGTCGGCAGTCATGTTCATAAAAAGAAAAAACGAACACACAGAATTTTTTTTTACACTAGTGCTAAAAGTAAGGTTATGTCTTCTCATAAATTATACGAAATGTGTACACATTTTATACGTGTTTACATATTTAACACAATTTGGGATGTATAACTTTATAATAATATTATGAATTAATGCTTTTATTAATAGCTTTTTATTAAATTTTAAAACATATTATTAAAATATTTTTCTTGTTGTTTGTTTACAATTTTTTTTTCTTATCAATATGACAGCAAACACAAAAAAAATCAAAACAAACTTTAGTTTTAGTGCTGCCTATAATAGCCAAAGAGAGAACTATCGACATAAATTGACGTCATATAGCCAAATTTGTAAGCAGTGTGGCCTGTAGTATTCTACAGCACAACATGACGGAGAAATGTATTCGGCTTTATGTCTTATAAAATAATTCGTTTATGATTATATGGATAGAAAACACCTAAACTTGTTTCACATTATGAATATACAAGATGGCCTTACCGTCGTCGGCAAGGCTATCCTGTATATTCATAATGATTATCAAATCGGATGATAAAACTCACTAAGTGCACATTCAGCAAATGATATGCTTGGCGCAGTAGCTGTGGCATTTACTTCTAGGACAGTATAAAAGTCCGCCCTGCAGCAATTAAAAATAAATATAATGAAAGAGAAACGCTTATTACGGATAATATGGCGAATTTTTGCATGTTACCTTATAGACCAGTAGCACAAAAAACAATTTGGACAGGCAATTCGATCTTGTGTTTTCTTTTAATGTCAAGATTTATTAGGTAGCAGAAAAAGAAACTCTTATAAGGTAGTAAATGTACAAATAACCTACCGGTTGTTAAACCTATGACATTTTTATTTTAAATTTTCTAATAATTATTTTTTTTGTATTTCAATTTCTAGCAAAATTTTTATTAATTGTTTGCACTTTATTTTTTAAATCTGTTTGAGGGTTATATAGCATAGATATTTTATTAATATTTGACTATACAATATCAAGAAGATCATCAAACTAACCCCAACTTTTTTATTGGAATAAAATACAAAAATAATCGATCTATTCAGTTGTTTAACTCTTTTTTCCAATAAGAGTATTTCCGAGAATAATAATGTGGATTGAGGAGTGAATAACAAATATCTATTTAATATTATAAATCAGTAATGATTCGATTAATAATTTGACCAGTATTCGACAGTAATGATTGAATGAAAAAATTGTACAGAGCGAATAATAACACAAATTTGCAATCCGAGCCCATTTGTAGAAATTAGGAAACTATGAACACTTACACAATGGCTTTAAAAAATATCTTTTTTAATAATCAATCGATTTGATGTGCTTTTAAGGAAAATGAGTTATTATGTACTTCCTCTCTTATTTACTCTTACATCACCCAATCTCATAAATTCAGTATACTAATCGTTGCAAGCTCGGCAGTGAGTTCTGCGCGTTTATTAACATCGCGTGAAAATCCAAAATGGTGTTTTAGACCACTTAATAAAGAAATCGCAAGACTAATAGGGCCCATACACCACACAATCATGCATGAGCAATCACGTGGTTGCGCATGCTGATTGACAGTGTATGGTATTGATTGAGTGATTGCGCATGCGGATTGTGTGATTGTAGAATTTTTTGATATTTTTGTTGTTTGTACATGCAAAACTGCGTAGTATATGTTCAATTTGCTCAGTGGTGTGTATAAATTCGAGTGTGCATACTAACAAAATGTCAAAATTTATAAATAAAGAGTTTTGGACTGAATTTCTGGAACTTTATAAAAGTTTACCAGCACTATGGATGGTCAAAAGCCCAGATTACAGCAACAAGATTTTTCAAAATTTCCAAAACTGTCTATTTTTTCCTTTAGTTTTTTTCCTCCGCATTGCTAATCCAATTAAAATCGACACGCAAGCCTCTTCAGACATACTTTAAAACTGATGAATGTGCAAAATGCATGTGTTGTGTGAGGAACAATCATGATTGTGCAATCAAACGATTGCTCATGCATGATTGTGTGGTGTATGGGGCCTATAGAAAACAATGTAAGTCCAAAAGACACTTCTCTTACATTTATTAGACCACGAACAAGTTCCAACCAATACTTCTTGATGCATGTGATTACCATACTACGTGCCGATCGTTCTTTTCCGGATTTTTAAGCAAGGATCCTGTTATATTTAGGCGATATTTAAACATTTTGTTGTTAGTATTCGTGAAAAGCTTAATGTTCTCGCAGGTACGAGTTGTCAGCCTCGTTTGCCAACCCTTGAATCGCGTTTTGGTGATAAATTTCGGAAAAGTATGATGCTTGCGAAATTTAGCCCTGTTAAATAGCATAAATAGCAAATAAACCCACCCGCTCAGATATACATATGAGATCTCAAACTCCGCAAACCAAAAATTTTGAGACGTTCAGTTCGGCATGGAATTAATTAAATAAAGCGGGGTCGCTAAATAAATTTAATAATAATACATAAATTGGTTTTTATGCATAAAAGTAATAATTCAAAAATAGAATTGTATTTCTGGTGAAAAATATAAATCGATATCCTTTATTCGATATTAATCGAAATTTTCAATCGACTGGCCACAACCAACAACGAAATGTTTAGTTATTGCCATTGGAAAACCTTAAGGTGGTTTTCATGCTTAAGTTTGCAGTTTAGAAATGGAACTGCATGTATAGTTTGGGTACTCATAATTATGTACACTACCAACAGCGAAAAATTAATTTTGTTTGCAAATCTTGTTAAAATCAATAACAAGTCAATATCAATCAATAATCGAAACAAATTAACTACTATCATGCTTGATCAATTTTTGGAAACAAATCTAAATACATAGTATACATATTTTCCAAATACTATCTTTCCGTTGTAAGCTGATTTCATTCATTTCCTCCAAAAAATACTAATTTCTAGAATTGCTAGGTATTTTAAGGGGTACCGAATTAAAAAAGTCTGAATTAAAAAAGTTTTTTAAAAATGAATTAAAAAAGTTGATTTTTGTATGAACATCTGCGACTTATTTTAATTCATATTTTTAACATAAAATTATGAATTAAAAAAAAGCGATTTAGAAAAATGAGAAAATTCAAAACGGAATTAACAAAGGCTTATGCTATTTCATTTTTAAAACACTTACCTTAATTCATTTTCAAAATGAATTAAAAAAGGCACATTTTATTTCATTTTAGTTTTAAATAAAAATGAATTTAAATGCAATATAATATATTATTTGTTTTCTATAGATTTCAATTTTTATAATTGTTGCCTCGTTTATTTATTATTTAATATTTAATTAATTTTAGTTAAATATTTTCATTAATGAAAATAAGATATTCTAATGACTGATTTTCAGGAATGAAAATGTCTCTGGAAATCAACAGTTTTATTTGCTTTTTCATTAATGAAAATACAAATCAAAAATTTTCCAAATTTTTACGTGCCAAATTTAAATTTAAATTCCAAAAAATTTTGATTAATGAAAATAATAGTTGCATGGATTTACATTGCCTTAGAGATTATTAATGATTCAAAAAATTTAAATGTAAGGATCGGAAGGATTCAGTAAAGAAAATTATTTCGTGTTTCGTAATTCCTAACAGTTTAAATATATATTTATTTTACAAAAAATATTTTAATTCATGTATAAAACGAAATAAAAAACGCTTATATTATTTCATTTTATAAACATTTATATTAATTCATTTTAAAAATGAATTAAGAAATGCCTTTTTAAATTCATTTTATTTCTTTTTCAACTCTGACTTTAATTCATTTTTAAAATGAATTAAAAACACTTATTTTAATTCAGAAAAAAAAACTTTTTTAATTCAGACTTTTTTAATTCATGTAGCCGTATTTTAATATTAATGAATTCGTCACTATTATCCGTATAGTATACACATAGAAAAACTCTTTAATGTATTTAACTTGGGCGAATCAGTATATATAGGAATATACATAATATATACAAAACACAAATATGTACATATATGTATGTATAATGTGTAATAGTTAATACATTTTTTCCTTTTCATTGTTTAATTCCACACACGGTTTTTGGTATCTGGTATTTTTTTCAAGGCCAACTAGTAATAGATAATGTATATGTATGTGTAACAAAATTTAATTATTGAAATCTCTTCGCATATCTCTTTGCATCTCATCAGTGTATATGTTACGGTCTATGTTACAGTCCGAAATCGGTAAATGTCCGAAAATTTAATTTTTTAAATTCGTTTACACGATTAAAAACCGGTTGACCAGAAGTCCAATCGTTACGAAATATTTGTCGATCAACCCCTACATCCCCGTAGTTTTATTTATTCCCCATCAGAGGGGTAACCTCCATGAGGGGCAAAATTAGCTCCCGCGAGCCCATGAGAGTTAGAAAAGCCATTAGTCCCTACTATTCCAAATTCCGGTTGCATTAATATCATAACAATACTCCGTGGGGTAAAAGGTAATCTATTTCGAGAATATAGAACTCTATTTCATAGATTTCGAAATTATAAAACAGTTTTTTCCAATTTTTATTCGGACATTTACCGATTTCGGTGTTTTACCGTAACATAATATATACATAACTCCAAATTTTTTTTATTTTGTTTTATTCTGCTCTGTCGTAACTAAAATGTATGTCAGCGATTCTTATTTTGCTACGGAACCGTTTTCCGATTCTTCAAATTTCATGTTGTTTAAGAACGGCAATATAACTCTAATAGCCTTTTTGGCTAAATTTTTATATTCATCAAATATATTACAGCAGAAAGTTGCTAACGGCACCTCTACGAAGTTAGCGAGTATCCGAACTAATTTCAATTAAACTCTCGTATTCTACTGCTAGTAGTCCCGTTGGCTTTTCATTGCTTTTGAAAGGATTTTGTACCCAGTAATTATCGTTATTGTTTAATTTTGGTTTGGTATGTATGAAATGTAGTGTGTATGTATGAAATGAAACCTTATGGCACGGATTTTATCTAGTACTAGCTCGTGGAACCCCTAAAAATTGTCACGGAACCCCAGGGTTCCGCAGAACCCACTTTGGGAAATGCTGGCATAAGTCAAAAATGGCCTTGAAATATTTTTTATTTCATTTGTTTGCCTTAGTGTGGTTGCACCGAAAATTTATTTAAGTGGCAATTAAAACCTGTATCATAGGTAAACGGGGAAAGAAACGAAGAAAAATACGGTTTCTGTGTTTTCCGTGTGGCAACAGCCATTGGCTCGTTCCACACTAGAGTAACTGGTACCCAGTAACTTCTTCGTTTGTTTCCCCTTTACCAATAAAATCAAAAAATTGCGGCGCAAATAAAACCGAATTTATTGGTAAAGGGGAAAGAAACGAAAACATTACCAGATAAAAGTTACCCTAGTGTGGATATGCATATTGGCTGATGGCACACGGGGTATCACAGAAACCATATTTTTCTTCGTTTGTTTATTGGTAAAGGGGAAAGAAACGAAAAAGTTACCAGATATAAGTTACCCTAGTGTGCATATGCACATTTACAAGTTTTTGATTTTTTCCGTAT
Organism: Nephrotoma flavescens; assembly: GCA_932526605.1. Classification (NCBI taxonomy): domain Eukaryota; kingdom Metazoa; phylum Arthropoda; class Insecta; order Diptera; family Tipulidae; genus Nephrotoma; species Nephrotoma flavescens. Next base: position 163,683,522 of record OW052220.1, on the reverse strand, counting down.
CAAAATCCTCCAAATATTTTTTCCCCATTTTTTGGTTTACATTTCATTTAGCGCACCAAAATAAAAATATGCAATGTAGCTACATACACCCAAACGATCATCTTTCTTTTCATGCCACGTGTTTAATTTTGATATATAACTATAAAATGAGAAGGAATTCTCGATCGCGTACACATATTACATAATTTAAATAGTATGCATGTACGAGGATATCTACATACATAATATGTGCATTTTGAGTTTTTGTTTCATTCCGTTTTATTATATGATGCGTAGAGAGAGATATTTCCAAACGAAAATAATAAATGGATTGGATTTGTTTATTGTTTTCGTTTGTTTTTTTACGCTTACAGTAAACACGATACACTAGTTTCATAGAATAATGGAAAGCAAATTTTGAAGAATAATTTGTGTTTTATACTGTACCTACAAACTAATAAAATATTTTTTGATATGAAATTCTACTCGATCATATTGGAAATACTGGACGGCGGAAAAAGAAAATATCGAACAACGTAAAATGATAGCTGTACTTTTCATTTTGGCTAAACACTTTGTCCCTTACAAATTTATCGATTTTATTTAGTGCACATCGGCGTGCCATGATAAATACTCATCTTTATATGTTTATGTTTGATTATACTTTGAAAACCCTTATTCAAATATGTAAGATCATAAGCTCTTGAAGCAATTCAGCCATACTACACGCAGTCTCATTAGACCGGCTTCCCCATCCTTTCTTTCCCCTTTTATCTACAAAATCAATTTTAACTGCGACATCAAAATGAATCCGAACTAAAGCCGGTGGCACGAGTGCCAGCGAAAATTTATAATTTTTAATCCGCACGCTAAATTAATAAAAACGCTTGAAAATATTTCTCCATCATCTTTTTCCATATAAAAATTCCCCTGCGAGTTAAAATATTTTTATCTTTGCGTTACTTGGTTCGCAGACGACCAACCTTGATATAAAAAATTTTACTTAAAAAAGAAAATGAGCAAGCGTTTTGCTATTTTATGACAAGTATTTGTCATTAAATTTTTTGTTCGCAAACTTTTATAAATGAATAGAATCAAAATAATTTGCTTTGGAAATCTTCTTTATTGATAGCGTGAAAATGGAGCAAATATAATAAAAATATCGTATCGTCTAGACCAACCACGCCTTACGGTACAAATATTTAACGCTCAGTCGAAATTTTTACAGAATATCCCGTTCGGACGGCGTCTGCATTTCTAATATTTATGATTTATACTCATAATAGTGTCTATCTTCAAAAAGGTATCCTTCAACCATCATGAAAGATATGAGCAGCTTTTGTGCCACATTTTTCATCAATTACATTCTCAATACAGACACATGTCGATGACATAATGACTGCACCCACTATCTCCGGCTCGCTCGATCTGTGCTATCATAATAGAATCCCGAAACTCTTGATGGAAGTGTTCAAAATGAACATTGCAATAGATTTCATGATTACCTGAGGAAGGAAAGGGAGGAGGGAAGGGAGGCGGTTTAAGTGCCCGCTTAAGGATCTTGATGTTTCGGCAGTTGGAGTAATACAGGGGACACAATACGCAAAAAATCTTTCGATTGTAATAGAAACACAATGACAACAATTTCAATGAAATGAAGGAAACGTAAAATAATATAGACGAATTTTATTGAGCAAAAACTATTAGTTAATAACTTCAGACTGTGAGTGCGGGTAAAATCTCACAGTCGTGCAGCAGCATTAACACAAACAAAAATGAATAAAACATATTTCAAGACCAATTTTGACATGTAGATTTTAGTTTAAATTTTATTTTCGAGAGTAATAACAAAACAATACAAAAAAATTTTGTGTTCAAATATAAAATAAGGTTTTAAAGTGTAATAGAAAAAATTTCAATTCTATTTCGAATGTGTTTTTAATTTTATTTTTCGAGTGTGTTGTGTAGTGATAAAACAATAAAATAAATTTGGGGTTATATCGGTTTCAAAGTAGTAATAAAAAAACTGTCGTTCATTTTTCGCATGTGTTTTAGTTTGCTTTTATTTTCGTGTGTACGATTAGTATAAAATGAAACAAAGTTTTGTGTGATATGTCCATATCACACAAAACTGTTTCATTTTATACTAATCGTACACACGAAAATAAAAACAAATTAAAAACACATGCGAAAAATGAACGACATTTTTTTTATTACTACTTTGAAACCAATACAACCCCACATTTATTTTATTTTTTTATCACTACGCAACACACTCGAAAAATAAGAAATAATTAAAAAAACACATTCGAAATAGAATTGAAATTATTGTTATTGCTCTCTCGAAAATAAAATTTAAACTAAAATCTACATCTCAAAAATAACCTTGAAATATGTTTTATTTTTTTTGTTTGTGTTGGGAAAGAAAGGAGGAAAGAAAGGAAGGTGAAGCCGGTCATATGAGACTGCATGTAGCATGGCTCATTCAACCATGCTACACACGGTTTTAGCTTTTGGTATTAAACTACGGCGTAATAGATTTTTATTTTTAATTTAAACCCTTATTTTATAATAAAATAACAAATTTAGTTTTATTCTGTTCCCTCGAAAATAAAATTTAAAGAAAAATCTACATCTCAAAAATGGCCTTAAATTTGTTTATTTTCATTTCTATTTTTTCATTTCGGATTCACAGAAAAATTCACAGAAAAGTTTAATGTCGCAGTTAAAACGGATTTTGTAGGTAAAAGGGGAAAGGAAGGTGAAGCCGGTCTTATGAAGCCGTGTGTAGCATGGCTGATTGGTTATTTTCTTACACTGTTACATATGTACTGATATTTATTTGGATACGCTCGAGAAATGACATACAGTAGTGTCAAAACCAACAACAATTAAAAGCCCTGAACAAAGTGTGAAACGCAGATACCAATATACAACAAACTACAGAAGATTATGTTGGTTACACTAACAATCCCATGTTAATTTTTTTCTATCGCACCACTACTTATTAAACTAGTGCGCACACACAATGTACACATATGTTCTAATACAACTATCTATAGTGTAGTTTTTTTCTGTATTTGTTGCATTAGCATTTGTTGCATTAGTTGTTGGTTTTGATAGTGTGCAATTAAATAGGTAATTCTATGAAATTTTTAAATAATACATTTTTTTAACAAAATCATTAATATCAAAAATTGAAACATGTATTTTTTAATTGTCAGTCTCTTCTAGGAAACAAAACATTTATTACATTATCGCGTCATTGTGATCATAGATCGAACTATCGTATTCAATTTTAATTCATTTACACCATCTGTGGTAATAAGAAAATTTAAGTAATCTTGTTAAAAAAAGTTATTCATTGGAATTAATTGATTTTCACATAAAGTATTAATATTTGGTGATGTACCCGTTATTTTTAAGAACCACATTACATCGCCTCCTCATAGAATCAATCAGTGATTGACATCTTTCAACTGGGATGCTCCATCAACCATTTTCAACATTTTCTCAAAGCTCATTTATATTTTTTGGCCTCAGAAATTTACTTAAACCACGTTTTAACTCACCCCACAGGTTTTCTATTGGGTTTAGATCGGGAAGAAGATTGGGAAGACTGAGCTGACTATTTCATTACATTAATTTTATTTGCAGTAAACCAGTCTTTTACCACCTTCACCGTGTGCCTGATCATTGTCCTGCGGAAACACCCAGCGAAGGGGCATGTTTTGATCAGCATACGGAAGCATGGTATCCTTTAAATGGGTTCCATTTGAAACGCGATATTTTAAAACGCGAATTATCAAAACTCGATATTTCAAAACGCGATATTTCAAAACACGATACGGTACAAAACGCGATATGGTACAAAATGCGATATTTCAAAATGCGATATTTCAAAACGCGATACAGTACAAAACGCGATATGGTACGAAACGCGATATTTCAAAATGCGATATTTCAAAACGCGATATGGTACAAAACGCGATATGGTACAAAACGGGTATGGTACAAAACGGGAGTTTAGGATCGTGTTATATCAGGCGGGTGAAGAGGAAATTTAATTTCAGTTTATAGGAATTTAAAAATCGATAGGAACGATAGTATATAGGATCGGTATCAGGTGGGTCGCTGCGCTCCCGCCGCTTCGCAACGCATATTCTGTACCATATCTCGTTTTGAAATATCGCGTTTCGAAATATCGCGTTTTGTACCGTATCGCGTTTTGTACCATATCGCGTTTTGAAATATCGCGTTTCGAAATATCGCGTTTTGTACCATATTGCGTTTTGTACCATATCGCGTTTTGAAATATCGCATTTTGAAATATCGCGTTTTGTACCATATCACATTTTGTACCATATCGTGTTTTGAAATATCGCATTTTGAAATATTGCATTTTGTACCATATCTCGTTTTGTCATATCTTGTTGTGAAACATCGCATTTTGAAATATCGCGTTTCGAGCGGATCCGCCTTTAAATGTCCTCCATATAAATTTTTTATCAAGATTTTCGTGGACCCAGAATATAGGCCCTACACCACTATACGAGAAACACCCCCATAGCATAATGTTTCCTCCGCCATGTTTGACAGTTTTTACTGTACAGTGTACAGCGCGGGTCGAACTTTTTTAGTTTTGGTGTCGTCGGACATATTGTTTGGTGCAATCCGATCCGAAAAAATTAATTTTTGTGTCATCGGCGGACCATAACACGTTCCGCCAGTTTGTTATGGGCCATTCCAAATGGTCTTGTATGGTGTTGTTGGGTCTATATGCTGGGTCTACGGAAATCTTGATATCATGGTTCCGTATGCTGATGAAAACATGCCCTTGCGCTGGGTGTTTCAGCAAGACAATGATCCGAAGCACACGGCGAATTTGGTAAAAGACTAGTTTGCTGCAAACAAAATTAATATAATGAAATTCAGTAAAGTGAAATTACAGTCTCCTGATCTAAACCCAATAGAAAACCGGTGGAGTGAGTTAAAACATGGTTTAAGTAAATTTCTGAGGCCAAAAAATATACCTAATTGAGCTTTGAGAAAATGTTGAAAATGGTTGATGGAGCATCCCAGTTGAAAGATGTCAATCACTGATTGATTCTATGGGGAGGCGATGTAATGTGGTTCTTAAAAATAACTGGTACATCGTCAAATGTTAATACTTTATGTAAAAATCAATTATTTTCAACGAATAACTTTTTTTTAACAAGATTACTTAAATTTCCCTATTGATTTGCACAGATGGTGTAAATGAAGTAAAATTGAATACGATAGTTCGCGATAATGACGCGATAATGTAATAAATGTTTTGCTTCCTACAAGAGACTGACAATTAAAAAAACCATGTTTCAAATTTTGATATTGATGATTTTGTTAAAAAAAAATGTATTATTTAAAAATTTCATAAAATTACCTATTATATTGCACACGACTGTATATACCCCAATTGTCAAAGTCGTCTCACTTCACTTGACGGGACTAGAGTCGTGTCACGTTGCGTCAAAATTGATATTGTTGAAGTCGATTGTGAAACATTAAAACTACATGAAAAATTATTATTTATTTAAAAAAAATAACTACCGTTTACGTTCCATTTTAACTATATTAGACACTTCTTCCCACTTGTAAAATTGATGTGACAAGAATGTTATTTTTAAGTGACATTTATCGATTCAAGTGACTAGAGGCGTAAGAAACGACTATGATTATACCAAAAATGAAGTGACGTGACTATAGTCAGCTAAAATGATGTGAGACGACTATCACAATTGGGGTGATAAAGGAATCTAGCACCGATAGTTTACTACGTCTGACAATGTTGAATCGGTTTGATCTGAGTACCGGCTCTATGCATGTCAACATAGCTATATTATATTTAAATGCACGTGCAGACGGTTTAAAACAAGTGAAAATCAAAATTCAAGCAATAATCGCGAATTTGTTCACCTTACACACGAAGAGAAATATTAGGAATAAATATGTAAACCATTTTAGAATGGTTTGTGGAAATTTTTAAATTGACATGGACAACCTGTTGATAACATTGTGCATAAATCTCTCTTATCTCGTTGACGCACAAATCTTGGAAAATCTCCTTTTCCAACGATAATTCAAAAAGTTAGTGATACATAAGTAATGATAAAAATTCCAACTAACTTCAATAAATTTATATGTAGGTACTAGATTGAACCCAGCTAAAAATGGTAAAAATAAAATTTGACACTTCAATAATTTTATTACGCTACCAAATTTAAAATTTATAATCAATCCACCATTCCACACTTTGATTTTTTCGTCGTGATTCTTTCCTAGTTTCCTACCCCTTTACCGACAACCTAAACAATTTGGTAAGGGGGAGGAAACAAGGAAAGAATCACGACGAACGAATCAAAATGTGAAATCGAACAATACTATGTACATACATAATTTGTTCTTACCTCAACCTCCACTCCACCAATAAAGCAAACGTCAAAAGTTTATCCACAATTACTTCAATGCCAATTATTTTTTCACATTTCATACAAATATAAACTATTTTATTTATTTATGCATGTACTATGAACTTTTAAATTTACAAAAAGCACTAAACGGGAAATTAAAAACAAAATAAAAAAATTTTGTGTATTAAATCTTTAAACTAGCTATCTTTGATTTTATATTAAAGTATTTTATGTAAAATACTCCATCTTCTAATTTTAATTTTTGTAATCAAAAGATAATTTTAGTAATTCGGAGCTGCCCGATTCAATTCGTCATTCGAGAGTTTTTGATTAAATACGAGAGTTCTTAACCCTTCCAACAAAATTATCGACACCCCTTCCAACATTGCGTACCAGAAACGTACAGTTTACGAAGACTTATACTCGCGCATATTCTTGAAATTCGTACAAAAAAAATCGAATACGAATTTCTGTCACAAACGCCATCCCATGCGAAGATTTAAATTGTTGTATTCTTGAAAAATAGAGTTATACTACACAGAGTAGAAATGTTTTTTCCCCCATATAAAGAAGCATATAATATTTGCTATTTCATTTGAGGCACGTTGGTGAAGGATGGTTATATAAAAAAGCATATGGCTTACTCATATTTCAAAACGAAAAACCCCAAATCAGATGTTTATTTATGTGCGCAGTGACAACCTATGATGACGACTTAATTTAGTGATTTTAAAATTATTAATTAAAATAATAAAAATATTATAAAATATTTAGTTGGTTTATATAGTAGTGTGTGGTGTGCATTATTTGATAAAAAAAATTATAAACTTGTTATTTAAATGAAGTGTATTGTCAAAAATTGTTAAAATACGCCTAAAAGATTTCAAAAAGGCGTATCTTACCATCAGTAAGTTTACTAAGTGTTTATATAAAATAAAATGTAAATTATGTTAAGAAAAAAGTGATTTGTGATAAATTTATCCATTATTTAATTTATAAATCAGAGAAAATTAAGTAAACAATTTTGATTTCGGTGTGGGGTTTTTCATTTTGTGTGTGTGTTTGTAAACATATGTTATATTACCAGTGTCGCATTTCTCTTATTACTACGTACATATTCTACGTGTTTTTCTATTCATAATTATTTTTATTTTGGAATATTATAAGTATAATTTTTTTATCGAAAATAAAAACAATTAATGCGTACTATATTCGAATAAAAATAATTGGGAATTTGAGAAGTTTTAAATTTCAATCGAGCAAATTCTAAATACGACCCGTTGATTTATATGCTTTCTCTTTTACCCTCCGAATTTGACTCACTTGACAGCTGCTATCATTCACTCTGTAGTATTTAACTTTATGTCTTGAAATTCGTATGCGAAAATTTTAGAATAAAATGTAGACGGAAATTTTCGTATGGTATAAAATTGTCGAGTTTCAATTTCGCATACGTTTATCTTTCAAAAAATTGTTTTAAAAAAATAATTCATTAAAGAATGCATAAAAATAGAATATTGCGGTCTTACTTTGAGTAATTTACAACAACAATCCCATATATGTCATTCCAAATGGGAATTTTAAACCAACTTTTTTGCTGGTATAGAATAATTCTATTCTACCGGTTGTAAATTAGTTACGATTTGTAATAATATTCAATATTATTCGATCACATTACTATTTAATTAGATATATTTATTTGTGTTTTCACGTTTTTATTAACTTCAAAATGTAATTGTTCTTAATTAATAAAAATAAGTAAATACAATTTTTGGTTGTTACTTTGGGCACCACAATATTTATTCTATTCCAGAATGGATTTTGCTTGTACCAAAGTAAGACAGTATGTATATCTTTTCTTGCCAGATTTTTTTTTCTCCAATTATGGTCCACCCCTCACAAATGTGTATTTAATAAATGATGATCGGTTGTAATATCTTCCAGATTTTAAAGGATCTTAGTTAAGTCGGAATTCTTTCTGGAAAAAGAATAATAGATAACATACAAGGTGTTTTGCAGGTGGACTGACAAGGTTTTTTGGCAGATTGAGGGGGTCATTTGAAAGCTTTTACCTCATGGAACCGATATCGTAAGTCTCACGGTAACTGAGATATGATATTTTTAAGTTTTTTTTAAACTTAAAATCTCACATTTAAATAGTCATAACTTTTTTGCTTGTAAACGTAAAGACTAACTTTTATTATATTCTGCAATATGATTTTATTCTAGAAAAATGAATTATAAGCTTCCAAATCTACCTTCTATATGCATTTAAAAAAAAATAGATTGTTTTGAAATAACTTTTGTTTTAAAAACTTCTCTAGTTTATGCCCTTTCCAACGGTATGCTACATGTCATGTAAAAATAATCCCTAATTCGTCTAACCCAGTCATTTTTGTAAATTAAATCAAAATTTTATGTGAAATTCTATTTACCAAAATCCGGCAAATGAAATTGATGTACATACATCAAAAATTTTGTTCTATTTGACTGAAAAAATCATTTTTTTATGTACATCAATTTTAAAAAATATAAATTTTATCGTATTTTTTTTAAATATATTTTAATCGTTCATTAATAAATATGTAACGATTATTCGTTCGAAAATATATACACATAATTTCGTATAGTGGAGTGCACAATTGATGTCGTTTTGACGTGCCATTTCTAAACTTCAAAATCCTTTTAAATATCTCCAATACATACATAAAACCACATCATTTTTGATTTTTAGTTCTATTTAGGGTTACCAGACGTACTCTTTAAAGAGTACAAGTACTCTTTTTGATCATCGGCTCTTTTATGCACTTTTTTTTGTAAATTTAGTATATTATACTCTTTTTATATTTAAAAATGCCTAACCTGCTTTAAATCTTTAAAATACGTTTTTTTATAAAAATTTTTAAAAATTCGAAAATCGTATTTTTTTACGAACAATTAATATTGTACAACCATATTTTAAAAGAAAATACCGAGCACATTCTGACATTTTCATATTTCATTTGTTCTTTGTGCTGCATACGTTAAAAATAATTTTAATTTTTATATTTAAAATAAATTTCTAATATTTCTAACTTCCTCCAAGTTTCTTAAAATTTGCCAATTTTTTTTGCTATTCCAACACAAAACGCGAATTTGAAAGAATTTTTAGCCTAATGAATTCCCAGTGGGCGGATGAAAGGAATCGACTATTACCGGAGTCGGTTAAAAACCTTTTGCTGACCCAATATAATTTTAAGAAATTTGACTGCAAGCAATTTTATGATTACTGCATTGATGACAAAATACTTCTACAAAAAATTAGAAGTTTAGAAAAATACCATGCAGTTAATACTGAATAATTTTGTGTTTATCTGAATTTCTAATAGACTGAATGAGAGCTAATTATTATTTTATTGAATTTAATTCAAACCAAATGTAATTTATATTTAAATAATTTTTTATCTAGATATTAGGTACATAAGTATATGAACTGTTAATTTTTATTTTTTGTCCTGTGATGAATATTGAAATATACTCCCTTTTTTAAAAATGAACAAATGGGCCGTTAGCATTTAAAAAATTTTTTTATATGATTTTTTAAACGTGTGTGGAGTTTTGTATGTACTCTTTTCTGTTAAGGGCGATATGGTAACCCTAGTTCTATTTGAATCATAAATTTCACATTGATTTGGAAAAGTAAATAGAATTTCACATAAACAACACGAAAAATCTAAAATTTATTGATAAACAAAACTTTTTTGACATATACATATAATCACCACACGACGAGAAGTTGACCGCGATGAGAATATTGTATAAAAAATTCGATTAGTTTCAAGAATTTGACAAATTACAAGTAATCGAATTTTTCATGCAAATTTTTTATTCGAATAAAATCGTATACGATTTTTATCGTACGAATTTCAAGAATATGCACCCAGAAACGTAACGCTTAAGAACTAGACACACCAAACGCGGCGCGTCTAATTACAAATGTTCGACACAACTCGACGCGCATATCCGTTCACACCAAGACCGGCGCGGCGCCTTTTTGTTTTCAATAATTTTGAAAATTTTAGCCTTTGTTTTATAAATCTTTATTATTGGTAAATAATATGAGTGCATACATGAATCACGAATGAGAAATGTATAGACCACAATTGAAGTAGCATTATTTCGTAAGTTCGGCGGCAATGGACAATTTTTTCGGCCGCTTGGTGTGGGACTTAATTTCGCGACGGCGGTTACAACTTCATTCGATAAAATTTCTTAAAATTACAATTTTTATATTAAAAATCCAAAATTTTTAATGTGTTTTATAAATTATTGGTATATAATTGTCTATACTATCGTTTCTATACAATACGTAAATAAATTAATGCATATTCAAATTCGCCGCTCGCCGTCGACGCTTGGTGTGTCTAGTCCTTTAGGCTTTCCTTTTTCCAAACGAATACTTATTTGTGGAACCTAACTTATTCAAATAAGTAAGCTGGCGAGGTAGGTGACTTATTTTCTGTCCCTTTCTAACCGAAAAATCTAAATTGGTTGTCAATTTGTTGTTGTTATTTATATCAATTTATGACTTAGAATTTGGATAATAAACTATTTCTAGATAACGAATGGATCTTTGTAGATTAAAATCAAAATTACGATAAAAAAAGTGATTACAATAAAGATATATGTAGCATCCTAATTACGTAATGTATGCATGTCTTACACAAATGAATTGAGGTCAAATACAGAACACGCAAGACCACACGGCGTATTAATATATCTCGCACGGCGTATTAATATATATGTACCAAAATATCTCGAATGAATCTTTACATTACCAATTATTTTAAAGCCTTCCTATCTTCAATTAAATTAATATCAAAGTTGACAATAATGTATCCGCATCGTTAAAAGTTACTATAAACTTAGCGTTCTCACAATAAACTAAATAACACCATTTGTATAGGCATATGTATATAATACGTATACGCTACAAACACTTATCATTATAATGTGAAGTTTAACTTTCGTTAATTTTGGATGAAAACGAAGGAAAATACTGTGCTCAATTTTTACTTTCGTTTTGTTATACTTGGGATTTGTTTTGGTTTTGTTTCACGAACATACAGTACCGAAGAAAAATAATGAACTCAATTTCACACATTTTATTTGTGTAATGAATTTTAGATTAAAGGGTATAATATTTTGTATGTTACAATACAAATTATATTTGTATTCGTTTGTGTTTCGTATATTATTTGGCTAACCTGCTATGTAGTGTGTGCCATTACACCCTTTTTTTCTGTACTGTATTTTGTGCCGCAGTGATTATAAAATATTCCCGTTATGCCTATGCAATATTACGTTTATTGCAGATTTATTTAAACAATTAATCGAAAAATCTAATTAATCGACAAATTCAATGTAAATTTCGTAGCCAGTCACATAGGAATATTTTACTATACACATAATATACAAAATTATTATGTGTGATATATTTCCTAACCCAAGTATAACAAAACGAAAGTAAAAATTGAGCACAGTATTTTCCTTCGTTTTCATCCAAAATTAACGAAAGTTAAACTTCACATTATAATGATAGTGTTTGTAGCGTATACGTATTATATACATATGCGTATACAAATGGCGTTATTTAGTTTATTGTGAGAACGCTAAGTTTATAGTAACTTTTAACGATGCGGATACATATTTTGTCAACTTTGATATTAATTTAATTGAAGATAGGAAGGCTGTAAAACAATTGATAATGTAAAGATTCATTCGAGATATTTTGGTACAATCTATTATATTTTGTTTTCCTGTTTTATATTTAGAAATCATTATTTATGAAGCAAGATGGCCACGAACTAAAAATGTGCATTAGGGTAAACTTTACAGAGCTGTTCACCAAAGAGCTTACCTGCAAGTTTAGGTTTAACGGTCAATAAAGATAATGTGAGGTATGGTTTACGTTACTCCGTGTTAAATTTAATAATTATAATATTATTTTCAGCATTTTAGATTGTACTATGGAAAAATTTACGAACTCTATCGAAACCGATTTAATATCCACAAATTACTTTTATTATATAAAAGACAAACAAGGAAAATTATTTAAAAAAAAAATCTAGTGTAAATATTAGAAATTAAAAAACTGAATAATTTAATCAAAATGTATATATATGTATGTCCAAAGTAATCAATAATGAATTAAAATAATGAATTTAATAAATCATTTTATAATACAAAAACAAAAATATTTCTTTAAAAACATTTAATTTTACAACCAAAATTTGAAATTGCCGTTTAAACAAACACAAGCACAATTGTTCCCGCCAAATATTTCTCAATACGTATACACATGCAATAACATGTTTATAATGAGTTTCGTCCAGTTTCGGATTTTCGCGATACGCTTCATACGTTTTATTTTAATAAACTGCAACTCAAACTTAAAAAAATACTAGACTAAGTTTAGTACTTAAGTACGAATATCGCCAGAAAAATTGAAAGTAAAAATACTTGGGAAGTTTCAATATCGTCGATAAACTGTATCGTAATTTTTATTCTTTACTGTAACTTTTACATAAGCCCACCAAAAAAAAAAATCCAATTGTCGATAAAATTGGATTTTTTTTTTTTAGTTATTATGTACAACCAACTAAATTTCGCTTTTGGACTCATCATTAGTATTGATTGATTAAAATGTGTTTTTGTTTATTACACCGTATTAATGAAAAATCAAGTTTTATTTGAACAAAAATAAAAAACAAAATTTATTGTTGTCATACGCAAAGACGTACACCCATCCCCTTCAACATATTTTGGTTTACTAAAGTGCCTATTCCATGGACAAATTTTACTGACTGTATTTTTTTACTGCAAAAACGAAAACAAAAAAATACTTAAAATTCCATAAGAGTGACAACGAAAACAAATATCTTTTATTTCATTTTTATAGCAAAATTTATGGTTTAATTTTGACAGTTACATTTTGACATAACCTAAAATTTTCATAAAAGTTGTAATTTCGTTTCGTTTGTTTCAAACAAAAAAAATTGTAATCGCCATTAATTTTATAATTAATTTATAATTTTTATTAATATCACCATGGATTTGGAAGATTTGGATTATTTAGATCTTGATTCCGAGTAACCGTCGCACTCATCCACATACCCGGTAATGTTTGCAATTTCTGCGGACGCTGAATATTCATCGTACTCTTCACCATAGCTGGCAAAAAGATTTTGTATCGGGGAATTGCCGCTGTCGTCCAGTTGCGATACTTGCTCAACCCGGATATTTTCCAATACGATAATTTTTTTACTCGGTGCTGTAATTATATAAATAGATTAATACAAAATTCTCACGTATCTAATAATTTGGTCGACACACCATAAAATATTTTGATGCTACATCCACCAAATAAAATAATGCTCAATCAAACTTACCGTAATTTTCCATACTAATTTATTATTATGTAGTTTAATATAAAATTATTTGTATTTTATAACAAGTATTTAATTTTTTTTTTGTATATTTGAACACCTAAAAAAACGTCAACAAAACTAATATTCACTAATGTAAACAAAACTCGAATTTTAGGTATCGAAATAAAAAAACAAACTGACATTTGACTATAAAAATGGCGAACGATTTATTTTGTGTGAGTGTGAAAAAAATGTCTTATCTTTACATACATATTTTGTAGATGTGTTGACAATGCTGCCATAAAAAGTGCTAAAGTTTACATTTTTTTATAGCACGTTATGGCAGTACACTACCACAATGATAATTATTTTCTCAGTAAAATTTTACTGACAAAAATTTTTGTTTCGTACACAACCAGTAAATCTATATTTTTTTCTCGCTTTTATTTTTGCAGTCAGTAAAATTTTTCCATGGAATAGGCACTTAAAAAAGTAAAAAAGCATGCAAGAGCGGCAGTCCGGCAGTACACAATCTCGTGTATTTTTGTTTTTATTTTATTTGTTGTTACGGTCAATACCAATACAATTACAGGCCGATTTTTATGATCAAAAAAAAATTATGTGTTTGTATGAGTAGTATTGAGAAATTAACTTGGCGGCATACACACGAAAATAGTTATTATGAAAAAACTTTAAAAATCCTTGTTTACGTCCCCGAAATCATCTATATCTTTTAAATGAGCTAGAAATGTGAACTATTGCCCCTTTCTCTCTAATCTTAACTCCTTTAGTAACATTTATAAACAAAAAAAAAATCTTGTTAAGAAACTTTTCGTTCATTAATTTTCCAAATAGAACAACAACCCATTTTTCCATAAACCACGTGCTCTTTACGAAAACAAAAAATTTTTGTTTTGTTTTGTGGTTCATGACTTCATGTTACTATTTTCTTTGGTTGTAGTTTTTGGTTTTATACGTTGAGCTACAGTGTGGGGAAAGACAACCGTGACAGATTGATGTAAAGTAATATTTATTTAAATTTTGTAATTATGTAGTTTACGTTATATATTAATTATTAATATAATATATTATGTTATGTAGTTAATAAATTAATTTAAATATGTAATTGTAATTGAATGCTATATTTTAACTTAATTTAGTCTATTCTATCTAAGAAAATTATGTATACATGATTTGATTATGGAATAAAAATCACACCGTTACCACTAAGTACGTACAAATGTTTCGATAGTTTACTGTACAAAATATTCCGTTTACATAGGTATAGTTATTTTGATACACTGTATTATATGTACGAGTATATTGTAACGGGATAATAGCAAAGACAATTTAGTTGTCGGGATAGCAATTTACGTAAGTTCTGTGCAATATTTAATTAAATTTTATTAGTAAAATCAAGTAGAACAAATTATAATTGTGAAAATATAAATATTAAAGTTATGTCTTGTGTTCCGTTTTTTTTTTCTCCCCACTGTACTCATGTTTACATTTAACTACTGTAAGAATTTTTTCAATTTATATAAAAGAATACGAATCTTTTGGTTCACAAACAATTGAAATAATGTATTAAATTTATTAAAATTCATTTTAGTAAATTTAATAAATTTTATTAGTGAGATTTTAATTCAATTTGATATTTAAAGTTTTTTTTTTATTAAAGTTCGACATAATATACACCCTTCCGTCGCAACATACATTTTTTTTACTAAATAAATAAATTTCAGCAATCAGCCAGCAATACAAATCAAAGTAAAAGTTACAAAACAAAACAAAGAAATTATTATTTTTTGTATTTTCGTGTTTTCTCGTGTTGTAAAATCATGTGCCGACTGCCGATTATGACGCGTAAGCAAAGTGGAGTTGTTGTTTAAAAACGGAAAATACTAAATGAAAATTTCGAAATACTAAATTTATTTTTCGGGGAAATTGTTACCAAAAGTTGATTATTTATAGTGATCACTGACAAAATAATTTTTTTTATTTTATTTATTAAATACAAGCGATTTACTGGCAAAATCAGCGAGCCATAACATTCTTTCTATACAACCGATGTTTTTTTTGTATGGTTTTGTCAGTTTTTGTTAAATAATACTCATACTAACGTCGATTTTTTACAAATCGGCCTGTAATTGTATTGGTATTGTTACGGTGTAAAATTAAGTTGCTGGTTTAATTGGAATATTACTGAATGAAAAGTTTTCTCAATACAATTTTTTTTTTAAATGATTCAATAACAAAATATCCTTATTTATTTCTTGGAATGTATTATTCAATTTAACTTGAGTGATACAAATTATTTATTGCAAATAATGAAATTGTCTTTTTGTAGCCATGTAATTTTTTTTCGTTTTGTATGGAATTCTCATTTCTTTTTGGATTTACATATACAAACAAGATTTTAATAAGAAATGGCCTGTTATTGTATTGGTATTGATAAAATAGAAGGAGAATAGGAGGAGACGAGATTTCATATATTTTCAATATTCGATTTTTTATTTTGTTTAGTGTGGATATTGAAGCGAAGGCGAAAGGTTATCAAATTTCGGTTTGGTGCTGTAACTGTTTTGAAATCAAGAAATAAGCCTATTTAGCGAAAAAAACGAAAATTAAGAAGAAAACAGAATTTTGTTTAATCGTGATCATGAGATAATTAACAGTATATATTTATTCAGAAAAAAAATCTACGTAGTACAAACAACAACAAATTCATGATGAAATAAAAAATGGTTAGAACGAAAAAAACCTATTCCCCTACTAACTACTTAAATATAAAATTGCGAAAATAAAATTATACAAAATAAACTTTATAAACAGTGAAAGAAAATTTAGTCAATCACTTTATTAATGATAATAATAAAAAAAAAATAAAAAAAATTATCCGGCACCTCATTTTTTGTTGATGATGAGTTGATGGTCGATGTTGCGTGGTGTCACAAGCACATTATTTTCTTTTTATGGGCCACTATTCAATTTATGTTTTTTTTTTCTCTAAACCACGCACACCAAAACGATCAAATCACGGACGGTATTTTTTCCTTCTTTTAAATTTATATACTCGTAATCGTCCATGAAATGTAATTACAAATGTTATTTTCGGATCGTTTTTTTTCTTTTTATGCGCACACAATTTTATTTTGCACAGAACTACCCACTTTACACTTTAGCACAAAATGTGGGTCCAAGATAGGTTTACTACTTAATATATAGTACACACGTTATCTACACAGTTTTTATTTACTTCTTTCAGTTTTTTTTGTTTTTTTTTCACTATTTATCTCAAATTCAAGATATTATGAAGTAATGAGTTTTTTTTTTTTTTTTTTTTGGTCACTTAGTTTTAATTAGACTTGGTTACATACAATTATTAATTTAGAATTATTATAGTTTATAATGATATTTACTAGTATTAGTTACTATTATCTAGATATATAATTATTATATATGGATATAATTATCTAATTTTCCAATTCTTTGGAATCAGATTCTATCACCACTTTTTATTGATTTTTTTTTTTCAAAAAAACTCTCACGATCACGACTTTCTGTCTTGCACAAAATTCTAACTCTAACTGACTGCCTTTTAAAAACTCCGAAAGAGAGACCGTCACATCAAAAAAATTTTATTATTCTTTTTGCCTCGTCCGCAAACCAGAAAAATGCTCATCACCTTGTTCTATGATCCAACCTACCGGTGTTGGTTTCAATACCGGATGCACGGTTAGACAGTAATCGACATTAACGCAATATCACAGAATTATATTACGATAATATCGAGAGGCGAACATGCGGCCGGATGCACGTGCATTCGGTATTGATGTTGGTATTCAAGGTGATAGCCGATACGTTACGTCCGGGAACGACGCGCATATACGTCGTTACACAGTCTATATGTGAATGAGATAACTAGAAATTTTTCGCTTCAGCTGCGTACCACATCTGCGAAATCACGAGCTAAATATTTGTTTGTTATTTCGCTAGCTAAATTTTAAGTCAAATTTGCATGTAAAATTTATCTTAGCGAGAGCTGGATACCGACCTTTACCAAGTAACCAAACATTGGATCATACATTTTCGTGGTCCATGATCATTTCTTTTACAAATGAGTTATTTACTACGTATTAGAGATTCAATCCGGATCGAAACAAGTTAGAGTTAACTTTGGATTGAAACCGAGCTATCTTTTTGGCAGATTATGTTGGGATCGAATCGAAACCGAGTTGAGATAAACGTCAAAAAAATTATTCAAAATATGTACTTATATTTCTAAATTTATTTAAATTCAAATAAAAATTAAAATATATTTATTAATTTTTTTTTTTTTTTTATTAATTAATATATTTATGCAATTTTTATTAGACATTGCATCACATTTTGAGCTTAAAGCTCATTTGTAACGTGATGTAAACTCTATAATAATTTCAAAGTTAATGACCACCTTCTTTGTGTCAAAACCCATAACATATTTTTATTTGCATCCATGTAACAATTTGGCGCCTGTACGATGACATCATTATTCATAAGCTTATCTTTTTTATATCGTTTTCGGTGCTACGGCCTTCATTTTAGTTTAATATCGATGAACAACAGCTACCACTCCAAATTGAAACTATTGTGCATCCGCCCCAAAAGTAACATAAAGAGTTTGAAAAATATTCAAAATGTAAAATTTTGAAAAATTAGGAACAAAAATTTATGAGTATTTGACACGAAATTCAAAGCCTATGTGTATAAAGCCTATAAAATATATATATTCGCAAATAATCGTACCATTGGATTCCGTATATAGCTGTTTTGCTTTCGCAAAGCCGATTAGCTTTAATGTTAGAGGCCAATTTTGGTTTCAGCAATATTTGTTTATGAATTTCCAGTAACAAAAATAATTGTTCATCATAGTTGGCGAATTTATCAGTAGTAATTAAAGTAGAGTTGGCTTTTACATAAAACTAAAAAAAAAAAAGATTTTCATAAAACCGATTCAGATTACAATTACTACTGACAAAAAAGCCCACTATGATGATCAATTATTTTCCATTACTGGAAATTCAAAACAAATATTGCTGAAAGCAAAATTGGCCACTAACATTAAAGCTAATCGGCTTTGCGAAAGCAACACAGCTTATATTGGTGTTTTTAAAGTTTGATTTGACTCGATTCTACAAATTTGGTGGATCGAATCGAGTTAACGCGAAGTTAATACAGTTGTCCGAAGAAAAAACGCGACTTATATTAAAATTTCAATCCGGGTTCAATCCGGCTTGAACTCTCACTAACACCAGCTCAACGATATATTTTTATGTTGTTAAGGCCATTTCTATACTGGCTCTGCCAAATATTAAATAGTATCAATATAGGACACTGCCTTATAAAATCGTGTTCCAATTTAGACAAGAGTTAAGTTGGTGTTTTAGTATGTACAAGTTGGAAAAAAATTCGAAAATCAACACGCGGCTAATGAAAAAAAAAACTGTGTACTGTGTAGGTTATTTGTCAAAATAAAAAATATTGGAAGTTCCTAATTAAAAATCTAAAGTCCATCATGGTTTGATCAGCCATCCACAATAAAAATATTTACATGTTACTGTTGTCGTATTTTTTGGTTACCGATGGTAAGTACATGCCGCCCCGAAGTGTATAGACCGTATCATTATGTTCGATTGTAATCTATAGGAATTATTTACGATGTAAATGTGGAGTCCAGTGGTGAATCAACTACAGACGAGAAAGACGGGCAATACATTATGGAAGGGTTGGCAAGTAGTTTTCTGTTTACGGTCGACTGACTTTACAATTTGAGACGGAATTTTTACATTTCGAAAATAATCGTGTCCGTGTAGTGCTGTTCATATTACATGTGGTTTTAACGAACTGTATATGTTAGGAGGGGTACGTAATATCCAGGAACCAAACAATTCTCAATAAATTTTGTTTTGTTATATTTTAGTATTGCTTGCCGCACTAGAAAAGAAATGTGAGAAACGTAACCGACATAATAGTTCGAAACATGAAATATAAATTAAATTGAATGTAAACGTAATGTCCAAGAACACCATTATGTAATTTCATGAACAATACCCCATTTAACGGGTGATTTTTTAAGAGCTTGAGAACTTTTTTTTAAAAAAAAACGCATAAAATTTGCAAAATCTCATCGGTTCTTTATTTGAAACGTTAGATTGGTCCATGACATTTACTTTTTGAAGATAATTTCATTTAAATGTTGACCGCGGCTGCGTCTTAGGTGGTCCATTCGGAAAGTCCAATTTTGGGCAACTTTTTCGAGCATTTCGGCCGGAATAGCCCGAATTTCTTCGGAAATGTTGTCTTCCAAAACTGGAATAGTTGCTGGCTTATTTCTGTAGACTTTAGACTTGACGTAGCCCCACAAAAAATAGTCTAAAGGCGTCAAATCGCATGATCTTGGTGGCCAACTTACCGGGCCATTTCTTGAGATGAATTGTTCTCCGAAGTTTTCCCTCAAAATGGCCATAGAATCGCGAGCTATGTGGCATGTAGCGCCATCTTGTTGAAACCACATGTCAACTAAGTTCAGTTCTTCCATTTTTGGCAACAAAAAGTTTGTTAGCATCGAACGATAGCGATCGCCATTCACCGTAACGTTGCGTCCAACAGCATCTTTGAAAAAATACGGTCCAATGATTCCACCAGCGTACAAACCACACCAAACAGTGCATTTTTCGGGATGCATGGGCAGTTCTTGAACGGCTTCTGGTTGCTCTTCACTCCAAATGCGGCAATTTTGCTTATTTACGTAGCCATTCAACCAGAAATGAGCCTCATCGCTGAACAAAATTTGTCGATAAAAAAGCGGATTTTCTGCCAACTTTTCTAGGACCACCTAAGACGCAGCCGCGGTCAACATTTAAATGAAATTATCTTCAAAAAGTAAATGTCATGGACCAATCTAACGTTTCAAATAAAGAACCGATGAGATTTTGCAAATTTTATGCGTTTTTTTTTAAAAAAAAGTTCTCAAGCTCTTAAAAAATCACCCGTTACATGTGCCCAACATTTTTCTTCTGCAAAATAAAAAAGATATAATATTGCATTTTTGCACACGAGAGACAAGAAAAGAAATATATCCCAACAAAATTTTGCAGAAGATTTTTAAGCTACTACATCGCCTACACCACTATAAAATGTTGCCATAAAAATAAATGTGGCTATAAAATATATTCAATTCAAGTATTTTTAGGGTAACATTTTTAAAATTAACAAGAAAAAAATTATTTCATATTTATAAATGTTGAGGATTCATAATAAAAACTGACGCAATAGATAAAAATGTAAATTTCATATTTGAATTCATTAAAAATAAATTAATAATGATCCTATAAAAAAAATTATGGCATTACTATATACATTTCTTTCTTTCTGGCATATTAAATATTTTTATATAGCGGATCCTTCTTATTTACCTGCAAAAATTTGTAGAAGGCCCTTTCCCAAACACCGAATTATTTCAAACTTATTGACTTATTTGACGCCATCTTGAATAAGTCGGTCAAGTCATCCCAAATGATTTTGCTGACTTATTTTGACAGATATAGCAAACAATAAATGTTTTAGGAATTTGTTATTTAATAATAAAATAACAAAATTAAAATGCACGAAAAATAATTTATTTCAATGAATTATTTAAAAATAAAATATAAAAATGTGTCTTGAGTTATTAAAACACTATGAAAATTTATTATTGTAGCTGGAGATGCGCGAAATGCGCAAGCTACAGTTTTTTATGCAAGCTACACCTCTATCAATCCTCTTTTTATATCTCTAAAATATTTTTATATCTCTAAAATATATTAATTATATTAATTTATTAAGACAATATTGTATTAATAGTTATTAATTAAGTGGAATATCATTAATGTTTGAAAATTATTGATAATATTTGATAATTTGTTGAATTTTTCATGTTTACATGATCAAAGGTATATTGCTTGTTTACATGATCAAATAAGTTTTTGCTTTCAAAATAAGTCACCTCGACAGCAGACTTATTTGAATAAGTCGGTATAAGCAAATAAGTCAGAGTTTCGGACACGGCCGAAGAAAACAATTTTCTACGTGTAAATGTCACATAAAATGATAAAATTTGATTTTACTTCGAATATTTTTTCGAAGTTCGAAAAAACGACAAAAGCGACACCGTGCCAAAAAAACTAATTACGGTAAAAGCGATAGGATAAGAGGAAAAAAGAACACGAACGTCTTATATAAGTTATTTAATATATGGTATTACCAAATATTAAAAAAACCCGAAAATCAACACAGCTGGTGATAAAACAAAACTAAATTTAACTGTTTCAACTGTTTAGCTTAGTTGTCAAAACAAAAAAGTAAACAAACAAAGGCAAACTTTTCGAAAAAAGTTCGAAAGAAACGGTTAAAGTGACACCTGTGCCAGAAAATCGAAATACGGAAATGAAATAATATAAGAGAAAAAAAGAACGCGTCTGTCCTATATATAAGCTATTTAATATATTACCTACAAATCACACAAAAAAACAAAACATTTTGCGGTCATGTGCGAAGCCGTACACTCATCCCCTTCAATATATTTTGGTTTACTAAAAAGTAAAAAAGCAAGCATGAGTGGTAGTAAAAACTCTCGTGTATTTTTGTTTTTATTTTATTTGTTGTTACGGTGTAAAAAGAAGTTGCTGGTTTAATTGGAAAATTTCTGAATGAAAAGTTTTCTCAAAGTATTTTTTTTTTAAATAATTCAATAACAAAATATCCCTATTTATTTTTGACAATGTATTATTCAATTTAACTTGAACGATAGAAACTATTTATTAAAAATAATGAAATTGTTTTTTTGTTGCCATGTAATTTTTTTTCATTTTGTATGGAATCCTCATTTTTGTTTGGATTTACATACCCCAACAAAATTATAACAAAAAGTGGCCTGTTATTGTAGTGGTATTGATTTCACTAATATTTCACAAAAACCGTTACAATTTATCACAATAAACAAAAGATTGACTAAAATGACATTTCGTATCTAAAAAGTATTATCACAAACTAGCAGCCCTATTCCTGAATACAATACGAAAACGAAAGTATAAGTAAATTCCTATTCAATTTTAAATAAGAATCGTACGAATCTGATTCAATTCAAATATGAATTTTGCATTTTCGTTTTCGTATCGTATTCAGGAATAGGAGGGTAGATTTTCCATTTGAACTAAAAATGAAAACAAAATATATTTCTGATAATTCCAATGTCATCGTTGTATCTGAGATTTTTCGTTAAACTGCGTATACGTATACGCAATAAACAAAATACTTTTGATTGTATGCGGCTATTTGCAGAAAATGAAATTGTAGTTTAAATTTTTACATTACCATAGGATGAAATATCTCTTTTAGGTTGTCTCCTATATTAACTCATTACGGTCCATGTACACGTTTTCGTGTATTTCGCGCTGCTCTTCTCTGAGTCCATGTACATGTTTTCGTGTATTTCGTTGTATGTATTTTGAAGGTACAAAAAAAATGTAAACGAGCTAAATTTTTGTTTTGGTTACACCAAGATATGGTGATATATATATTAAAATACTGTTTAATAACTTAAAATAAGAAAAATATTATTTTTATTGTAAAAAAATGGTTTTAAACACAACTGAACGGTGCATTTTTTTGGTATTACAACAAAGGTCATATAAAAAAATAATAAATAATTTTTTACCATATCAACAAGTCGCACATATCTTATTTCAATATGGAGGAGTAAAAGAAACAGCGTAAAAAATAAAATATTTTCTTTGTAGGTTTTTATCTGTGATTCATGTTATTTCTGCATTAAAATATCTCTTTTTGTATTTTTTTTTCACGCTGGTACGTGTGCCACAGGTTGCAAACCACTATTTTGTTCATGGATATAGACAGAGTAGACCAACTTGAAGACGCCTATAAAAGTTCATTTTAGTTGATTCGCTGGTTTAGGAATCATACCGATTTTAGGAAAAAAGTGTTTGATTACCCTTTTTTGCGTAATTCACCCGGACTCCATACAACACAAAATGAAAATCTGTGTGGACTGTAATGTGTTAACATTTCACATTCACACCACATAACATTATACATACCAATACTTTTTAGATACGTACAATCAATACTACTACATAATAGGCCGTTTTTCTATATAGAAAAATTACATGAGTTGGTGTAGGTAAATACAAACAAAAACATGGGCGTCATAGGATGAACAAAAAATTACATTGGACAAAAAAAAATCTTTACTTGTCCCAATAAATCTGGTTTATTATCTACAAACATAATTTATCTGAAAGATCACGAAAATATTTCCCTACTGAGAAACTTTTCATTTACTAATTTACTGATAAAGCAACTACACAATTTTTCAAAAATGACACGTGCGCGTATAAGTTTTTTAATTTCTCTTGGCTCTCAGCACTTGTATTATTTGTTTTGGATTTGTTTCACGACATACAGTACCGAAGAAAAATAGTAAACTTAATTTCACACATTTTTTTTGTGTAATGAATTTTAGATTAAAGGGTATAATATTTTGTATGATACAATAAAATTTTTATTTATATTCGATTGTTTTTTGTAAATTATGAAAATGAAACATAGGAATATTTTACCACAGCACACATTATACACAAAATTATTATGTGTGATATTCTACCTTCTCAAGTTTCGATATCGTGGATAAACCGTATCCTAATTTTTAATCTTTACTGTAAATTTTACACAAGCCCACAAAAAAATCTAATTGTCGATAAAATTGGATTTTTTGTTTATAAATTATGTACAACCAACTAAATCACGCAATTGGGCTTATCAATAGTATTGATTGATTAAACTGTATTTTGGTTTATTACACCGTATTAATTAAAAACCAAGTTTTATTTGAACAAAAATAAAACACAAAATATTTTGTTGTCATATGGTTTGGATATACGAGCGTGACATATTAATATTTAAAAAGACATATTATTTTATTATTAATTTACATACAATAATAATTTAATAATATTTTTATAATAATTGATAATAATTATAATTTTTTAATTATAGAGAAGCGCAAGAAAATGAGCTGTGTGGAAGTGGAAAAACTTTTCTCTAAATAAAGGGGATGAACTGTTAATTGTTGTACATATTTCGTTTTGCTGTGTTTGTTTCTTTCCCTTATTTTATAAAACATATCATAAACATAACTAAAAATTAAAATATGCAAATCAAACAAAATAATTATATTAAATTAGATGTGTGCTAATGGACACAGTTTATAGTTTCTTGTTCTTCAAATAAAATTTTGGTGTACAAATAAAATCTATTTGTTTAATAATCTTCTAATCTAAATGTTTTCCGGCAAAAAAAATTGTTTTTGAAAATATCTGAAAATAAAAATAATTTAGTTGTACATAATTTTGTTTTATTTATCAATTCGGCAAACATAAGTATGTATTGAAATTAACATATTTTTCAAGAAAACGTGCTGCCAGCATCAAAAAACTGCTATAAAACTGCAATAAAAGAGTAAATATTTGTTTATCGTCGTTTATAAAATCGGTAACAAATAAAACTCTCGAGTAAAGATTAATCATACCGACCAAATGGCACAGTGGTTAAAGCTTTGGCATTTGGATCGGGAGGTACCGGGTTCGAATCCCGATAGGGGCAGGATTCAAAAGTGAAATTTCATAACCGATTACGATCGGGGATGAATGTGTTCCTTTCGACCCCCTGTCGGAGTGCAAAACTCATGGGCCGGCCCATCTTCCTTCCATATCAGTATAGGCCTGGCATGGAGCTTGCAATGTGCAGATGGTTTTAAATCAGCCCTATAGCCGTACGTCTTCGATTTGGCAGGTGATGCGTAAAGTAAGACGGAAAAAAATAAACCGCGAAAGAGCAGGGAGTGCTTTGGCCCCAAAACAGATGGCATGGATAAAAATAAAAAAAAAACAAAAAAAAAAAGATTAATCATTACTCTTGGATTTTTTGTGATTTATCCTCGTTCATAAAACCGGGCCGTGGTGTTTATATTGGAGAGTTGAAAGGTGAGTCGAAACCAGGTTATAAATGTCAAAATCATTCTAATTTTTTCCTTCAAAAAATCATTCTTTCGAACTAGTTACATAGAACAATATTTTAAAAAAAATAAAAAATAAAATAAAAAATCGAAAAAATCACAAAAATATGCTGCCGAATTTAAATTTAAACACAGACATATAAGGGATCTTATACAGACGTATAAGAAAAATTTAAAAATCTCTTTTTTTTTTAAAATTTATTGTTTATTTTTGTTGTTGTTTTTCGACCGGGTTCTGGGCGTTTATTACTCTACATTGTGTACCTATAAAAAACACAAAACAGAAAACTAATTTCTATTCCCTTCAACATGAAAATAATTATTAAACCAGAGATCCCTAAAGTTGGAGTATTAATATTATGATTTTTAAATAATACTCAATTATATGCATAGTACTTTTATCAATTACATTGACCACATAAAAATCTCATTAAAAATTATTTCGTTTAGGTATTGATGTGAAAAAATATTTTTTTCGCTTCATTGTAGCATTTAGTACTTTGGCAGCTGAAAAGGCAGTCTCGAGTAGGGTTGAGAATGACATTTGTAACAATTGTGGTCTTACTTTGAGAAATTTACAACAACAATCCCATATATGTAATTCCAAATTGGAATTGTTTTGAACCAACTTTATTGCTGGTATAGAATAATTCTATTCTACCGGTTGTAAATTAGTTACGATTTCTAATAATATTCAATATTCGGTCATATTACTATTTAATTAGATATATTTAGTTGTGTTTTCACGTTTTGTTTAAATTCAAAATGTAATTGTTCCCAACTAATAAAAATAAATTAATACAATTTTTGGTTGTTGCTTTGAGCACAATATTTATTCTATTCCAGCATGGATTTAAACGGTACCAAAGTAAGACCACAAATGTTAAATACGAGTTTAAGAACAAAAAGCGCGTGGTCATTGTTACTGTTACCTTGTTTCCATGTACCGAGTTAAAACGGGTTTAGGTTTCGTTGAGTTGAAAATTTGTTGAAGTTAACTCACGCCGTTTCCATGAAACCGAGTTAAGTTGACAGCTATGTTAAAATTGTTTCGAAATTTAACTCATTTTCATGTATTATTTTAAAATATTTTCATTCAAAATCTGTATTTTAATAGTTTACAATTAGCGTCATTTTACAATACACGTAAAAAACGTTGACAGATAGAACCTAACCCAACCACACTAGTTTCGTTGAGTTTATTTGGGTTAATGGATCATATACCATGTTTCCATGACAGAGTTTCAGAAAGATTTAGAGCTGTCATTGTTAATAATATCATAACAACGTAGAGTTTACGAACAGCCTCCAGAGTTAACCCGACCTAAGAATTTTTTTGGATTGAGTCGAGTTAACTCAAGTTAACTTTTGGTGTTTATATTGAGGGTTTAAACCGGTTTGAACCCAGGCTCAAGCTCCAATATAAACAGTATAAAAGTAATAAAGTATTTTACGCGCATCCCCAATAGAATTCCTTATGACTTTATCCTTTCAAATTCCCTTAAATTTTTTTTTCTCATGTTTTTCTTTCATACTTTTCTGTATACTTTGAGTTTACATCGTGACTTTTTTGATATACTTTTATACTACTGGTGTAAACGTGGTATTAATCTTGCAATACTTCTAGAATAAAATGTCAGCTGCATTTCAATCCCGGCACAAATACGATATACGTCAAAAACGCACCGAGAACGGTGAGTTTACGCAGTTGTTTTTACAAAACACTACCACACTCAAATTTTATAACTATATATGTCATTCTCTGTTTTTCACATAAATTCTAAACGTTTTACAATTATTAACCAGTCAACCAGTCATTGTGAATCAAATTACCTTTCATTGTTGTAAGCACATGATAATTATTTTATTTTATAGTCAGTGAGTTTTGAAATTAAGTTTGAAAAATGCCGAAACAGAAACTTTATAGAACCATACGTAAAGAAATAGTTAATATTTGTGAGAGTGCTAGAGTGGTTCAAGGAAATGCTTCTACAAACAACTATTATAGTTCATCTGTTAATATTGAACGCCCAGCAATTGTTGTAGAAGAAAATAATAGAAATGAGGAAAGTGAAGGGCTAAACACAAGCAGCAATTTAAGTGATTCTTTCACTCAGAAGTTAAACTCCTTGCTGAGTTGCAATAAACGTTTATACAGTGATCGAACTGATTAAACATTTTAATTTTATACTCGTTTTTATAAATGTTGTTATTTCAATCATTACAATAAACTACAAAATAAAAAATATTATTTGGTTTATATATTTAATAATATATGAATATTTATTTACGCTAAATTCTAAAAGGAATAGCACTTAAAATTTTTACGTAAACGTAGCGCTTAAATTACATAAAAACGTTACATTTATACGGAGCCGTAAACCTTACGTTTTCGTGACAACAAATACGACCAACTTTATACACACTAATACATAAGAAACACTGCGTAAACTTGTTTCACTTCTCTTGTGACAAAGGTGCGGTATACGTACCGTAATCGTAGCGTGAAAACATACCGTTTATGATGCGGCTGGCCGAGAGGGTTATTATTACCCTTCAGACCATGTGTAACGTAAACGTACAGTTTACGAAGACTTTACTATACTTAGGTGTTCGTAAACGTTACACGTAAACAGTACGGATGTGATACGTAAAGTATACTTTTGTCACATGAGAAGTGAAACAAATTTGCGAAGACTTTTGTATGTATTAGTATAAATAATAGTGTTCATAATGTTAACGTTTTTACGTAACGTTTGCCAACTGATAATGCGTAACATTTAAGAACCACTTACGCGATACGATATTGAACTGCTTACACGAATCATTTATGTACGGTGTAGAATTGGTCGCTCCCTAGTAAACAAATCGTTTTTAATCATTTTTTATTATTTATGTATTCCACGTAGATTTATAATAATTTACAAATGTTTTTATCTCTGGATTTATTGCTTAGTGCATATAACAATTACTTTAATAAACAGTATTTAGATATGTAAATATTATTTTCAAGATGACATTTTTGTCTTTGTCTATTAACTAATGGTATATCTTAACTAATCAGAAACTAAAAATTTAGCTTGGTCTTAAATATTAAATTATTCCATACCGTTCGATATTTAAATTTCAATTATCATGTTTCTAAAACACAGTGCACTAATTCATATAATTTATCAAATTTCTTATACTAACATAGTAAATTCATTTGTCACATTTTTTATCTAATATTTTGAATGTCTCATTAATTATTACGTTGTGACCGCCGACAACGGTCTTTGGCATACTGGAACCACTTTTTAATTACGTGAAATGATACTATTAGAGCATGCAAAAACAAGAAATTATAATAAACCGATAATACCTTTTAAAATATTATTAATTGTAAATGTTTTAATAGGTATATTTCCATGTTGCCCATGCAACTATAAACTGTAGGCCGCATGATCCGTAATAATGGTTTTTAAACAGCCCCGAATGTATTTCTCGTGCGTTAAATCCGTTATACCTCTAAAATGTTGTAACTAAAATTTAAAAAAGTATATTATTAATATGAATTATAAGTGTAAAATATAAAATTATTAGAAATGTTTACAAATTGCTTGATATTTACAAGAATTTTTTCTTTATAACTGTCTTGTTTTACTTCGTTTTTCAAATTTATGAATTCTGCAATCGAAGTTGTCTAAGGCTTTTAATAAAAATATACAAAATATATAAAAACAATCAAATATTTCGATTATTATTTTGTATTTAATTACCAAATTAAAATATCACACACGAGTGTTCACTAACTTATGCTTATGTATGTATGAAGAATAAATTGTCAATAAAACAAACGAGAAACGACAACATGTGTTGTGTACATAATACTGAATGTATATGTATTATTATATACTTAATGAAACCACACAGTAATTATTATATACATTTATTGTTAATAATATTCTACATGGTGTACTTTATTATATAGTCCATTTTAGAATGAATCCATGTTTTATTTTATATATCTGTACAAAGGACAGAGAAGTCTTGCCCGATATTTATTACAGTCGAAGGTCGGTAATCCAATACATAACAGTCTTCCCGGCGAAAGGAATTTTACCCATTATAAATCCATCCTATTAGGGGGTCGACACACTCGGCTTGATCGTCGGACTATAAGACTATCTGGTTCATCCATTCGTATATGCCCAGATTTAATTTCACCCTCTTTTTGTATACTACCCGTTGCTTGCCCTGCGGTTGACGTTGATGAAGCAACTTCCACCGGTTGCGACTCCCTTGATTGCCGATTAGTTAATTCATTTGTAAATTCTTTACTTTCCATTCCGGTTGTAGTAGTTTCGTCATCGTTGTTCTTCGTAGAGTAAACGCCATCTGTTGTAACCATCGGTTCATCTGTATTTGGATACTTTTTTAATATATTCGAGTAACCTTCTGTATTTCCTTCAACCCCCGTTGCACGTATTTGGTCAATATGTCGGCGATGAAATTTTCCTTCGACTTCAATAAGATAGTGTAAGAAACCCTCTTTCTGTATTACCTTACCAAATTTCCATTTGATTGTTTTATTTTGGTACCAACGGATTTGAACTGTATCGCCTCTTCCCGGCGAAATAATATTCTACATGGTGTACTTTATTATATAGTCCATTTTAGAATGAATCCATGTTTTATTTTATATATCTGTACAAAGGACAGAGAAGTCTTGCCCGATATTTATTACAGTCGAAGGTCGGTAATCCAATACATAACATGTATGTAGTAGTAGTACCAAAAAAGCGTTCGTAAACCGTTCGTAAACGGTCCACTTTTAATGTACACATTTTTGCGCCGGGAGGGTACATTCGTTTTAAATTGAGGAAACTATAGTAGTATGTGGTTATCTTTTTCACGAATTATGTATAAGATCACTAAAGGATTTATACCAATTTTTGCTTTTACTTTCAGGTGCTCCGCGGCAAGACCAATGCAAATTTTCCCTCAACTGCTTCATCTGTCCACACAATAGCTCTATTGTCATTCTTCCTGCTACCTCTAAGATAATTAGTAGCGCTTGATTACTCGCTGCATGTGGAATGAATCGCCTGTAAACGTTTAACATACCCAGGAATCGCCTGAGCTGTTTAATCGTTTCCGGTTGTTTATAATTTGATATAGCATCAACTCTCTCTTGAACAGGTCGGATACCTTCCGCGGTTATGGTATGTCCCAAAACTTCCACTTCGCTTTTTGCAAATTTACATTTCTCGACCTTGATAACGACTCCTGCTTCCTTCAATCGTTGGCATATAACCCTCAAATGGTCCAGATGTTCTTCCTGCGTACGTGATGCGACTAAAAGGTCGTCAATGTATACGAAAACGAAAGTCCAATTCCCTGACGATGGAATGCATGAAGCGCTGGAACGTCTACGCAGCGTCGTAGGCCAAAGGTCATTCTAGTAAACTCGTAGAGTCCGAATGGAGTGGTAATCGGGTATATCATTTGCCTCAATTGGTATCTGATGGTACGCCCTGACTAAATCCATTGTGGTGAACACTGTACACCCATCCAATTAAACTGCAAAATCTTGCAAATGAGGAATTGGATACTGATCGGGTTGTGTTATATTATGAAGGGCTCGATAGTCTCCGCACGGCCTCCACTCCCCATTTTTCTTTGCGACCAAGTGGAGTGGACTTGACCATGGGCTATTAGAAGGTCGGCAAATTAATTGTGACTGCATAAACTTAAACTCTTTCTTTGCACTGGATAGCTTCTCGGGGGAGAGACGTCTTGTCTTAGCGTAAACGGCTGGTCCCCGGGTTTCGATGGTATGCGTTACTGCATGTTTGGTTTGATTCGGGTCAGTCGCATTTGCTTGCGTGATTTCTTTAAACTCGACTAGCAGACCAATAATCTCGGACCCCATTGAATGATAGTCAATAGTAGTTAGTGTACTGACGGATATGTTTGAAATTTTGCCAATCGCGGAAATCGATGTCAGTGGATTCAGTAGACGTTTGTGTTTGATGTCCACCAGTAAACCATATTTTTTAAGAAAATTAGCCCCAATTATAGGAATCGTTACATCAGCAACACTAAATATTTGAGAAAATATACGTCTCAAACCTAAATCCAATTTAACTATCCTTGTTTCGTACGTAGTTGTAACAGAATTCTATCTAATTCTGTTACTAACCTCTCCCAATTTATTTATTTCCTAATAACATGACCTCGAAGATAATATCTTCAACTTTTTCTAAAGTAATGTGACCATCATGTTTCGAGTTTTACATTTTCTTAGGGTTCATTTAATTAAAGGTAACATAATTCACTCGTATTAGAATATTTTATGTGCCTCGGTTAAATGAACGCAAATATGTACATGAACGTAATTTGATTACGCTGCCTATGTACATAATAAATGTATTTGTTCCTTTTTATTTATTTTATGACAATGACCGATGCAAATATTGAAAAGCATTGTGGTTGTTGTTGTTCGAACTTCCTCAACGGAAGTACTAAAGAAAAAATATTTTCGCGTGGATCGATTCAGCATAATTGATGCCACGTTGTTGTACAGTTTTCGTAGGAATTTTTGTGATGAGATCGCAAAAATTTTCCTACGAAACTCAAAAAGTGGGTACAACACTTTTTGTTTCAGGCCGTGTCCCAAACATCAACTTATTTCAAACTTATTGACTTATTTGACGCCATCTTGAATAAGTCGATCAAGTCGTTCCAAACGATTTTACTGACTTATTTTGACAGCTATAGCAAACAACAAATGTTATAGCCATTTGTTATTAAATAATAAAATAAAAAAATTAAAATGTACAAAAAACAATTTATTTTAATGAATTATTTAATAAATAAAAACATTAAAATGTGTCTTGAGATATTAAAGCACGATGAAAATTTATTATTTTAGCTGGAGATGTGCGAAATGCGCAAGCTACAATTTTTTTATGCAAGCTACACCTCTATCAATCCTCTTTTTATATCTCTAAAAAAATTTATATTTCTAAAATCTATTAATTATATTAATGTATTAAGACAATATTGTACTAATAGTTATTAATTAAGTGAAATATCACTAATGTTTGAAAATTATTAATAATATTTGATAATTTGTTGAATTTTTCATGTTTACATGATCAAATGTATATTTCTTGTTTACATGATCAAATAAGTTTTTTGCTTTCAAAATAAGTCACCTCGATAGCAGACTTATGCCCGGTTTACATACGACCAACATTTTTCTTCTGCAAAATGAATAAGATATAACATTGACTTTTTGCACATGAGAGACAAGAAAAGCAATATATCCCAACAAAATTTTGCAGATGAATTTTTGAGCAAAAATCACCATAAAAATGAAAATGTTGCCATAAAATATATTCGATCCGAGTATTTTTATGGCAACATTTTTAAAATTAACAGGAAAAAAAATTATTTCGTATTTATAAATGTTGAGGATTCATAATAAAAACAGACGACATAGATAAAAATGTAAATTTCGCATTTTAATTCATTAAAAATAAATTAATAATGATCCTATAAAAAAATTACGCCATTACTATATATGGTTATTTCTTTCTGGCATATTGAATATTTTTATATATGCGGATTCTTTCTTATTTACCTGCAAAAATTTGTAGAAGAAAACAATTTTGTCATGTAAACCGGGCATTATTTGATAAGTCGGTATAAGCAAATAAGTCGGTGTTTGGAACACGGCCTTAGTCAGTCAGTTTTTGGTGAGACCAACGAGTGATCATAATTAGATTAAGCATTAAATTTTGTGGGGTTAAGTTTTTTGTGTTAAGTTTTTTTAGTAGTGACTTTTGTTTGTAAAAATTTGTTTTTTTTTAATATTTTGTTATTTTCTGTAGAGACTTAATAAAAAAGTGATTAGCATAAATTAATATCAAGTGTTCCTTGTGTGTTTTTTTTGTGGTGCCGTGATTTTTTTTTGTGTGGATTTCTTTTTACTGATATTTTTGGTGAGTATTAAATTAAAGTAAGTAATTCTACTAACCAATTATATAACGATAGTGGGTTACTAAATTCAACTTTGGGGTGCTAGTTGACAGCCTCCATGTGGCGCATCCTGGGCAATGTACTGTAAATCGAACGATTGTGGTATCCAATCCCTACGTAATAGAGAAACAGTATAGCAGATAGTCAACAAAAAGATGAGATGTCGGGTATAAACAATAACATACTCCAGGTGGGTCAGAACTTAGATTCTAAATCCCACCCTGATCTATCGGGCTGCTCCACGGATTCTGGAGGGAGCAACGCGACATTGCAAAAGAAATTGTCAGTAGGCAACCAGGCTGATCCTTTTCCTAGTACTACTGGAAGCACAGAACAAGCGATAAATGAATGGCCCTTTGATAAAAGAAGTACGGCACTTCCTAGAATACCACCAACCACTCCACCGCCAGAGATCACCACACTGGGGGAACTTAACAATGAGAAGGAAAATAATTCTACTATGAAGCATAAGCCAATAGCTATCAAACAAGCTTCTGAAGCCATGCCCAGTGCAAAATCAGTTATAATAAATAACGCGGAGTTAATAAATAAGTTTGAAAAATGGAGAAATTAATTGCGCAGCTGAATAATGAAGTTGCCATGCTAAAAAAAGAAAACCTTATGCTAAAGGAAACTGTAAATAAAAATAACAACGCAGGAAACTTAGCATTAATGAACAACCAATTTCTAGTACTCACAGATCAAGTCGAATATCACACTGATGAAGATGAGCTTAAAAGGGAAACCAATTGGATACTACAGAAATCCAAGAGAGCAAATAAGAAACCAAGAAAAGAAACCAACCTAAGCAAGAGGAAAGCTGAATCATCACCAGAAGCTGAGCCAATTCAAACTCACACTAAAACTGTCAATGCAACTAATGCATTAAAAGTGCACGAGCCAGAAAAGAAGAAACAGGCCCCAACCCCGATCAATATTCTAGGAATTACAAATCACGGTAGTATTCAGAAACTGATGAAAGAAGTAGTACGAAATGACTACAAGATAATATCGCTCAGTAGTAATATTTGACAAATAAATACAACAGAGTCTGAAGATTATAAAGCTCTAGCTAACAAATTAAATTCTGATGGTCACCAGTGGTATACCTACGAGGATAAAAATGATCGACCAATTAAAGTAATGGCAAGAGGTCTTCATCCAACTTGTTCAAAAGATGAAATTATTGAGGACCTGCAAAACAAAGGCATCAAAATAATCAACGCAGTCAACATCATCAGACAAGAGTGATGAGAAAACAGGGAGGGAAATGTTGAAATCATGAGAAGAGGTCTCCCGCTATTCATGCTGACCTTTGACAACAAAGAAAAAATCGAAAATATTTATAATATTAAGGCTATCCTCAACCTCAGAGTTAAAATAGAAACACCGAGAAAGATCACTCGACTAATACCTCAATGTAAAAACTGCCAAGATTATAATCATACACAAAAGTACTGCCATCGTGAAGCAAGATGTGTTAAATGTGCAGGAAAACACGCAGGAAACGACTGCACAGTTCCCCGAATTACTACACCGAAGTGTATCAACTGTAGTGGCCAGCATACAGCCAACTACAGAGGATGTAAAGTAGCAGTAGAACTACAAAAAATGAGAGAAAAATCACGCAAACCAGATACACCAAGAAATGTACAATCTATAAAAAAAACCACGGAGCTTAAATCGTCAACTCCTAATTTTAACATACAAAGAGAGCGAGTAAATGAAAACGTTACTTATGCACAAATAGTTCGGCAATCAGAGCAGAAACAGTTAAAAGTGGATCTCGTTTTACAGAACATACTGAGAAATCTAGAGAACCTCAACAAAAGACTTATTCCTATTTCACAGGAAATGAGTCTGCAGAACACAATAGAAGAAATGAAATCACAAACTAGTTTCAATAAAAGAGTAGAAGAAACCCTTGATCGAGTGTATCAAAATATAAATTATATAAAATCGAATTATAAACCAAAGAAATGAATAAAACATTACGAATTGTAACCTGGAACACAAATGGGCTATTGCACCACATTCAAGAACTAGATATTTTTTTAAACATGCATAATATAGATATATGTCTTATATCAGAAACCCATTTCACCAAAACTTCATTCTGTAAAATAAAAGGATATAGTTGCTACCATGCATTACATCCAGAGAACAAAGCTAGAGGTGGATCAGCTATCATCATAAAAGATTATATAAAACATAACGAAGAACTTAAAGTCGAGAAGCTTTCCATGCAAGTCACAACAATCAAAATACATAAACAATATTAAAACTTGTAGTATCTCAGCAATATACTGCCCTCCTAGATACAATCTCAAACAAGTAGATTATACTAATCTTCTAAAAACACTAGGAAGTGTCTTTTTAATTGGAGGAGACTATAGTGCAAAAAAACACCTATTGGGGATCACGGTTAACGACTGCTAAAGGAAAAGAACTGTTCGCAGCAGGAAAACAACTAAAATGCGAGTTTCACTCAGGCGGTACACCAACCTATTGGCCTACGGATATCAGTAAGACTTCAAATCTTATAGACTTCTTTATTACAAGAGGTATTTCAGATAATTATATCCATATAGAGAACAGTGAAAGTCTATCGTCAGATCATTCACCAGTTATTATGATACTTGGCCAAACAATAATTATGAAAGAGAGCAACCCGAAATTAACGAGCTTCAAAATCAAATGGGATCTCTTCCAAACACAGTTAGCAGAAACAATTAGTCTGCAAAACCCAATACAGGGACCAGCCCAAATAGAAGACGAACTAGATAAACTCATCCATAATATCCAAAGTGCTGCGTGGGAAAGCACTCCTAATAATAGTAAGGAAATGAAGCACAATATTAGCTATCCAGAGGAAATGAGAGAACTTCTTAAAAATAAAAGAAAAGCACGGAAGAGTTGGCTAAAACATCGAAATCCGGAAAATAAGAGGGTATTTAACCATTTGTGTAACCAACTAAAATATCTCATAAAAGACATTAAAAATCAGTCAGTTAATAAATACCCCAGCACTCTAACTGGGCAAAAAGATACTGATTATTCATTATGGAAAGCAACTAAGAATCTTAAAAGACCCAAACTTCAGGTTCCTTCAATTAAAAATAAAGAAAATTGGGCCCGAAATGCTAAACAGAAAGCAGATTTGTTTGCAAATCACCTTGAAGAAACATTCCAACCTTACCCCAAACAAACGGAAGAGGAAAATATCACCCCGATAAATAAACAGGATGAACTAAAAATTACACCTGTAACATTGAAAGAACTAAAATGGGAAATCAAGAATAATCTGAATGCGTATAAGGCTCCAGCATATGATCTTATAACGGGTCAGATAATAAAAATGTTACCGGAGAAAGCGTTGAGGAAACTACTGCATATAATTAATGCAGCATTTCGACTAAGATGTACCAAGACAATGGAAAGTTGCAGAACTAATTATGATACTTAAGCCGAACAACCTCCGAATGATAAAGCTTCATATAGACCAATTTCTCTGCTACCAACATTATCGAAACTATTTGAAAAGGTCCTTCTTAAAAAACTAAAACCAATTATCGAAGAAAGGAATCTTATCCCCTCACATCAGTTTGGATTTAGGGAAAACCATTCTACGATAGAACAAGTACATCGAATTACTGATGTAATCGAGAAATCACTAGAAAGCAAACAAATATGCTCAACTATATTCCTTGACGTAGCGCAAGCATTCGACAAAGTATGGCACCAGGGGTTAGAATTCAAACTTCATCGAGATCTTCCTGAGCAAATTTTTCAAAGTTTAAAATCATACATATCAGAGAGGCACTTTCGAGTAAAGTATGAGAATGAATACTCCCAACTAAAAAGAATAACAGCAGGAGTACCACAAGGGAGTGTTCTTGGGCCAATCCTCTATCTCCTATATACTAGAGATATACCAACTACAGAAGCAACAATGGCGACTTTTGCCGATGACACCGCAATACTTGCAACAGCAAAGAACATCCATGACTCCACTAGTAAATTACAGAAAGCTTCTAACCAAATATGTAATTGGTCAAAGAAATGGCGAATCAAATTAAATGAAGCAAAATCAATTCAAGTCAACTTTACAAATCTAAAAGTTGATCATATACCAATAATGATAAACTCGATAGGAGTACCGCATGCAAACACTGCTAAATGTCTTGGCATGACTTTAGATGCTAAACTTAGATGGAAGGAACACATAAAAAAGAAGAGAGAAGAACTAAACTAGAAAATTTAGAAAAATGCACTGGCTCTTAGGGAGACAATCTGAACTAGCGATCCATAACAAACTGCTGCTGTACAAACAAATCCTGAAACCTGTATGGACATATGGTAGCCAACTCCGGAGTTGCGCCAAGAAAACAAATATCAAAACCATACAAACAGTTCAAAATAAAATCCTGCGATGTATAGTTAATGCACCGTGGTACATTCGAAACGACAACCTCCATCGAGATCTAAAGATCGAGCTTGTCGCGGATGAAATTAAGCATTTAAGCATTATGCAACAAAACACCTACAACGTCTGCACCAGCATGAAAATCTGGACATACGCTGTATGCTGACTACTATACCATACCAACAAGAAGAAGAACCAAACCACTGGACTTATCGCGACCAGGAGGTCAGTAGACTTACTGTGGCGAAAAATCTGAGGAGTTACACGAAACTGGGGATAATCACTTGATTACGCCGACTAATCAAAATACTTTATTATGCAATGTAAATTACTAAATGGGTGCAAGACTCAGTCGTAATATAAATAAATAAATAAAAAAAATAAAAAAAAAAAAAGATAGTGGGTTGCTGACCGCCAGTAGTAGGAAACCCGTGACGCATTAGCGCTCTTTTTCCTATTCATACCACTATCACTCCATACTAACCTCATTTATGGTATATTTATTAACGGATGTTAGATAGTGCTTAGAATGCTAGAGTAGGCCCCTAACGATACAACCACTGGCAGTTTCGCCCAAGTGATGGGTTGATAGGTAACCCACTACTTCGGGGTCCGATACCCGAGCTTTTTTCCTCCCCAGTCCATTCATTTTTCTTTATTTTATGCGGTAAAGAAGGCTACTATCCGGGTGTCCCCCGAAACCCACACCATTCCGCTCTACTAGACTGAGCTGCGGGAACCAACGCCGCATGGGGCACCAAAGGGTAGTGGCAAAATTCTGTGAAACAGGGTTTGCTTTAGCGGTAGCCAAAGTTTAACCCGTTTCATAGTAACCTCGGAAGCGTTTGCTGCATACAATGAAAAATCCGATTTCCCTCAGGATCTATCTTTACTTGAGGCTGGAAGTACTGAAATCTCCGCTCCAGTATCTATTAAGTATTTAATGTTGGAAGACCTATCAGCAATTATTAGGCGACATTGGGTGTTTTGGTCATAACATGCCGCCACGTGTGATGACTTAACTAGATTTTTTGGTCGAATTTGGTACCGAAACGATAGTGATACCAACAAATTCCATTTCTAACCGAAGCGTTTGAACGTGATCTGGAATTATCTCGTTGTCTAACACGTGAGCCTGCACTCGGAGAGTTACTTCGACTATGACCATTAAAACCTGACCGCTTTACTGACTGTGTCAACTCGTTAAATTGGGCCTGTAAATTTAAATTTCATTTCTCCAAGCGTTCGTAACTCGATTGTGGAAACTCCTCTGTCCGATTTGTATTACCATTGTCTTGTTTATGAAGGCTGCGAGAAACCGCCATTAGATTCGTCTCTGAACAGGCCTCTAATACTCTGTCGGCCAATTGTGCCACCTCGTCTAATTTACCCACGCTGCTTGCAAGAACCATCCGCACCTTCGTGGATAACTTCGCGTCCCACAATACTTGTGGCGTCTCGCCAGGAAAACCATTCATCGCTGTTGCTTGCATCTCCCGCAAGAGCTGTGAAGGTTTTTTGTCGCCAAGATCCATTTCACTCAATACCTTTCGAATTCGGGCTGTCGATGAATCACCCAGTCTTGTGATCAGCGATTGCTTAAGAAGATCATAAGGATCTTTAGGTGGAATCACTTTTACCATATCCGGTACTATTCTAGCCAATTCCGGGGTCAACACGCTTAAAACCGTGAGATATTTTTTTACTTGGCTAGTAACCCGCGCATTCACGAATTGCGCTTCAATGTGCCGAACCATAAGTCGATATCATGCGTCCAAATCGGG
Source organism: Nephrotoma flavescens (assembly GCA_932526605.1). NCBI lineage: Eukaryota > Metazoa > Arthropoda > Insecta > Diptera > Tipulidae > Nephrotoma > Nephrotoma flavescens. Next base: position 163,643,335 of record OW052220.1, on the reverse strand, counting down.
GAAGACTTAGGTGCAAGCAGATGCAGCTGCCTAGACATCACATCGCCTTGCGATGTATTGTGTGTTTCCATCCCCTCCGTCCTATGCTTGTCTTCGCCCTGTACCTGCTCTTTGAACGAGGAACCTGACGTTGAAGCGCCCTGCGCGCGAGCATTTTCGACATAATGTCGCCTATAAGTGCCTTAACCTACGACGCATCCATCAAATACTGCTGTACCACTGCTGACACCTCGTCACACACGTTCTTTTCATTACTCATATCGCGTGCAACTCAGCAATACAATACCGATCGCGAAACAGTGAATCAATAAAAAAAAATTTTAAAACTTTCAACTAAACAAACGATTTACAATACAAACTAAAATCAATGTTAATTAGTTTGAGACAAAACAAAACATCCGTGAAATAATACAACACACCGCATAATTATATGAAAAATTCACTCACCTGAATACATAAATTCTCTGGTCAAAATGATGTAGGTTACGTTAGGTTAGAGTGGCTGCTATCGCACACTTAGGCCAATAATGACCCATTGTGATACCACAGGATCCAATCTCCCCTTAATCCCGCTGAAACCAACCAGAGCTACTGATGTAGCGTAAAATATCTCGCACCCCAAAGTCCGCGAGTTCAGAAAGGCTGTCCATGTTGTACACACCCAAGTACTTACGTCTTTTGTATGATAGTGCATGGACATGAGCATAGGAAGTGAACTAATGTCTCTTCCTCCTCTTCGTCCATACAACTTCTACAAAAGTCATTCGTCTCTAGACCCAGCCTTCTTGCATGTTCCCCAAAAAGGCAGTGTCCTGTCAGTATCCCTACGACCAATCCTAAATCTCGTTTTCCCAGAGATACAAGTGAGATACAAGTGCCTTGGAGCGCCGCAGGTCCAGTTTTGGCCAAACCTGTTTTGCTACCCTGCACGTGAGAGTGTTGGTCCACCTCTCATCTGTCAAGGCGATTGCCTTTTTACTGAGCGTCAATTTGAGCGCTGCAATAGGCCTCCCCAGACCTGCCCTTTCCGGTTGCATCTGAAGAGTCGTACCATACCTAGCTAGTTCGTCTGCTCTGCAGTTTCCCGTGACGTCCGAGTGACCAGGGACCCAGATTATCTGGATACTGAAACACTCGCTCATCTCATTAAGAGATGATCGGCAATCCAGCGCCACCCGTGACTTCAGAGAAACCGCCTCTAGAGAGAGCCGTCCGTGAAAAATTTAAGTGCCTCGTTTTCCAGTATTGATCCATTCCTCCAGGATTCCCTAGAAGGACAGATGATCCGGAAACCTATATCGAAGCACAACGTTGGTTTAATATAATCTAGATTCACCAGTTCCTCCCCTAGTGATCTAACTATCGTCGAGTGTCCCCCCTGAAGACACTTCCACTGAGAGACAGCCGAGAGCCTTGTAGCCACATTGGCTGCCATCTGCTTACCAAAAAATTCGATTGGAATAAGATGGAACATAACCTCTAAAGCACGTGTAGGTGTTGTCCTAAGCGCCCCGCTTGTAAGCATACAGGCCGTTCTTTGCACCTTCTCCAACATCCTTATTGTTATATTGATATTAGGATTAGTTGGATTATCATAGATTAATTAAATACACACTTTTAGTTTATACGTGTTCTTTATTCAATAGTTCGAATTACAAAATTAACTAGACCACAAAATGCTCTAACATCAGTAACATTGCTCGGAATTTCTGCCTTCAAAATTGCATCTATTCTGTTGTTTGTTTTACACAAACCTTGATCATTTACCCTATACCCAAGGTAATCTATGCTATCTTTAAAAAATTCACATTTTGATTTATTTAGCCTTAATCCTGCATCATTTAAACGTTTAAAAACTCGTTCTAAATTAGACAAATGCTCTTCTTCATTAGCTCCTGTTACAACTAAATCGTCGATAAAAGCTACCACACCATCAAGCCCTAACAGTAATTTTTCCATCGTAAACTGGAAAATACCACTTGCTGGTTTTATGCCATATGGCAATCGATTCATTTGGAATACCCCTTTATGAGTGCTCCACGTTACGTATTTTTTACTTTCATCATCCAGTTCAAGTTGGTTATACGCACAAGAAAGATCGAGCTTGGAGAACTTTTTTCCTCCACGCAACATATTCACTATTTCATCTATTCTCGGAAGTGGATGGTTGAAATCTTTAATAAATTTGTTAACAGTAACTTTGTAATCACCACATATTCTAATACAACCATCAGCTTTCAAAATCGGTACTAAAGGAGTCCCATAGTCTGACGTTTCAATTGGTGTCAAAATACCTTCTTCAACTAATTTTTCTAATTCCTCCTCCACCTTTTGCTTAAAGGAGTACGGCACCGGCCTTGGCTTAAAAAAAATTGGAGCAGCATTTTCTTGTAGTTCCAATTTTATCTTATTCAATTTAACCTACCTATTCCCTTCTTAAATAATTCTTGATATCTGTCCAGCAAATTATTTAAATCAAAAGAATTCACTTGATTTAAACCAACAATCTCCAAACCAAATTTTCTTAAAAATTGTCGCCCTACTATCGGTGGACCTCCGTTTTCAACGATCATAAACACCAATAATTTAGTTTCATTTTTGTACGTAACTCTTGTTTCAATGCAACCCAACACGTTCATGCATTGACCATCATACCCTTTCAGATGTAAATTTTTATCAATAAACTTAAAGTTGGAAAATGAATTTTCATATAAATTCTTCGACATTGCTCCTAAATTTGAACCTGTATCAACTTCTACATTAAATTTTGTTTTATTGATTTCTAAATTAATGGCAATTATTTTATCCCTATCATTAATTTCGCTACGCATGTTGTATAAAACATTTTCTATTTCCTCTGGTATCTTATTTCTAATATCAAAATTTGTTAGGTTATGTATACTTATTTCATCGCTGTTCTCCTTGTCACACTGTTCATTTGTATAAAAAATATTTTTGTCAAATTTATGACACACCTTTGAACTATGCCCTAATTTGTTACAAGAATGACACTTTAATGAAATAAATATACATTTGTCCTGAGTGTGATTACTCCTATCACAGCGACAACACTTCACATTTGTATTTGTACCTGGAGTTGCTGACTTTCTCCTTGAATACTTTTCATTCGGGCTCCTACTTCTTTGATTGCCAGTATTAATACGAATTGGTTTTGAATTTTGACTATATTGCGATGTACCTTTTCGTAAAAAATTCATGCTTGTTACATTCGAATTTTTCATCTCAATTCGCATAGCAATTTCAAGCGCCTTTTCCAAAGATAAATTGTGATCTTCTTCTGATAACCGATCAAAAATTTTCCCCTCAAAACTTGTCACAAACTTGTTTAAGAGGTTATGTTCCAAATGATCTTGAAATTTACAGTTTGTAGCTAATCCTTTTAGTCTCGCACAATATTCATTCGCAGTTTCATTGACTTTTAAACTGCTACCAAAAAATTCTTTTCTTTCGTTAAAAACTATAAGCGTCGGCGTAAAATATTTATCGAGTGTTATACAAAGCTCTTCATATGATTTGTCCTTCGGCAATTTTGGTGCACACAAATCCTTCAACAATTTGTACACTCCTGTGTCTAAATAATTGATTAATGCGTTCCGCTTTCTTTCCTCGTTTTTAATTAAATTCGTATCGAAAAAGAAATCCAATTTTTCCTTATAAATGCTCCATTCTTCTTCTCCAAATATGTTGAAATTAGATTGAATTAGTTGTATTATGACCAAATCTGCTAATCTCACAAACTCAACTACACTTTGATTATTAATCCTCGTCGCCAATTGTTATATTGATATTAGGATTAGTTGGATTATCATAGATTAATTAAATACACAATTTTAGTTTATACGTGTTCTTTATTCAATAGTTCGAATTACAATGGTATTTTTTTCTTTCTTCGTCTCCAATGACGTTATCTTCAATTCATATATAATGAGTGTGTTCATACACCCATTTCACAAACATTACACTTATGTAGGTTACCTTTTCCAGAGCTGGCCACCACACGCCCACCCCGTACATCAGCACAGGCCTTACCACTGCGGTATAGAGCCAGTGCACCAGCTCTGGTTTCAAACCCCATTTCTTCCCTATGGCGTTTCTACACGAGTAAATGGCTACATTAGCCTTATTTACCCTTTCTACAATGTTAGGCTTCCAGCTGAGCTTACCGTCCAAGATTATGCCCAAAAATCTCGCTCTGTCAGCAAAAGCCAGTCTAATGCCGTTCACGGTAGGAGGGCTAACTACCGGAATTTTATATTTCTTAGTAAATAGTACCAGCTCTGTCTTGAAGGGGCTGATCCCTAATCCACATTTGCTGGCCCATGTCGTAACGATCAAGAGTGCATTCTGCATAACATCCCTAATCGTATCCAGATATTTGCCTGAGACAGCTATCGCTACATCATCCGCATACGCTACAACCAATATCCCCTCTTTCTCCAGTTCCAACAGCAATCCATTCACCACTGCACTCCAGAGAAAGGGGGACATTACTCCTCCCTGCGGAGTTCCTCTAACCACCCGCCTTTTAATGGTGGACTCTCCCAGTTCCGAGATAATAATCCTGCTTACCAGCATCTAATTTATCAACCTACTTATAGGATAATCCACCTTCAAAAATGACAATCCTTCCATGATCGCCTCCGTTTTTACATTATTAAAGGCACCCTCAATGTCGAGAAATGCTACCATACAATACTTTTGCGAGTAAATTGACTTCTCAATCATGCGTACTAGATCGTGCAGAGCTGTGTCCACCGACTTTCCCTTACAGTACGCATGCTGCGACATTGCCCAATTCCTTGGCTCAACTTTTGTTCGAATAAGTACGTCTATCAATCTTTCCAAGGTTTTCAACAGAAAGGATGATAGAGTTATAGGCTTCAGGTCCTTTGGATAAGCCTATGAGCTTTTTTCCCGATTTCGGGATAAAAACCACTCTGACATCCGTCCATTTCCTGGGAATATAGACCAATTGCAGACATCCCCTGAAGATAACCTCCAGCCAGGGAAGGATAACTGCAGAGTTCCTTTGGATCTCTGCTGGTATAATCCGATGTGGGCCCGCCGATTTATAAGGCTTTAAACCGTTCAGCGCCCACAGGATTCGTTTCCTGTCCACGATGCTATCCACATCTGTTAAAGGTGTTCCTCGATGAGCTTCAGGCTCCATCGAGTCATCAATGCTTCCAGGAAAATGGGTCTCAATGAGAAGCTCCAATGATTCCGCACTTGAGGCTGTCCATAACCCGTCCGGCCTAATTAAGTAACTAGGACTGGTTGGGTTAGTAGATAGAATTTTTCTAAGGCGAGAAGTCTCAGATACTTCCTCCATTCTACAACAGAAGAGTCTCCAAGACCCCGTTTGTGCCTTCCTCAACTCTTTTTTGTATTCTCTCAGGTCTTCCTTATAGGAATCCCAGTCCCGATTTTCCCTGGTGTTCTTAGCCTTATTAAAGGCTGTCCTACACGCTCTCCGATAGGTTCCCAACTCCGTGGTCCACCATGTCGGTTTCTGTCTGCCCCTAGGTTTTATCAGGGGACACGCATCATTAAATGACAGATTGCATGCTTTTGTGACAATATCAACCATGCCATCTAATTCCTCTGTTGTCGCCGGAAGTCCAGGAGCCTCCAGCAGCAATAGTTCCTTCAACACCTCACCATATTTGTTCCAGTTTGTCCTTCTGGTATTTCTAAAGGCTTTCCGGGCAACAGGTTTGATGTTGAGGTTATATGTAATATATCGCTGATCAGAGAATGAGTGCTCCTTCGTCACTCTCCACCCACTGATCATATCAAAAATTGTATCTGACGCACAGGTTACATCTAGAACCTCCTGTCGATTTCTAACAATGAATGTTGGTTCACGCCCAATATTGCAAACTACAAGGTTAGTATTTAATAAGTAATCAAAAAATAACTCACCTCTTTCGTTAATGTCTGTGCTTCCCCAGATTGTGTGATGCGCGTTTGCATCACATCCAAGTATCACACCTACCTTTTTCTGACCTGCATCCCGGATCAGTTCCCCCAGATTATCCGGTGGAACCTCCTTCTCACGATCCATATAGGCTGAGGCTAGCCATAGTTTTTCACAGCCTACCTCAGCGCTCACCGCTGTAACGTCCCCGCTACTAAATTGTGGAAGAAGAAAAATATTCAAACTATTTTTCGCTAAGATACACGATCTGATCTTTTCAGAGTTGCTTGAGTATAATAATTTATACCCTTTCATTCTGAGGCCACAGATCCTGTTATTGTTAATCCAAGGTTCTTGGATTAACACCATGCCCTCATCTAACTTAGTCAGTCTGAGCACGAGAGCTGCCGAGGCAGCCTTCGTGTGATGTATTTTTATTTGTACAATGCTAACCATTGTAATCTGCCTTACCCACCACTTCATGCACTCCCTGCATCAGGATAGTGTCATCTGGCTCGTTGGTTTGGTCGCCAACCCCCTCTCGTCGTGTGTTCGACGGGTTGCCCCCATCGGACTTCAGAGAGAGGAGGCTGCCTTCCATCACCAACTTCTCTTTATCCGAAATATCGGAACGGCTACCCTGGTCGTCCTCAGCCCGCTGGTCTTCCGCGCCCTTATTGACCTCGTCTTTCTTATAAACTTTAAGAGTGATCGACCCGAAACCGAAGTTGATCACTCCCTTAGATCTAGCAAGGGAAGCCAAGGATTCCTTATTGATCAGCATGATTGCCAATCTAAAGCCCCCTGGCCTCCTCCTGCTTCACAATCCTCCATCCTTCCGTTGGAAGATCGGGATTACTGGCCCGGATAATCTCAATGATCTCCTCTGGCTTATTCGCCTCAGTTGGTAACCAGACGCGTGCCCTCAGCCTGCTAGCTTAACGCGCCCTTGGTGCCATCCCGCATCTCTGCAGGATGGGGGGGATCCCGGATTTTCTCTCAGGATCCTCAAGAAAATGGAGTTTAGTGCATTATACACTACCCTCCACTTTTCCGATGTGATGCTCCCACCTTCCTGACCTTTGTCAATGACGGCTAGCACCAGCACGTGCTCCTTCAGGATTTCACTGAATAATTTCAGTTTCTGCTCCTTAGGAGCACCCGACGTCATGTCTGCTTGCACTTTGGCCCGCTTACTGCCTTCTGCTTCAAGCTCATTCTGGGACCTCTATCTTTTAGACACAAGGACCCTCTCCGAGCTATTGCAGCCGACAGTTTTCTTAGCCCATGCTACAGATTCCTTCTGCGCAACTGTAAGCTGCCCCTCAGGGGTCGCAGCCAGTTTCTCCAGAATTCTAAATGCCGACCGTCTCTCTCTGTACCGTCGCTTTGCTGGGGGGATCTCTTTCGGTCCCCCGCTCTTCTGTTTGGCGGTTCCGCTTTCACCTGGCTTCGATGCCATGGTGCTGCTTACCCCTGCCTCAGATAAGGGAGCCCCACCATTCTGGTTAGAGTTACTCCCCTCTATAGTACTTTCCGGTTTTTGGTGGGTACCGGTCTCCTTGTTTTTATTATTTATTTTAAAAACTTTCATTTATTCCCACGAGTATCGGAGAAATACGTCCACCTGCGCAGAGATCCGTATACGCAGGTAAGGCTAAATACAACTGGAGGTCGCCAGGTATCCAGAGGGCTCCGTTCACGACTGGACTTTGTTAAATGGGCCCCCAGTCTAGTCGATCATCAGCACGGGTCGCGTAACACCTTAATCCAGCCCATTGGCTCACCGAGTACCCCACCTCCAACGCCCCCACCCCGTCCAACATCCACCCACTCATTCACCCATCTATATGGATATCCCAAACAAATGGGACCTATTTCATTCAGGGGATTACCGTTTATAGGGTTCCCTACTCACCTACTCACTACCTGGAGGCTCGAGAGCGCAGGGAGACGTGACGCTCAGTTTACCGTGGTTGTGGTCGATGGTTTTATGGCGCCATCAGTTCGCCTTTCCCTACTGGGTATCATAGGCACTCAGAATTTAGTGAACAGAGGTTAACCACTCCCCCGTTCTCTGAGACTCTCCTTCCAACAGAGCTGCGGTTGGGGACGGCTTATTTAATTCACCGCTAAACTACCTATCGATAGGCCGTTCACAATCCACCACCTGCGACCCCCCCAATAGCTGCAGCTCGCCACGGGTTAATGATGTAACAATTACAATACAATTACTAATCAATACAAAGAAGTAGTGTTGCGGCGTCTGTTGATTAAAAATCGGCCTGTTGATTAAAATCGGCCTGTTGATTGCTGCTTACTGTTGATCTGTTTACCGATATACGGAATGTCTCGTCTACTCCAGTACCGTAAGTGTCGAATATTCGAAAAACTTTCCACACGAACTATCCAATTATTTATTTACCGCGTGTGTCGGTTGTTAATTAAAATATATTTCGATGTATGCCCTAAATGTTGTTTTGCATTCAAATTTACCGCACTGGAAATGTGCCCGAGTCGGCTGGTCACCAATTATAGTAGTATGTGATTATCTTTTTCACGAATTATGTTTAAGATCACTAAAGGATTTATACTAATTTTTGCTTTTACTTTCAGGTGCTCCGCGGCAAGATCCATGCAAAACAAATACACACCAAACAATAGAAGGTTTCCTCGATTATAATTATTTCGTTAATTGCTTCGAATTTAACAATAATTATTATAAATTTACATACTGTATTTTACAATATTAATACAAGTTACAATTTGTATTTTTAAATATTTATTACAAGATAACAATTCATAATTTTAGTAATTTATTACAAATTAAAATATGGCAGAATGAGTTTTTATTTTTCAGACTACGCCGGTGTGTTATTATTTTTGAACTCACTTTTTGCTCGTTCTGAAATCAACTCTTTTTATTTTTTCACAAAACCGATGACCATGTTAATCGTAAAAATGAGTAAATCGTTGAGTTGCTCGATGTGTAACTGCCCTACGCGCCACAAAACTAGCATTTATCGCGATTCGAAATCGAAATTATGCAACATACCGCCAAGCGACTTTTTCGAATTTCGATACTATTTAATAGTAGTGTTGCTTTCACTAATCCGATTAGCTTAGCTAAGAAATGTGAAACCAACAACTTATGGCTTTAATTTTTAATGCGTTTTAATTTTTCTGTGTTGGTTCATTTTATTAATATTTATTTTAGTTTTTTTTATTTTATCAAATAGAACAAATTAAATTCGGGATTTTGCTATCAAATAAGAAATGCCAAATTTTACTACAAGTTAATTTTTCGAAAAAAAATAGAAAAAATAACTCCTTGCGGTAAACACCATAACCATACTTTGGTTTTATTTCCCCTAATCCTAAATTGTTTTCTTAACATTAAAGAAAATCGGCTTAAATACAATGCAATTGTTGTTGTAATCTTTTGAAAGCAACACAACTTAATATTTGCTATAACTACGCATCCCCAATAGAATTCTTTAAGACTTTTTCCTTACGAAAAGTATGAAAAAAAAAATCTGGATTTTATCATATTTTTCTGTAAGGAAAAAGTCATAAGGAATTCCATTGGGGATGCGTTGTAACATACCGCCCCTAATTACGGTAAATGCGGTAGGATAAAGGACTAGACACACTAAGCGCGGCGCGTCATTGTGTGTTCATGTTGAGTTCACGGAACGGGATTATTTTTTATCCAACTCTTCAGCCAATCAAATCTTTCATATTCAACTAAACCCCGCCCAATTTAATCCAGCTTTAGTTAAAATATTTCCATCTTTTGAGCAATAATCTTAGTCGTACCAACATAGTAACAAAAAATAACCGGAAGTATGAGCAATAATTTTCCTCAAATATTTGTTGTTATTGTTTATTTTTGACATTTTTTGAATGAATTTGTTAGGTTATCGCCTTAGATAATTTTATTTAAAGTTATTATATAAAATAAATGAAATAAATATGCGAAATGCATTTAAGTGAAACAATTAGGATGAGAACCAAACATTTTATTTTGTTACAAACTGTTGGGCTATAAATTATTTGATAATTTATAAATTGTGATGTGTGTATAAAACCGAATATTGTGTATTTGTAATCCCCAGAGATGCGTTTATTCGATTAAATTAAAATAAAGCCCCATCTAATCGTAAGCAAAGCAGAAATTGCAAACAAAAAATACAAAACAACAGTAAACATATCGCACATATCGTAGCCCGTAACTCGGACAAGTTTTTCGAAAGAACTGAACTTAGACAACAAGCTATTCATAAAATCGCAGGATGTTGATGAAATCATGACAATTGTAGTTTCTTTTAGTTCCATCACGTTAGCATCGAAATCCGAAATTTCTGCTGTTATAAGAGAATCATAAGAATCTTTTAGCAATATTATTGAACCATGCCACCAAAGTTTGTTATTATTTAGTTCATTTGGCATTACCCCACGGGAGATGAGAACAGCGGGATTATCAGCTGACTAAACGTGTTTCCATTCCTATGCCTCCCATAATCCCCCGAAATTAGGTGCTCGTGGAGGAATGAATTTCCAGAATATTTGTTCGAAAGTACAAAAATTAATTATTTTTGTTTGTTCAGCCTGAGATCGTAATAAATTATAAAATTCTTTAATGTCGTTGTTGGCTCCTTGAAACGTAGGCGCGTTATCTGACCAAATAGTTAAAATTTTACCTCGTCGACTTATACATCGTTTAAGACAATTTATGAATGAATCGGATGATAAGTTTTGAACAATCTCAAGGTGAATTGCCTTAGTGCATAAACAAACAAAAGAGGCGACGTACATCACGGAATGAGATAAAAAAAAAGCTGGCTTGTTTTACCAACTTTTGCTCTAAAAATTTGTCTACGGTTGTCTATCGCACATCCTTTAAAAAAATGTCATAACACAAAAAACAATTTTGTGATAAATGCATTTTAAATTTCTATACTTGATTATTTATTTTATAAAGCTAATAATGAATAATCTTAGCATCATCACAGTAGCATTAGCAATTCAAAAAAAAATTTAAAATGCATTTATCTCAAAACTGCTTTTTTGTGTTGACAATTTTTAAGAGAATGTGCGATATGTTTTCTGTTGTTTTGTATTTTTTGTTTACAAGTTCTGCTTTGTTTACGATTAGATGGGGCTTTATTTTAATTTAATCGAATAAACGTATGACTGGGGATTACAAATACACAATATTCGGTTTTATACACACATCACAATTTATAAATTATCAAATAATTTATAGCCCAACAGTTGTAGCAAAATAAAATTTTTGGTTCTCATCCTAATTGTGTTACTTAAATGTATCTCGCATATTTATTTCATTTATTTTATATAATAAATTAAATTATTTAAGGCGATAACCTAACAAATTCATTCGAAAAATGCCAAAAATAAACAACAACAAGAAATATTTGAGCAAAATCATTGCTCATACTTCCGGTTATTTTTGTTTCTATGTTGGTACGAATTAGATTATTTGCTCAAAAGATGGAAAAATTTCAACTAAACCAAGATCAAATTGGGCGGGACTTAGTTGAATATAAAGATTTGATTGGCTAAAGAGTTGGATCAAAAATAGTCCCGTTCCGTGAACTAAGCATCTAAATCCAAACGTACCATACAACTCGACGCGCAGATCCATTCACACCAAGAGCGGGGCGGCGACTATTTTGTTTAGGATAATTTGAAAATTTTAGACTTTAGTTTTTTTAATACTTACTACATACGTATATATTGAGAATTCAATCCGGATTGAACCCGGATCGAAATTTCAATATATACGGGATCGAGTTATCTTCGCGTTAACTCGATTCGATCCACCAAATTTGTAGAATCGAGTTAACTCAATCCTTAAGCTGCCCATACACGGTGCAACTTGGTTGTACAACTGGTATGTAGACTAGTCTGCAGACTACACCACACACTTTGCAACTTGTTGTACAACAAGTTTGAAAACATAGAAAGTAGAAACAGTCAAAATATTTTATTTTTTCATGTAAAAATCTGACCTCTGCCTAGATTTTGGTTTGTTTATGTGAATATTTGGTTGGCCACTGGTGAGTTCCAAATATTCACTGAGAATTAAACTAACTGTTGTTTATGCGTTATAATTCAATTCTAAATTTTATTACCTCAATAAATCGGGTTTTATACATAAAATATTGCTTACGCATGAAATCGACAATAATTATATACAACAAAAGTACAATATAAAAAAGAAAGAAACATTAAACCTGTTGAATTTGCTACAATATACAATATTCCACCCGTGTCGATACTGTGTCATCGACCGCTTGTAATATTGTATTATTGCGCATGTTGACATTGATTCAACATATTCCCGGGCCTTACTGATGTCACCCATCTGTTAAACCATGCTTTCGTTTGCTCTCTCTAGAGGAGATGACGGCCGGTGGTTTGCAATGCATCTTCCTCTTAATTTGTTTGCTACCCAGATGACTCCTATTACTACAGCACTCCCAAATAGAGCACTCTGACGATGAAAGGTAATCTGTTCATCATTTTTCAATGATTCTAGCTGATCATCCAATCCGGTTGTTTCTGGTGTGGTTAGTAAATTCAATTGATCCACCTCGTTTGCCTTATTTTTGACCACAGCACTGAATTCCCGTAGGTTGTTGGCCCTATGCATCAAATGAGTCACCTGCTGAGCAAATTTATTGATATTGTGTTTAGCGGTTCCTACAGCAATTAATTGAACGTCAGAGTCTCTGAGCACGCAGCCGGATTCGATTTCCACTATACCGGAACCTACGATAGTGTAAGATTGGATTCTAGACCCACATATGACATCGATTGTGATTTCGTTGGGTATCACATATATCCACTGATTGGCAGCGTGAAGTTTGATCCAATGATTGGTAGCTTTGGTTGACCTAGTACCGCATACGGTGTCCAACTCGTTCTTTCGTTGTAATATTGCTACCTCACATGACGTTCAATTTGAAGGAGTGTTGATAATTTGTGATACTTCGCATAAGAGATGTACAGGGTTAAATACTTGACATTTATGTACGTCTTCTCTGGTTAATAATGCGAAGTGTTCACGCCGATTGTCCATTGCTATATAGTCAGTGCAGCTAATGATTTGTGACTGAGTGCTTCCATGGATGATGTTGGGAATTGAGACTACAGCTATTAGTGTATAGTCCCACACGAACGACAGTGGTAAAGTGATTTCAATTATTACATTTTTTTTAGTTACTCGGCTGCGGATTTGCATGCTTTCGTACACATGGTGGAGGTCGTGAATGTCGTGTCCTGGTAGAGCAATAGTTATCGGCACGTGTTGTCGAATGGATTGCAACTCTTCTTCCAACTGACTTGGGGTGAGTATGGAAGGATGCAGGACGTCTTGATGAGCATGATAAATCACGTTGAGCAATCCTTGTTGCGTGTCCTGGAGGCTCTTTAGAACTAGCATCATTTCAAAAATGGTCATTAGCGTTGATCGCACTCTGTCTTCATACATTCTATATTCGTTTAACTGCAACATTTCCTGCCGCAAACGATGTTGATCCTTAATTAAGTTGTTTATAGATGCCGTGGTGAGGTTTGTGTTATGTTTTACCAAATTGATGGTGTTATCCACAATAGTTGTTTGATTTTTGATGAGAGTCAAGAGATAATTTTCGTCACTGTTAATTTGTTCAAAATAAGATTCATACTTGTCAGCTTCTCGCTGGGTGAGTACTCCAAATAGGTCCCCTAGTACAAGGCTCACTGAGTCACCGAGCCCTCGCTTCATCCGTTTACGATCCTTATTACTTTCAAATAACAGCTCGTTGTCTGCTATCAAATAATTATATTGAAATAAGAGTTGCTGAAGTATGCTGTCGCATTTTAAACCGGACAGCTCCCTACAAACTGATTGTAACTCTGTGTGGGCTCTTTTAAAGTTTTCAATTTCCTCCCAGTAGGAAGATAAATTGTATTGAACAACTAATGTCCATTTTGTCGCCACAATCTCCAACTTGCCCAATTCCTCGAAATGTATCCCAATAGAATGATTGAACGGACTTATTTCGATATTGCTGCTCACGAGACCGAATAGGCAGCACACTGAAAGGATGGCTAGTGCCATGTGGTTCATTTTTCCTGTCGCCTTGGTTCGACGGTGAGGTTGTTGCCTGGATACCAGTTTGTTGTTTTGAGTTGTAATTGCACTGGCCTTCCCGGTGGTTGTTTCCTTGAGCGTTGCAGTGGCCATCATAGGTAACATCTCATTTGAATCGTCGTTGATAGGAAGTTTGCACAGCTTTGTTATTGGTCGTTTGTAGGTCGCGTGAACTTAAATTGAACTAAAAAAAAATTTTTTTTTGAACTCGAAAGGGATACTATGGTTTTTTACTCACACATTTGTGTGGGTTGGACTAAAACGGAGCCAATTTTTTTGTTTTCTTGGTTGAAAAAGGGATATACTCATAATTATTCGATCACTTTTTGCCGTCGGCTTAAACAATATACTTATCTCGACGGATTATTTCCTCAAATATTTCGACCATAAAATGAAACATAAAAAGGGTACCATAAAAGTGTTTAGTTAAACTGTAATTATCAAAATTAAAAAAAGTTGCTTTAAAAATTACGTTTATTGCAGATTTATTTAAACAATTAATCGAAAAATCTAATTAATCGACAAATTCAATGTAAATTTCGTAGCCAGTCACATAGGAATATTTTACTATACACATAATATACAAAATTATTATGTGTGATGTTTTGCCTTCCTAAGTTTCAATATCGTCGATAAACTGTATCGTAATTTTTATTCTTTACTGTAACTTTTACATAAGCCCACAAAAAAAAAAAAAATCCAATTGTCAATAAAATTGGATTTTTTTTTTTTTAGTTATTATGTACAACCAACTAAATTTCGCTTTTGGACTCATCATTAGTATTGATTGATTAAAATGTGTTTTTGTTTATTACACCGTATTAATGAAAAATCCAGTTTTATTTGAACAAAAATAAAAAACAAAATTTATTGTTGTCATACGCAAAGACGTACACCCATCCCCTTCAACATATTTTGGTTTACTAAAAAAGTAAAAAAGCATGCAAGAGCGGCAGGGCAGTACACAATCTCGTGTATTTTTGTTTTTATTTTATTTGTTGTTACAGGTCGGTATCCAGCTCGCGCTAAGATAAATTTTACATACAAATTTGACGTAAAATTTAGCTAGCGAAATAACAAAAAAATATTTAGCTCGCGATTTCGCAGATGCGGTACGCAGCTCACGCTAAAAGTTTGTAGTTATTTCATTCACATATAGACTGCGCTAGTGAAAACTCTACAAACGTTTTCGCAGCAATTTATCTGCCTGGAACGATAAAATTGAGATAAATTTTGACAGCACAACGTGAAAACTAGATTTTTTAATGGATGATCTAAATAATTCTATAGATTATGAAAATTTTCTATAGATTACGAATGTTTCGAATATCAAGAAGAATACTTGATCGACTACGAAAAAGTGGATACAGAAAATTTAGAAAGTGTAAAAAGGAAGCCAAAACTAAAATTTTCACTTTTAATTTTAAATGTTTATAAAAATACTTATTAAATAGTCGATTGAACTATATTTTTGTTTGTTGTTATTAAAAATAAAACAAACGTCAAAATTTATCTCTACATAAACTTTTTAGCTAACAATTTATCTGTAATTTAGTGGAGACTTGTGGAGACCGCGTTAAAATTTATCTTAGCGCGAGCTGGATACCTAGCTTAAGCTTAGTACTCAGTTCAAAGTGAAATGAAATTTTAACACGGTCTCCAAAAATCTATTTATTTTCGCGTGAAATAGAAATGAAATTTTATTTGGAGAATTTTTAATTTTAACGTATAAATTTTTAGACATGCATAAATTAATTTCTTTATTTTACGTAAATAATTTAAATTAAATTGACTTTAATTAAAATTTATGAATTTGTGGTATTAAAAAATTTGTTTTTTGCCAAAAACAAACAAATGTCAAAATTTCGCGTGAAAATATTGTGCCGAGACATTATTTTCACATGAAAATAATTTGGAGAGTTTATGCGCGCCATCTTTGATGTATTGAACACACTTGGTTTTTTCGTTGGAGAACTGAGTACTACAAAACGAAAACAGAAATGAAATTTTTCATTTCTAATTTCACTTTGGTAAAATCGTATGGAAATTTCACGTGAAATCGAACTGAGTACTAGGCTTTACGGTGTAAAATTAAGTTGCTGGTTTAATTGGAATATTACTGAATGAAAAGTTTTCTCAATACAATTTTTTTTTTAAATGATTCAATAACAAAATATCCTTATTTATTTCTTGCAATGTATTATTCAATTTAACTTGAGCGATACAAATTATTTATTGCAAATAATGAAATTGTCTTTTTGTAGCCATGTAATTTTTTTTCGTTTTGTATGGAATTCTCATTTCTTTTTGGATTTACATATACAAACAAGATTTTAATAAGAAATGGCCTGTTATTGTAGTGGTATTGATAATACTATAGTTTCTATACAATACATAAATATATTAATGCATATTTAAATTGGCCGCTCGTCGTCGACGCCTTGGTACGTCTAAGTAGTCCCTAAGAAAAAGAACACGAACGCCCTATAGTTATTTAATATATGCTAAGCCATTACATAAAACAGTGCAGTGTCTTTGGTAAAATTCTAAATTTTTTTTACCAAAGAAATACAGCAATTATTTACAATCTGATATACCCTGTTTATATTGGGGGTCGAGTCAACTTGTAGTTATCTTCAGGTTAACCTTGAAGTTAACTTCTAGTGTTTATATTGGCAGAGTTATCTTTGGATCGAGTCAAAAAATTTTAAAAAATATTTAGATGAATGCAATTAATTTTAGGGGAAACTTAATAAATTAAAATCGGAAAGTCACAAAAAATATGCTCTCGTATTTAGATACCACTGCTCACACAAAAAAATTAAAATAAATAATTTTGTTTGTTTTTTTTATTTGAGTTTGACCACTGCATGTCGATTCTGGCTACCATAGGAATTCGGAATTTTTTTCCTACATAGGAATAAAAAAATATTGCAGTTTTTTCCTATACAATGGGCGCTTTCAGGTACCCTATCATGATTAGTGAAATCATCGCCAATTTGATTTGAAAATTTCATAGTGCTAAATATTTTCATAACGTTGGCTGCGATTTTACTCAACATGTTCCCAACTGTTGGGTGACCTGAAAACGCCCAATATTTCCTATAGTTTATTCTGGCATAAGGTCGGTATCCAGCTCGCGCTAAGATAAATTTTACATACAAATTTGACGTAAAATTTAGCTAGCGAAATAACAAAAAAATATTTAGCTCGCGATTTCGCAGATGCGGTACGCAGCTCACGCTAAAAGTTTGTAGTTATCTCACTCACATATAGACTGCGCTAGTGAAAACTCTACAAACGTTTTCGCAGCAATTTATCTGCCTGGAACGATAAAATTGAGATAAATTTTGACAGCACAACGTGAAAACTATTTTTTTATTGGATGAACTAAATAATTCTATAGATTATGAAAGTTTTCTATAGATTATGAAGGTTTTCTATAGATTACGAATGTTTCGAATATCAAGAAGAATACTTGATTGACTACGAAAAAATGGATACAGAAAATTTAGAAAGTGTAAAAAGGAAGCCAAAACTAAAATTTTAACTTTCAATTTTAAATGTTTATAAAAATACTTAATAAATAGTCGATTGAACTATATTTTTGTTTGTTGTTGGAGAAATAAAATAAACATCAAAATTTATCTCTACACAAGCTTTTTAGCTTACAATTTATCTGCAATTTAGTGGAGACTAGTGGAGACCGCGTTAAAATTTATCTTAGCGCGAGCTGGATACCTAGCTATAGATCATGTTTAGTACATAAACTTCACCCTTTATCCCACCAGACGTCAGCTAAATACGGGGTACATTTTCAATGTTTACATTTTTTTTATATGGAGTTTAGGCGAAAATAAACTTGATAAAATTTAGAATCTTTGTATGAAAAGTGCCAAATTTCGATATTCAAAATAAAATTATGTAATTAAAACACAATTAGACATATATTTTTTGAAAAATATTAATTAGTAACCATTAGGGTATGTGTGGAAATAATGTTTAAATAGCAACAAGTTTTCTAAATTTGTGAGGTTATATCGAAATGTTTATTGACATTTAGTTATGTTGTATTGGATAAAGCGGTAGCTAAAGAAAATTTATAATGGTGAAATATTGCTGTGTGCCCCAATGTACAAACAAGTTTGTGAAAAATTCTGGAATACGTTTTCATGTCTTTCCGAAAAAATGCAATACAAATTCATTTAGAGTATATGTACCTCTCATTTAAAACAGTTTTGCTTTGAGGTAACCTATTTATATATGTATAATAGATATATGAAAAATATTACCTCAATTATAATTAATTAATCTATTAACTGTATTGTATGTAGGTAATAAATCTACATAGATTCAATGTTAAACTTACCAATATTTTCTTTATGTGCCATCTTAAAATTAGAATTTGTGTTGCCTTCAAGAACACTAATCTTAACGTCGACCAACCAAAATAAACAATTTGACATAACCTCACAAAACTTCAATAATTGTTAAAGTTTGTACATCATTTTCTTAAATATCCAAGTAATATTATTTATACATTTTTTTAAAAAATCATCTATGCATATATTATAAATAAAAAGCATTAGTTTTAGCATCGAATCATAGTACATTTCATTAATTTTTTTCCAATTTTGTAATAGCCGTTTATGCCTAAACTCCATATAAAAAAAATGTAAACATTAAAAATGTACCCCGTATGATATTGACATCTGGTGGTACTAAATTGAACAATTATCACGATCTATACTCAGGAAAAAAAAATTAGGAATTTTTATTTTTAGTTTTAGTACTCAACGACGAGGCGCTAATATCATTTAAAAGTGGGCGAACGTTTTCTATTATGATTTTATTTGCCAAAGTAATTTGCGTTAATATAATATATAGTAACAATAAACGACAAATAATATATTAGAGTTATACAACGAAGGTGATTGAGAGCAAGCAAAACATTACGGATTTAGCCATAACGTTTACGGAACGGATCAACTCTATTTTAAAAAATAATCTGATACGTTAGTGGTGCAAAGCTTTTCAAATGAAGCTGTATAATTCGCAATTATGTTATATAGCGTTTTAAGGTAGAAGTTTATACTGTTATTAATAATTTCATAATTCTTAAGGCGTTTTTGCATTTTTGAATATAAATGTTCTAGGCGTATCTTCAATCATTTAGATAAAATCTTAAGCGACGGCTGCATTTTCATGGGAGTTTACGAAACACTTGGTACTTTAATAATATTTCAGTTAACTTTAAGTTTTTCATTTAAATTATTAATTTTTAAATATCATGTAACAGTTATTTTAATTTATTAAACAGTTTTAATAAAAATCACATTTTAACATTATTTTAATCTGAAAATTACTAATTCAAATATTATCTCGGTAACTCTTGCAATAATTGAATAGGAATTTAATTCTGTACCTCAAATAGGTACGGAATTTTAAATGTCAAAACTGCTATAAATAGGAAAAATAAAATTCCTATTCCGTATTGCCAGAATAAACATTTAGGAAAAAATTCAAAACTGCTAGAAAAATGTTAAATATTTTTTCCTTTTCCTATTCCTAATGGTGTTATGATACTGACTAGTTTTCAAGTGCTGTAATGTGCTGTAAAACTATTAAGGCGAAAAAGAGAAACAACTATTTAGACAGTAGACAACACTATGCGCATTTATTTTGACGTTATGAAAACCAAATAATAAATTTGTGCAGCGTGCGCTGCAATGTTTTGTTTTGAAATATATTTGTACTATACACGTACACACAAAATCATATTACTAATAAATGACTATACGTCAACAAAAATAATCAAATTTGATTTATTTTTTATAGATTTGCCCAATTTAAAGTGCTGCAAAAGTAAGCTATATCATTTGTTGCTGAATTTATTTCTATTTTTTGATTATATGTTGTACACACTCATTCTTTCAAGTGATTTGTACTTACATTACTTGTCCTACTCTATTTTCATTTTAAATCATATGAACCATTTGAAAAACTAGTCAGTGTCATAACACCATAAGGAAAACCAGAATCGACATGCTGATCTATATTACCTATCTATACCACTGATGTATATAGATCAGTGGACTCGACCTAAGAAATTTTTTGGATTGAGTCGAGTTAACTCCAAGTTAACTTTTGGTGTTTATATTGTAGGTTGAACCTGGGTTCAATCTCCAATATAAACAGTATAATAGTTACGAACTGGATGATAGGGATAGCGCAAATTCGTAACAGTATCTATGGTGTACCTTTGCCGTAATTTAAAAAAAAACCCACTGAGGTCCGGTAAAATTTATAAACATCTGGAATTGGATTACCGGAGCAGAAATAAACAGGAAGACAAGCAAATTAGTAGAGCAGATATTCTGAATTGCCTTATTCTACCGAATAGCCCCTCCGGCGAGCTTTAGTAACGTTTACGTAGCTACATGTTTCATCTAGATCACTTAATAAACAAGTTTCAACTCATTCAATATTTATTAAGAATTTAATTTTGTTTACTCTAAAAAATAATTCATCCTTGGGCAGCTTTTGCCTTACTTTTTGATTTCTTAACTTTTTTCAGTCCGTCAATACAAACTTTCATTAATTTCCCATATCCTTCCATCATTTTTGGAACTTCGTGTTGTTTAATAATTGTCGATAACTACAAAAAAACAAAATTCAATGAGTAAAATCTAGGCAACCCAGCTGAAAAGCTAGTCTTAGAATAATACTTTTCTAGATTTCGAATGAACTCTCATCATACACATGTAAGTTTCCGGTTGCGGAAGAAGAGGTCTTCCTTCTCGCGGTGTAGGCCTATCATTGCCACTGTCTACAAAATACCATTCAATATTAATAGGTCGCAACATCCTCGGAAACAAATATTAAAATGACTAAACTTACACCTTTTTAATGTAACTGTAAATGATGAACTATTCCTAGCATTTTGTGCCAACAACATCAATTGATTTAGAAACTATAATTTAATATTTCTCATAGATTATTAAATATATTTCGACAAACAAAAAATTAATTACCTCTTCATTGCTAAGTAAAACCATTTTTTGCTTTTTATTTCTGTATTATGTTGGGTTGGGAACAGTGAACGTCAAAAACGTGTCAAAACTATAAAGCCGATCTACACTCTACTTCTTTGAAACGTATTCATACGACGGACTAGCCATGCTACACGATAATTTGGTTTCTGGATTCAAACTATTGCGCAATAGATTTTAATTTTTAATTTAAACCCTTATTTTAAATTAAATCATTAAATTTATTTGTCTTGTTTTATTCTGTTCTCTCGAAAATAAAATTTAAACAAAAATCTCTCAAAAATGTCCTTAAATTTTTTTATTTTCATTTCAATTTTTTTCATTTTGCATTCACGGACAAAAATTTTATTACGCAGCTGCAACATAAAATTTTTGTCCGTGAATCCGAAATGAAAAAAATTGAAATGAAAATAAAAAAATTTAAGAACATTTTTGGGATGTAGATTTTTGTTTAAATTTTATTTTCGAGAGAACAGAATAAAACAAGACAAAAAAATTTAATGATTTAATTTAAAATAAGGGTTTAAATTAAAAATTAAAATCTATTGCGACTTAGTTTGAATCCAGAAACCAAAATTGTGTGTAGCATAGCTGGATGAAAATCCGGGATAAATATTTATATAATATATGTATATATGTATATATGTATATATATATATATATATATGTATATATATATATATATATATATATATATATATATATATATATATATATATATATATATATATATATATATATATATATATATATATATATATATATATATATATATATATATATATATATATATATATATATATATATATATATATATATATATATATATATATATATATATATATATATATATATATATATATATATATATATATATATATATATATATATATATATATATATATATATATATATATATATATATATATATATATATATATATATATATATATATATATATATATATAAATATATATATATATATATATATATATATATATATATATATATATATATATATATATATATATATATATATATATATATATATATAATATATAAATATATATATATATATATATATATATATATATATATATATATATATATATATATATATATATATATATATATATATATATATATATATATATATATATATATATATATATATATATATATATATATATATATATATATAATATATATATATATATATATATATATATATATATATATATATACTATATATATATATATATATATAATATATATATATATATATATATATATATATATATATATATATATATATATATATATATATATATATATATATATATATATATATATATATATATATATATATATATATATATATATATATATATATATATATATATATATATATATATATATATATATATATATATATATATATATATATATATATATATATATATATATATATATATATATATATATATATATATATATATATATATATATATATATATATATATATATATATATATATATATATATATATATATATATATATATATATATATATATATATATATATATATATATATATATATATATATATATATATATATATATATATATATATATATATATATATATATATATATATATATATATATATATATATATATATATATATATATATATATATATATATATATATATATATATATATATATATATATATATATATATATATATATATATATATATATATATATATATATATATATATATATATAGTATATATATATATATATATATATATATATATATATATATATATATATATATATATATATATATATATATATATATATATATATATATATATATATATATATATATATATATATAACATATATATATATATATATATACACTTGAATCTCGATTATCCGGGATGAGCGGGACCGGAGGCCTCCCCGATAATCAAAAATCCCGGTTAATCGGATTATTCGTTATTATAGACTAAAAACAAGGGAATTCATCACAGTTTTGCACTTTTATTTATATTTTAACGATAAATATCAAAATCACGTTAATGACATTATTATAAAAAATATGTAAGAAAATAAAAATATGTAATTATATATTTTTATTTTATGTTACATATTTTTTATATACATATGTATGTAAATACCATTTCTTTTATAAACTCTGTTTGAAACAATAAAAAAATAAAATTACTATCACATAAAAACTAGCTTTCATCAGCTTCGGCATTGTCAAATTTAAATTTTCTTGAAAAATTCCCGGTTAATCAGATGAAATCCCGGTTAACCAAAGACTACAAAAAATCGGATGCATACGAAAAATCCCGGATAATAGAGTTTCACGGATAATCGAGATTCAAGTGTATATATATATAT
>OW052220.1:163338042-163619558 GCA_932526605.1 Nephrotoma flavescens | reverse complement strand
CTACTACTTGATGTTGGAAGACTTTTATCCTGCTTCGAGATGCCTCTTTCGACATCACATAAACGTTGTCCCAGCGGAGGGTTTCCGCGGGCCGCTCGTGCACCTTGTAATAACAAACGCCGTATTGAAAAATCGGGAAAACTAAAAGAATTTCTACTTGTTCGACGCATATTATATTTAAATAAAAAATTACTAATTAATTTTTAAGGTAAATAATTATTTCAATTAATCTTAAAATTAGTATTGAATATTTTCAACTTGGAAATGCATTATACCAAAGTAATTTTATATAACAAGAAACACAATATTAGACAAATTAGTTTAATTCTAAAATTAAATATCACAATACAGTATTATTTTATTTTATTTAACTGTTAGTTGTTATCATTTAAATATTGTTTTATATATGGTTTGTTCAAGTAGATCACTTAATTTGATTTATTTGCTTTTCTTTATTGAGTTGTACCCCAAAAAATCAAATCTGTAAATAAAATAAAAAAATACACGAAATTATTATGTAATTATATCAACCCAGTGCAATTTAAATATTAGGGCGTAATTACATAAGAGGTAGAGTAGGGTAGCTTTGCCACTTTATATATTTGATGTGTGAATATGACTGCCGTTTCTTATTAAAATTTTGTTGCAAGTTTAGTTTTGTTGGAAGAAATCGTGTGACCCTATTCCTGAATACGATATATTTCTTCAAACAATACGAAAGTTCTATTCGATACGAAAATACATAATTTTGTTCATGGAAAGTACATAAATTTTACAAACAATTTTTTCTATCAATCATCTATTGTGGAAAAATGCAGAATGTCATTTTGGAGCAATATGGTTGGTCGAAAAAATTGTTTGAATGAATGAACGAAGAAGTATGAATCCGGCCAGTTTATTTGTGTCTATACACGATTTCGTCGTGTTTGCGATGCTGAATAAGATAGCGCAAATTTGACAGCGGAAAATATGAGATTACGCATTACTTTTTTCACTAAATAAAACATCTCAGCGGAATGAAATATTAAAAGTGATCCTTAAAATGGCAATTTGATTGATCTCCGAAGTAAAGGACTCGGTATATGAAATCTTGAAATTTAACAATATTCCGTCTTTCCGCGCTTTCTTAACGAATTACGATTAAATTTGGATAGTTGTATTGATTAGGAGATTTTAAAGTAAGTTTTTGACAAAATTCTAAGATCTGTTAGTGCTGGACTAAACTAGCCATTTCATAACCAGTCCTTATGAAAAACGGTATCTGTACATTTTACACGATATAAATAAATTTTAAACTGGAGGGAACTCGGCTATTTCTCAATTAAATTTTGTAAAAGTTGCATTGCATACAGGAACAATTCGGAAAAAATTTATGGATTACAATTTTCACTATACATTTTCGATTTTCTGCGGCCATATAAGTTATTTTCAGTTTTTGGCCAATATCTCAAAAACATCCACTAGTAACCAATATTTTCGGTTGTTTTTCTAAATGTGGACAATTTATGTATTAGAATTTTCGTTAACATTTTTTGAGTTTCTGCGGCCAAATAAGTTATTTTCAGTTTTTGACCAAAATCTCAAAAACATCCACTAGTAACCAATACTTTCGGTTGTTTTTCTAATAGCTTAGTTCATGCTGACTATGTGGACAGTTTGGGGAATTTATGGAATAGAATTGTCACTAGAATTTTTTGATTTTCTGCGGCCGAACAAAATTCCGTACATGAACGTACAAAAACTGTTTGAATTCGAATTACGAAATAGAGGAAATTTTTTATTCGTATTCAGGAATAGGGCCGCTGGTCTTTGAAGGCAATCCAATCAATAAGCCAATTTTCTATCTCTGCGCGAGAACTGAACTGCTGTTCAGAAAGAGGCGACTGCATCGAGCAGATCGCATCGATAATCTGAAGGAGCTGTGTCTGGTGAATACGGGTAGAACTCCCAGTTCTGTTCTTTTAAATAATTGTTCACAACGTTTGTAACATGTGGTTTTGCAATGTCGTGCTGAAAAATTAATTTGTTGTGTCTATTCACCCATTCTGGTCGTTTTTCCGGATACAAACCATAACCTTATTGCAATGAATATCATCTACCTTTGGTTGCGATGGACCATTTTAGATTTTCAAGTGATTTTAATAAACGCGCAGAACTCACTGCCGAACTTGCAAAGATTAGTATACTGAATTTATGAGAATGGGTGATGTAATAGTAAATAAGAAAGAGAGTACATAATAACTCATTTTCCTTAAAAGCACATCAAATCGATTGATTATTAAAAACGATCTTTTTTAAAGCCTCTTAATAAACACATTTTATTAAACACTTGGTTTTTATTTCGCAAAATTAGATTTTTGAATATTTTAATTAAAAGATTTGTTCAAAAAGTTTAAAAAATCACTCGATCGATATCGACTTGTTAGGTCATCATCAAGAGTATCTACTGATTTTAAAAGTAAAAATTTGTTATATATAACAGAAAAAAGCAAAAAATAAGTAAAAGGGGGGACAAAAAATAGGCAATAAAAATTAATCTACTAACTGTTAGTCATGCGGAAATATTAATAAAAAAAGGGGAGGAGGATAGCAGGTACGCGATTAGTCATCGGCTGAGTAACAAAATTCAAGGTATATTGAAGTACATTTAATTACCCGACGTATTAGTGAAATTATTACGGATGTGAAACTAGAAAAGGGCGGGGTCTGTAATTGGTGAGACGTGGATTTCTCTCTGTTCGTTAAGGATATTTTGGTTAAGAAATATTGATTTTCGAATTTCGTAAGATTCTAAGGTATCTAAACATCTGCCTTTGGGTTGTATGTGTAATATGTCTAAATTGTTCAAGCTAGCTGTTTGATTTTCTAAAGTTAAATGGTTATGGAAAGTTAATTGATTGCTACCAGAAAAATGTTATTTAACTCTAACTCCAAAGTTGCGCCCAGTCTGGCCAATATAGGAGAAACTACAATCATTGCAATTAATCCATAAACACCAGGATATCGATTTTGTCTCGTGAGTTACTCATTTAAAATAAGTGAAGCAAAAAAAAAATCGAATACGTATACTGTGTATAATACAAAATTATGTCTTTGTATTTGTATTTTTCTTTTGTTCGTATTTGTGTCATTTGTATGATGAACAGTATCAAAATAACGCGATCCGGGCAAATCGGTTTTATTTTTATGGTGCTTATTTCCTTTTCTCAGCACATTACGTCTGCTCTCGAGCTGTGGAGTGTCATTATTATTTAATATGCTAATATATTTTATATTTAATGTTTTTTTATCATAAATTGATTTTATATGTTTTAATAAAATTTTATAAATAAATTTATTTTAAATTTTATAAATTTTAAAAATAAAACATTAACTATAAAAAAAATCGAAAATACATAAACAACACAAAAATATGGCGTTTACAATGGTTAACTCTTTCAGTGCCAAAAAGGGCGATCGTGCTCCTCAATACACTAGCCGAAATCATGTTGGCACTCAAAGGGTTAATATGATTAAACAAAAAAAGAATGACACGTGGCTTGCATATGCAGTAAAACAATCATACGCACGAAACTAACACAAACACAAATGCTACTACTATATCTTTCCGGTTACACTCATTTCGTTCACACGTTTCGAGACAAAATCCGTATACAGATTTGGAAAGGCGATCAACTCTAGGTTTATTGTTAAAAATCATTTTCTTTATTGTGTTATTATTATAAAAAGCAAAACTAATATTGGTATTATTGGTTGCTAATCCGTTGGCTCGTTTTTCCTATATACTCTAAGCGACGCCAATTTTCAGCAAACGAAAAATTTATATTAGAAAATAAATTGTTTAGTTTTAAGGTATGTTAAAAGCTGTTCGTAATCAGCGACCTTATACAAGCTATACATACATTTTTTTTAAACTTAAAATTAAAAAAAATGTATGTAGCTTGTATAAGGTCGCTGATTACGAACAGCTTTTAACCTACCTTAAAACTAATCAATTTATCTTCTAATATAAATTTTTCGTTTGCTGTGGTAATTTGTCGCTACCAACATTTGTCGTTTAAATGTGGTATCCTATTTTACCAGTTTTCAAAACTGATTATTTAATGAGTCTTAGAAAATTCTAAACACTGAAACAAAACTAGGTGTGCTAAGAAAAGACACGTGATTGAAGAACAACAGAACATGTTTTGTTTAAAACATATTTCCCAAAAATTGTCAATTCATCCGCGTAGAACTTCCGAATGTCCTATTAACAACCATATGTTAATTTCTAGAAGACAATTTTAACGGTTTAGGCCAACGGTTGCAAATTCGAAATAATTGAATATTAGTAGAGATATGATTGCATCGACCAAATTAGCTTGTCAATGAAATCTGTACCTCCCAGTTCTACTTTGCTTGAGCGACCGACGAATTTTGTTTGAAAATGCATAAAAACGATGAAATAGACCATATATGTACGTATACTTAAACCATAAAGAAAATACATAAGAGTGATAATCTTAGTACAATAAATTGTCATATGAAATTTCAAATCGAAATATTTGGAGTTAACTTTGCGGCTATCGGACGGAAATAATAGGACGTACATATATACTTCAATATAGTTCTTTCCTTTTTTCTAAAATCAAAACAACACACACAAAAAATCGAAACATGTATATTTGACATACATATGTGTGTGTAGAAAATAAACAGAAAAATTCGAATACATTTTTTAAAGCTATTGCATTTAAATGCACGCATACATTTAAAACACTTAAATACTGGGTGACGATATGTACACATAGCAAATCAGGATACATAGCTTTTGTTTTACTTGATCGTGAATGAATGAAGGAGTCAAGAAATAATGCAACATGTATATTTTTTATGTTTTTCATGTGTAGATGTAGTGTATTCGTATTATTTATGTCGTTTTTACTGGCACAAAAATCCACATCAAAATTTTTGGATTTTTTATTTTTTGCCACAGAACACGATTTTGGATTTTTTTTTTACGTTTACTCACACATATACTAAACGTCATGTCAATTGTCAAAAAAGACGTCGCGCCATTTATATTTTATTATATTTGTGATAATTGTTTAAGCAATTTGTGTTTTTATTAAATTAAATTTTGTTTAATTCAAAGTGTTGTTTTATAAAGATTATTGCGTGTGCACCGATAACAATGTTACAACAAATAACTTTACAACTTTTGCATTTCATCCGCTGTAAAATATAGTAAATAGCGCAAACTTGAAAGCCGTGTTTCATTATTAGTTATTTGTTGTAACATTGTTATCGGTGCACACGCAATAATCTTTATAAAACAACACTTTGAATTAAACAAAATTTAATTTAATAAAAACACAAATTGCTTAAACAATTATCACAAATATAATAAAATATAAATGGCGCGACGTCTTTTTTGACAATTGACATGACGTTTAGTATATGTGTGAGTAAACGTAAAAAAAATCCAACAAATTTTTTGGATTTTTTTTTCAAAAAAAAAAAAAGACAAAAAATCTAAAAAAATCCATTTCCAATTGATTCCAATCAGAAAAAAATGTGGATTTTTGTGCCAGTGAAAACGATATTAATTTTTCGAATATTTCATATGCGTTAGAATGGAAAACCGATGAAATGGGATGTTAAACTCTTTACCTGTTTACGTCACAACGATACGAATGTCGAGTATATTCGTTATAAAGATAAAAAAAATTACAATCGTATCAACTGTAATTTCTTTTTCCAGAAGAAGGGCAAATAAAGATCATTTAAAAAATATGTATGTAGATACATTTTAGAATATTCATAATTAAGCAGGCAGAAAAAGTTTTCCGAAACAAAATTAAACAGTTAAAAGGGGTTAAGTTATTTAAAAATTGTTTTATGAATAGATTTTATGAAGTAGCTAAATATTTGAATGGACAATATTATTTTTGATTACATATTACTTTGGTACACCTCCAATAATATTTAATCAAATTATTTAGCCTATAATCTGACTAATCCGAGTTCTCGAATATCCCTAAATTTAATTATTACGAGTATTATTGAAAAATCTAAAGTCTTACTGATAGCGCATATATTTATTTTAAGAGCTCTATAATTCACACGGTAAAATTTATTAATCTATCATTACTGTTCGATCCAGAATAATAAATATTATTTTTGTTTTTTGTGGTGTTTATTAAACGTATTAAATAATGGAGAATTACATATGTACGAGTATTTATGAGTGCTCTTAACCTGCACCGACCATATTAGCCCGCCTCAATGAAACCTGTACTATAATTTGTTACACATTTATTACAATTTATTACAACAAACCCCGATTTTATTACAGTTACCGTTTCCGAGGAACGAGTGGTCGGTGTAGCTTGTAATTAAACCTACACCGCCAAAATTGTAACTTTTGATGTAGCTGTGATATCATGATGGTTCTTGGACCAGAATTTATTACAAATTAATTACATTAATTTAATATATCAAGATCAACCCTATATCTTGACTAAGGGTAGATTTCACCCCAAACGATTATTTATGAAAAAACATCGATTTTACCAATATTAATAAATTATTACACCACACCGCCACCAGATATTGAGTCAAATGTTACTCCTTGGACCTTGTGGAGGGCAGATCAACCTTACCCAGGTGTGTAATAAATTATCTTTGTGTCCAGTACACCCACGTCACTCACATTAGGGTTAAAGTAAATGTTCCACTAAGTTTCCGAGATGTGAATTCTCAGTTTGTTCAGCCGATTTTGCATAATTAAAAACAATTTTCCGTAGCAATTAGCGCCGTCTCAAGTGTGAAAACTAAATAATCTACCGGAAAGCAAGAAATTTCCGAATTTGTCAAATATCGACAGAACTAAGGCAATTTTTTTATAAACCATTATGTAGGCACAAAAACCATGGTTTCAAAAGCTGTGATTTATGTAAGCCTGCTCACCACAAGCCTGCTTCATTGCACCGACAATGTTTTCGACGGGTTAGCCAAAACCACAACTGGGCTGGGATGTTCTAACATCACCATTTTTCGATATTTTATCGAAGTCTACGTCTCTTTCAGCTAGAATTAATTTGACTTCTGTTTCGTTTATCAATTAATTCTTCTCTATTGCTATCACAACCTACTAGAATATATTTGAACAATATCTATTTCACTTATTTTCGTTCTACAATCGAAAAAAAATTATTTGATGATAGAAACACAGTAGAAACATCACAATGTTGCAATGTAGCAGGCTGATAAATGATATAAAAATTGAAACAGAGATAAATTTTATTCTACATAAACGAGAAATAAACTTCGATAAATTATCGAAACATGGTGATGTTAGAACATCCCAGCCCTGGAATATCATTAAACGGTATGATGTTAACTGGCACCATCCAAGTGTGTTGATTCTAACGCCGGCACATTTTTTAGATGGTAGTTCGCAAAAACAACCGCAGAAATGATCCTGTGGCACTATTCTGGCAATTCCCCGGGAATAGAGAATTGGGGAAAGATTTTATATGTAATTTCAGTCCAAATATTTTTTTTTTCTGGCTTACTGAGGTAAAAAGTTAGTGTTAATTTTTTCAAAACAAAATTAAATTGGGAATAATTTTTCCTACCAATTTAGGTATGGAAAAATTATTCCCAATTCATAAATATTTACATGGAACTTTTTTCGTCAGTAGGCCGGAAAAAATATATTTGAACAGAAATTATATATAAAATCTTTCCCCAATTCCCTATTCCCGGGGAATTACCAGAATAGTGCCACTGCTGACTGAAAATATTTCCGTTAATCATCGTTGGACATTACTACCAAAAACAATATTCTTGCCTTCCGGTAGATTATGTAGTTTTCACACTTGATACGGCGCTAGTTGCTACGGAAAATTGTTTTTAATTATGCAAAATCGACTGAACAAACTGAGAATTCACATCTCGGAAACCTAGTGGTACAGGTACTTCAAGACTGAGCTTTTCTGAATCCTAAATATACGTAGTGTACCGATTTTCCCAAATTTTCCTATATTTCTAAATGGTGTCAATTCTGTCGGGAAGTTGTTTCCAACGGAAAATTGATTTTGCTGAGTACCGTTATCTGCTTGGCATTCACACATTCAATTCCTGATAACATAATATAGTATAAAGCACGAAAAAAATTTAAAAAATGAAATGGGCTTTAAAAAAGTGGAAAGGCGCAATGGGAATATCCAGCGCATTGAGATTCTCGCTGGGAGCTGCAATATTCGTTTATAAATAACTCATAAATACTCGTACATAGGTAATTCTCCATTATTAATAACGAACGTTTAATAAACACCACAAAAAACAAAAATAATATTCATTATTCTGGATCGAACAGTAATGATAGATTAATAAATTTTACCGTGTGAATTATAGAGCTCTTAAAATAAATATATGCGCTATCAGTAAGACTTTAGATTTTTCAATAATACTCGTAATAATTAAATTTAGGGATATTCGAGAACTCGGATTAGTCAGATTATAGGCTAAATAATTTGATTAAATATTATTGGAGGTGTACCAAGGTAATGTGTAATCAAAAATAATATTGTTCATTCAAATATTTAGCTACTTCATAAAATCTATTCATAAAACAATTTTTAAATAACTTAACCCCTTTAACTGTTTAATTTTGTTTCGGAAAACTTTTTCTGCCTGCTTAATTATGAATATTCTAAAATGTATCTACATACATATTTTTTAAATGATCTTTATTTGCCCTTCTTCTGGAAAAAAAAATTACAGTTGATCAGCTATGCTACACACAATTTTGGTTTCTGGATTCAAACTATTGCGCAATAGATTTTAATTTTTAATTTTAAACCCTTATTTTAAATTAAATCATTAAATTTTTTTGTCTTGTTTTATTCTTTTCTCTCGAAAATCAATTTTAAACAAAAATCTACATCTCAAAAATGTCCTTAAATTTTTTTATTTTCATTTCAATTTTTTTCATTTCGGATTCACGGACAAAAATTTTATTACGTAGCTGCGACGTAAAAATTTTGACCGTGAATCCGAAATGAAAAAAATTGAAATGAAAATAAAAAAATTTAAGGACATTTTTGAGATGTAGATTTTTGTTTAAAATTTATTTTCGAGAGAAAAGAACAAAACAAGACAAAAAAATTTAATGATTTAATTTAAAATAATGGTTTAAAATTAAAAATTAAAATCTATTGCGCAATAGTTTGAATCCAGAAACCAAAATTGTGTGTAGCATAGCTGGATACGATTGTAATTTTTTTTTATCTTTATAACGAATATACTCGACATTCGTATCGTTGTGACGTAAACAGGTAAAGAGTTTAACATCCCATTTCATCGGTTTTCCATTCTAACGCATATGAAATATTCGAAAAATTAAATAATACGAATACACTACATCTACACATGATAAACATAAAAAATATACATGTTGCATTATTTCTTGACTCCTTCATTCATTCACGATCAAGTAAAACAAAAGCTAATAATATTTATATTTCTATAATTCTGATTTTGAACAACTCTTATTTTTATTTGCATGTATGTATGTGTTTGTATTTATTGTAAATTTTGTGTAATATGGTTCTTCGCTGTTTATTTTGTATTCCACAAAACATTCCGCCTGTTTACATGAGAGTTGAATTCAACACAAATTTCTTCGTTCCTTTCCCCCTTGCCTATAATCTAAAATTTTTTTTTGCGTACTTTTTCAACTCGAATTTTAGGTGTTGAACGAATTGTAATTTACTAACACAGACAGAAAAGCTATAAAAAAAAATTTCGGTCCAATTTTTTTTTTCTGAAAACAGGTTTTATTTTCAATTTGTCTTTCGTTCGCAAAACATAAAAACATCTACCGAACATAAAAAATAAATGTTTAGTTGAGTTGGGTTTTCAACAAAAAAATTATTTTTATTTTTTTTGTATAACATAATTAATTCCTAAATATCAATTTATTTTTTATAAAAAATATAAACAAATTTTATAAATTAAAAATTATTTATTGAGCCAATAATAACTATAATAAAGTTGATAATGGTTTAGGGCTCGTTTTTATTTTAAATAAAGTAAAACAAATTTAAAGACTGAGCTTTCGATGTCTCATCGACATCATTTTCAAAGCTATGAAAAAATTTTTATATAAATTTCTTAAAAACAAATATAAAAAGCCTATACAGTAAATACAATTTTTTCAAATAGCAAATACAAAATTTTATAAACTATAATTATAAATTATTGTAAAGCATTGCTGTGCATTGCGTAAAAAATATTAATCAAAATAGCTAATAAGTAGCTGTCAATTTGCTTTAAATATTAAAATAATTTTTATTATTTATTTTTTTAACAACAGTTTGTTTTCAAAATTATCGTTAATGTAAATTACACAAAAAAAAAAAAATTATTGTATAACACACAACCAAAAAAATATACGAATAAATTGACAACCGCTTTTACGATGCTTCTCCGAAGAAATTCAATATGAACTACTAATATCAACTACGTTTTACCGTGTGAACGCAAATGTTGAATTATGATTGTTGGGCCTGTTTAGACGAAGAGTAATTCAACAATCATAATTCAACATTTGCGTTCACACGGTAAAACGTAGTTGATGTTATTTACTTATGTATGTGTAAAATTATTTTCATTTCATATTGAATTTCTTCGGAGAAGCATCGTAAAAGCGGTTGTCAATTTATTCGTATATTTTTTTGGTTGTGTTAACAATAATTTTTTTTTTTTTGTGTAATTTACATTAACGATAATTTTGAAAACAAACTGTTGTTAAAAAAATAAATAATAATAAAAATTATTTTAATTTTTAAAACAAATTGACAGCTACTTATTAGCTATTTTGATTAATATTTTTTACGCAATGCACAGCAATGCTTTACAATAATTTATAATTATAGTTTATAAAATTTTGTATTTGCTATTTGAAAAAATTGTATTTACTGTACATATAGGCTTTTTATATTTGTTTTTAAGAAATTTATATAAAAAAATTTTCATTAGCTTTGAAAATGATGTCGATGAGACATCGAAAGCTCAGTCTTTAAATTTGTTTTACTTTATTTAAAATAAAAACGAGCCCTAAACCATTATCAACTTTATTATAGTTATTATTGGCTCAATAAATAATTTTTAATTTATAAAATTTGTTTATATTTTTTATAAAAAATAAATTGATATTTAGGAATTAATTATGTTACACAAAAAAATAAAAATAATTTTTTTGTTGAAAACCCAACTCAACTAAACATTTATTTTTTATGTTCGGTAGATGTTTTTATGTTTTGCGAACGAAAGACAAATTGAAAATAAAACATGTTTTCAGAAAAAAAAAATTGGACCGAAATTTTTTTTATAGCTTTTCTGTTTGTGTTAGTAAATTACAATTCGTTCAACACCTAAAATTCGTGTTGAAAAAGTACGCAAAAAAAAATTTTAGATTCTAGGCAAGGGGGAAAGGAACGAAGAAATTTGTGTTGAATTCAACTCTCGTGTAAACAGGCGGGTTGAATTACTCATCGTCTAAACAGGCACATTAAAATCGAAATGTGCGCATGCTCGATCATTTTGAATGTACGTGTTATGTATCCTGATTTGCTATGTGTACATATCGTCACCCAGTATTTAAGTGTTTTAAATGTATGCGTGCATTTAAATGCAATAGCTTTAAAAAATGTATTCGAATTTTTCTGTTTATTTTCTACACACACATATGTATGTCAAATATACATGTTTCGATTTTTTGTGTGTGTTGTTTTGATTTTAGAAAAAAGGAAAGAACTATATTGAATTATATATGTACGTCCTATTTCCGTCCGATAGCCGCAAAATTAACTCCAAATATTTCGATTTGAAATTTCATATGACAATTTATTGTACTAAGATTATCACTCTTATGTATTTTCTTTATGCTTAAACCTCAACCAGCCAAAACTTAAGGCTTAAGTTGTGCTCCGTTTGGACCACTGAGGGGAGCGGTACGACCACCAACATTTTAAGGGTCAGTTGTTTATTTGTGACGAGAATCCTATAAAACTTTGGTGATTGTAGCACTAACCGAAGTGGTGCAATCGGTGTGTAACTTACCCAGCAATACAAACGCTGATAGCAGAATGAAATAGACTGAAACA
Source organism: Nephrotoma flavescens (assembly GCA_932526605.1). Taxonomy (NCBI): domain Eukaryota; kingdom Metazoa; phylum Arthropoda; class Insecta; order Diptera; family Tipulidae; genus Nephrotoma; species Nephrotoma flavescens. The sequence continues at coordinate 163,607,400 of OW052220.1, read as the reverse complement.
TTTGCACACGTCGAAGCGAGAAAACAAATCAATTTACTTCAGTTTCTTTTATGCACTGCTCATGATGAAAAGAGAACAAGGTGGAATATTGCGCATGCTAATGTGACGTCACTTGCATCCACCAAGCATGTGATTTCGGGTTTTTTTTATTTTTTTTTTTAATAAATGGATAATAAATAATTTTTTTCTACATAAAAAGCTTATTTAAGTTTGATAAGTATAGCTGAAGAAATTTTTTAATTATTTTCTGATTTTCAGTTACAATCAAAATTATTTTAACTTAAATAAATCATTCAACCATCTCGAAATCCACATCAATTAAGAAATTCATTTCAATTGTTAATTGGTACGCTGACAGTAAATAAATTCGTTACAATCAAAACCACAACTAAATAGATATTTAGACTTAACAATTTTTTCATAATAGCTACAGACAGGTACATAATATTTTGTTAGTAAACATATGTATTAACAATTCTATAGTTTTATGTTATATACTCAAATTATTCTATCCTTTTTGCCATCGGCATGAAAAATATATCTCGACGGATTATTTCCTCAAATATTTCGATCATAAAATGAAACTTAAAGGGTAAACCATAAAAACGTGTTTAGTTAAACTGTAATTATCAAAGTTAAAAAAAATTGCTTAAAAAAATACGCTTCTTGCAGATTTATTTAAATAATTAATCGACAAATTCAATGTAAATTTCCGGTTTGTTGGATACAAGTGACGTAATGCGCACAAAAAGACGAAAATGAAACATCCCAAGTATTTTTACTTTCAATTTTCCTGGCGATATTCGTACTTAAGTACTAAACTTAGTCTAGTATTTTTCTAAGTTTGAGTTGCAATTTATTAAAATAAAACGTATGAAACGTGTCGCGATTATTCGAAACTGAACGAAACTCAATAAAGGAGAATTGTATACATGTATGTGTGAACAGAAAAGACAAAAAACAAAATGGCGGGAGCGAGGTTGTGCATGAATGTAAAATGCTATATTTGAAATGTTAGAAGAAAAAGATGGCGGCATCCAAATGTGAGAGCAAAATAAAAATTTAGGTTTAAAATGAATATTTTTATTTTATTAAATTTGCGGTATAAAAATATACATACATATATACATATTATATACGAATCAAAATTATATTTTAGTTAATTTTTTAATTATTTTTTATTATTACACAATTTGAAATTATTCTTTGATTGTAATATTAAAAGTTTAAATAATTTTCCAAATAGGTACTATGATTATTGCACATCAAGTTTATTATTTTCGCATTTGTTTTCTACCTAAAAACTTAAAACTGAACTAGAAATTAATTAATTTATGAAAACAATATTTGAATAGATATAAAATATATTTTGATGTAATTTTATTTAAATTAACGCACATCTTTAAATTTTTTTAACAAAATTTTATAAAATTACCAAACTCATGTCGTGAACATGAAAAATAAAAACAAAACATGTACATTACACGCTATATACACATTCCTACGAAAGAAAAGTTGCGGTAACACAGTATACAGTAGTAACAACACAGTATACATATACGCTACAAACACTATCATTATAATGTGAAGTTTAACTTTCGTTAATTTTGGATGAAAACGAAGGAAAATACTATGCTCAATTTTTACTTTCGTTTTGTTATACTTGGGATGGACGAAAATGGAATATTTCCCCTCTTTATATGTTTGTTCATCATGTGCATTGCTCACTGAATGTTTACCCCCACTTAATCTCTTGATTATCAGTTTCATTTCGAAAATTATTATTTCATTTCCATCAGTCTCCAAATTTCAGCTGAAGATAATAGGAGTGCATTGATATGAAAAGTATTCAATGCATAAGTAATATAATGTTTGTTTAATAAATGTTTTTCAGATGTAAATGGAAATACATGGATAACCTATAAAGTAAGCATACAACATTAAAAAATGTGTAGTTGTATCGGAATGACAATACACATTTGGTACACAACAAAATATAGTAGCCCTATTCTTTTATACGATACGAAAACGAAAGTATAAGATTCCTATTCAATTTTATATAAGAGTCGTATGAATCTGATTCAATTCAAATATGAATTTTGCATTTTCGTTTTCGTATCGTATTCAGGAATAGGAGGCAGTTAACATGTTACATGTTATACTCAACTCGTATTCAGAGAGAGGGAGAGAGTCAGAGACCTAAATGTATTTGTAGGGGAAACAAAACTGCAACCCTATTCCTGAATACGATACGAAAACGAAAGTATAATGGGCTAGTTATATAGACGAAAACGAAACGGACTGAAATGAAACGAAACGAAAGACGAAATAAATGTGGTTATATAGACGAATTGGTGAAACGGTTTTGACATTTTCATATTCGTTTTTAATTTTATATTATTTGAAGTTTACTTCTCGTGTGTATGAAAACTAGCTTGGAAAATCCATTTTATATATGGCGAACTAAATAGAAATATACAAAATATATAAAATTATACAAAATATAAAATATTTTGACTATTTGACGAAGTGCTAGTAAGGATAACAAAAAAAACATAACCGATAGTGTATAACCGCAACGACGAAACGAAAGCAAATTGAATTGAATCAATTTCTCCGTACGTTTTCGTTTCGTTTCTTCTATATAATTGGTTTAGTATGTTTTCACCCAGTAATACAAATCAGCGCACAATGAGCTCATAAACAGCATATAATTAGAGCGCTCAATTTTTACTTCAAGTTGATGCACCTAATTCCATGCTTTTCGTATTCTTGCCGACCGAAAAATCGGTTTTGTTTCCCCTACGTTAACATAACGGTTTAACTAGAAACAATATTTTTTATTTTTATGTTTTGTTGTATATACCAAGTGTACACACTCGCAGATACAACTACATATTTTAAATTTTGTATACTCATTTTATATATTGTCCATGTATTCTTCATCTGAAAACACTTGCAAAATAAACATCATACCATGTACAATGAATATTTTACACATCAACCAGAATCTACTTAAATATATATTTAAACAGATTTTGCATCAACTCATACCTCAAATGAAATCTCCAGACTGATAAAAATGAAATAGAAATTTTTCTAAATGAAATTGATAATCAAGAAAATAAGTGGGGGTAAATATGCAGTGTATCTGTATGTATTATAAAAGAAACCGAAGTAAATTTATTTGTTTTCTCACTTCGACGTGTGCAAATGGTTCAATCTGTTTCATACTGCTATCAACGTTTGTTTGCTGGGCACCCAATAGTACAAATCAGCGCACAAAGAGCGCATAAACAGCATATAATTAGAGCGCTCAATGTTTACTTCAAATTGATGCACCTAATTCCATGCTATTCGTATTGTTGTCGACCAAAAACTCGGCTTTGTTTCCCCTAAAAATTAATTTATCTCTTTCATTTCGATTTGAGTATAATATGTAACTGTTAACCGTTTGTTTACCAGAAAAAAATATTTTTTTAATGTATTTTGTTGTATCAAAACCAAACACAATCATATATTATTGATTATGTTTGGTTTTGGTTGTATGTACCAAATGTGTATTGTCATTCGGATACAACTAAACATTTTTTTAATTTTGTATACTTACTTTATATGTTATCCAAGGATTTCCATCTGAAAAATATTTACAAACGTCTATTATACCTTCAGATGAAATCTGCAGACTGATGATAGAAATGAAATAACAATTTTTGAAATGAAAATGATAAATTGATAAATAAGAGATTAGGTGGGGGTAAAAATGCAGTGCATAGAAGAAACCGAAGTAAATTTATTTGTTTTCTCGCTTCGACGTGTGCAAATGTTTCCATTTATTTCATTCTGCTATCAGCGTTTGTTTGCTGGCCATGTATTCAATTCGTTTGTATCGTTTCGGTCCGTTTCGTTTTCGGCTATATAACTAGCCCATAAGATTCCTATTCAATTTTAAATAAGAATCGTACGAATCTGGGGGCTGACTTTTCGGTCGACGAATACTAATAGCATGGATCAATTTGAAGAAAAAATTGAGAGCTCTAATTATATGCTGTTTATGCGCTCATTGAGCGCTGCGTTGTGCTACTGGGTAAGTCGTGACATGGCTGAGGTACAATATATAAGTATAAAAAAATGTATTCGGTTTTCTATTTGTGTGAGTATACATCAATTCACCATAATGGGGTAGATACTCGATCCGCTAGCAACCAAGCAATTTTCTAGCCAAAACCCGGATTACTCAATCAATTTTACAAAGGAAATTTAAATTTCAAATTATATTTTCAATATTGTTTGTGTGATTACACAGTAGAACAACACAAAATTTGCTGTTTAATTTTTGAAGCCGTAAATTTTACTGTAATGTCGCAAAAATAAACAAAAATTTTATAAAAAATGTATTTTGAAATTTAAATTTCCTTGGTAAAATTGATTGAGTAGTCAGGATTTTTGCTAGCAAATTGCTTGCTTGCTAGGGGATCGAGTTTATCGGCTTTTATTTGTAATGTTTACGCGAAATATGGTGTAAAGTGATGCACACGGTGAGGTAAAATGGAGCGATCACCGTGATCGATTAAGTAGCGCTATCAAAGCGCTCAATCGTACAACTAGGATAATTTGTTACACATTTATTACAAGAAATCCCGATTTTATTGCAGTTACCATTTTCCAGGAACGAGTGGTCGGTTTAGCTTACAATTAAACCTGCACCGCCAAAAATGTAACTTTTGATCTAGCTATGATATCGGGATGGTTCTTGGACCTGAATTTATTACAAATTAATTACATTGAATAAGTTAGTTCAAGACCACCCCTATAACTTGCCTAAGAGTAAATTTCACCCCAAAACGATTATTTATTTCAAAAACGCCAATTTCACCAACTTTAATAATTAATTATTAATTATAATTAAATAATAACACCAACTTTTTTACACCAAACTGCCACCAGATTTTGAACCAAATATTGCTCTAGAAGCCTTGTCGAGGAACCTTATGCAGGTGTGTAATCAATTATTTTTGAATAATATTAAACCGAACAGGCATAAGAAGTTGTAGGTTTCAGATTGAGCTATATAGGTTGATTTTGCGACATTTAATTATTTATGATACCAGACCACCACCAGATATTGGGTCAAATGTTACTTCGTTAACTTAGTGAAGGGAAAATGAACCTTATTCAGCGGCACTATTCTGGTAATTCGCTGGGAATAGCGAATTGGGGAAAGACTTTATATGTAATTTTTGTTCATATAGTTTTTTGCGGGCCTACTGAGGAGAAAAGTTATATTTATAAATTGGGAATTATTTTTCCATATCTTAATTTTCATGAAAGATTATTCGTATGCCAGTTCCCTATCCTCAGGGAATTACCAGAATAGTGACACACCTGGGTAATAAATTACCTTTGTATCAGGTTAGACGGAAGTGCCTTCAGAGTCAAGGCTTCAAATATGTAATCTAAAGTTCGATTTTACCACAATAAATAATTTATTACACCAGAACTTTATTTATTTAACTTTAATTTATTACCCACCTGAACGAGATAGATTTTCCTTCATTAGGTTAACGAAGTAACATTTACCCAATATCTGGTGGCGGTCTGTGGTACTATTCTGGTAATTCCCTGGGAATAGGGTACTGGGGAAAGAATTTATATGTAATTTCTGTTCAATTATTTTTTTCCGGCCTACTGAGGAAAAAAGTTTGATGTAAATATTTATAAATTGGGACTATTTTGATCCAGAATTGGCAGACGAAACCACAAAATTGTGTATACGTATACGACATATAATACAATATTTTGAATAAGTGTGCTGTCATTTGTTACGCATGTATGTGTGTTGTTTTGTGACCATAGGCATCAAAATTTATCGAACCGGGTGGAATCGGTTCAAATTGTTGGTGCTTCCACTCCTGTTTTATGACATTTTCCCATGGTATCTAGATGGGGAATTTGGCAAAAGCAAAATTATGCTAAATTTTGAGGAAAGTGAATTTATTTTTACGTGCCGTTTTATTGAACACGAAATGTTTTACAATTGTTTTTTTTTATAAAATATAATATTTGTTAGTTTACAAAATATAAAATTATGATATGATATGATATATGATATGATTGAGGCGTACAGGCCAGCCATAACTGCGATCCTAGGTACGTTACCATAATCCTGAAATATCAACAATCAAATAACAAATTATATCTGAATGCGAATAATATTTCAGCATCATGCAGGCCCAGGCCCTGCCTGCATCCTTAACAGATAAGGTTATTTAGGAAAGGATGTTAGTCACAGAAACGACTAGGGCAAACCGCAGCAAAGTCATTTTCTAACTGCTTAAATATATTAAAATGTCAGTTACAGTTAAATTCACACTCTAGAGTAGATTTTGTTAGTTTATTAATTTGGGTTAGCTGTGGTTGTGGTAAAGGATACTAATACTCATCATATGTATTCGGCATCAGTCATAATAGACTGGTTAGGTTATTTAATTCACATCTACGGGGCATCTCATCATATGCTGTTTGTAACCTTATTTTACCTTATCTTCCCACCCAACCCATCTAACCGAAGGATTTCACGTTCGTAATGACTCGACAGCATTATCATACATATGATGACCTAAATATTCCGTTGCTATTGTAAAACAATTAAATTGAAATTCGGTATTGTCATTAAGCTACCTATATTTAAATTCATCCAACTAAAAGCAGGGTTGATTTATATTTAACATTCACACACTTCACTAAAACATAACCTGAATTCAACAAGAAAGATCGTCGAAAAACAACATTCCATAGCAAAAGGTCTTTGGATCGTTAACATATTTGATTATATTGAGTTTATCCTCAAAGCGTAAATAATTAAAAAGACCCCCTGATCAAGAATGTTGCAATCACAATCTTCCCTGACCTTCCGGTATGTTCAAAAAATAATAATAATTAAATAAATTGAATTATATTTGCCGACAACTTTATTGTTTCTTTAAAGTCAGGACTTTCGACAAAATTTCAATTTATAGAATTTGTTTGAAGTAAGGAACAAATTTAATTTAAGAACACAACATATCCTAGAAAAACCTCAAGCCTAGAACACACGTTTTAATAAGAACAAAAATAAAATTCGTAAATCGAATCCTTTTCCCGTAAGCAGAGACTTTTCGTAAAAAGGGACTGGGGGGGATTGGTGTAATCAAAATAAAACAGAGTTAAATGTATATGTATAACAATTTATGAGCAAAATGTACATACTAGTACTAGAGTACAACAATAACAATGTTCCGAGACGAGAGGATATTAGTTTTAAAACAAAACAAATAAAATTTGTGATTTGTGCAAAACAAAATTTGAGGAAATAAAATCGTAAGCAAGAGACTCAAATATGGTATGGTACACCCAAACACACGCAACGAAACCTTATAATTATAACTGAGTGCGTACAATGTACATTCATGTTCAAATCCAAAACCAACAACATTGTTGTTGCTTGTTGGTTTTGTCGCAAGTCGCAATTGCAATATAACTTGCAAATATGTACAAAATTTATTTTTATAGTATATGTATATTCTCAGGCAAATACGTATGTTCAGTGATGGAAAAGTCGGTACAATTGTACTTTTTTCGATACAATTAATTTGTAAAAGTACAAAAGTACTTTAGAGCGGAATTCAGTACAATCTGAAAAATTTGGATTTCTTAATTTTTTGCTTCATTTTATCAAAATTTAACTATTTTGCTTGTATAGTAAATTGTTACGTAACGTTGTTTGATGAATTAGATCTGGTTTGTGGGTTGAAAAATTTATTTTGTATAATTTTTATATTTTTATTTATTTTATAAATCACATAAAATAAAATTTCAAATGTATTTTATGTATTCTACATTTTTGAATAAGGCAATTTTCAGAATAAATTTTGAATTAAAAACTATTTCTGGGTATTTCATATAAAAAAACATTAAAAAAAATTAAATACAATTCAACTCGATTTAGTATAATTTCATTTCAATTTTCAGTACAATTCAAAAAATCCATTTTCCATCACTGGTATGTACACAGATTGTAATATATTACAAACGCATTTACAAGAAAACACACAGCAAAATACATTAATTAATATAAAAACAAAATCAAAAACTTCTCTTTCAAATCCACAAGTTCCACGTGCACACATTGATAATGTTCACATAATTTCTCTTAACTTATTTACATACTATGTAGTGCATTTTATCAAGAATACAATACAACACATATTTATTATTAATTTATCCACTATTCCCGCACAGAAAAATTAAATTTAATTTTAAAACAAGGAGCGACAGAAACACGTCTACTCCGTTTGAAATCCGAACTCTCTTTTCACCCAGTAGTACAAATCAGCGCACAAAGAGCGCATAAACAGCATATAATTAGAGCGCTCAATTTTTACTTCAAATTGATGCACCTAATTCCATGCTATTCGTATTGTTGTCGAGCGAAAACTTGGCTTTGTTTCCCCTAAAAATTAATTTATCTCTCTTTCATTTCGATTTGAGTATAATATGTAACTGTTATCCGTTTGTTTACCAGAAATAAATATTTTTTAATGTATTTTGTTCCATCAAAACCAAACACAATCATAAATTATTGATTGTGTTTGGTGTTGGTTACCAAATGTGTATTGTCATTCAGATACAACTACACATTTTTTAATTAATAGTGTATACTTACTTTATATGTTATCCATGTATCTCCATTTCCACCTGAAAAACATTTATTAAACAAACATCGTCACACGTTTGCATTGAATAAGTTTCAAATCAACGCACATCTATTACCTTCAGCTGAAATCTGGAGACTGATAGAAATGAAATAATAATTTTTGAAATGAAATTGATAAACAAGAGATTAGGTGGGGGTAAAAATGCAATGCATAGAATAAACCGAAGTAAATTTATTTGTTTTCTCGCTTCGACGTGTGCAAATGTTTCCATCTATTTCATTCTGCTATCAGCGTTTGTTTGCTGGGCAGTTTACAAAATATAAAATTATTAACCTAAAATAAAAACATTGCGAATGGTGTGGCGCGACGTCCGAACCAATTTGTTTGTTACTAATACAAAAACACATATATTCTACACTATTACGTTCCAGTAATTCTTCTCTCATGTCATCATTTTTGGACCAAAATAGGCGTACTGTACGCCTATTTTGGTCCAAAAATAATGACAGGATAGAAGAATTACCGGAACGCAATAGTGTAGAATATATGTGCTTTTGTATTAGTAACAAACAAATTTGTTCGGACGTCGCGCCACACTATTCGCAATGTTTTTATTTTAGGTTAATAATTTTATATTTTGTAAATCAACAAATTTTATATTTTATAAAAAAAAAAACAATTGTAAAACATTTCGTGCTCAATAAAACGACAAGTAAAAAATAAATTAACTCCTCATAATTTAGCATAATTTTGCTTTTGTCAAATTCCCCATCTAGATACCATGGGAAAATGTCACAAAACAGGAGTGGAAGCACCAAAAAATTGAACAGATTCCACCCGGTTCGATAAATTTTGATGCCTAGACCGCCAACAGATATTAGGTAAAATGTTAATCCATGAACCTTGTTGAGGGCAGACCCAAAATCTGGTTGTGATCTGGTGTAATAAATTATTAAATGTTGTAAATCGACCTTTAAATTACACATTTGAAGCCTTTACCGTTTGAAGCCAATCCCGTGTAACCTGACACAAAAATAATTTACTACACACCTGGATAAGGTTGACCTGCTCTCCACAAGGTCCCCAGAGCATAATTTCATCCAATATCTGGCAGCGGTTTGGTGTTATAAATTATTAAATGTGGTAAAATCGAACTTTAGGTTACTTTGAAGCATTTACACTCTGAAGCCAATTCCGTCTAACCTGATACAAAGATAATTTATTACCCACCTAAACAAGATAGATTTTCCTTCATTAGGTTAACGAAGTAACATTTACCCAATATCTGGTGGCGGTCTGTGGTACTATTCTGGTAATTACCTGAGAATAGGGTACTGGGGAAAGAATTTATATGTACTTTCTGTTCAATTATTTTTTTCCGGCCTACTAAGGAGAAAAGTTTGATGTAAATATTTATAAATTGGGACTAATTTTTCCATACCTTAATTGGCAGGGAAAATTATTCCCAATTTAATTTTGTTTTCAAACATTTAACACTAGCTTTTTACCTCAGTATGCCGGAAAAAAATATTTAAACAGAAATTTCAAATAAATTTCGCCAATTCCCTGTTCCCGGGGAGTTACTAGAATAGTGTCACTGTGGCTCTATTCGTGTTTTTCCTGAGAATTGGGAATTGGGAAAAAAAAATTCAAAGCACTTTTGACTAAATTGTATTTTTCTGGTCTACTGAGGGAATAAGTTTGGTGTAAATTTTTGGAAACAAAGTTATATGGGACCTATTTTTCCCTATAAAAATTTGTTGATACAAAAGTTTCCCAATTGAGTTTGTATTAAAATTTTTTGCACTAAACTTATTCCTTGAGTAGACTAGAAAAATTCAATTTAGACAAAAATGCTATCAAACAATTTCTCCCAATTCCCTATTTCCAGAGAAAGTTAGAATAGTGCCACTGGTGTAATAAATTCTTAAATGTGGGAACAACCTGTATATCTCAATTTGAAACCTACATCTTCTTATGCTTATTCCGGACAAGTGGTGCAATGGTTAAAGCTTCAGCACTTGGACCGGGAGGTACTGGATTCTCGAATCCCATCAGAGGATAGATGCTAATCGAATTTTCATCATCGATTACAATCGGTGATGTTAATAAACACAACTAAGACCCTCTGATGGAGTGCAGAATTTAGCGCCGACCCACCGTCCACATCAACGTACGAGTTGACATGGAACTTGCAATGTACAGGTATACTGTAATTGTGTGAGTAGGTGAATGGGTGAATGGGTTAATGATGTGGCGGGAACACGTGGTATCACAATGGGCTAAAATTAGCCAAAGTAAGTGGCAACCACTGAAACCTATATTATACAAAAATAATTTATTACACACCTCGATAAGGTTGGCCTATTCACGACAATACTTCTAGAGCAACATTTGGTCCAAAATCTAGTGGCAGTCTGGTGTAAAAAATTTATTAAAGTTGATGAAATTGGCGTTTTTGAAATAAATAATCGTTGCGGGATGAAATTTACCCTTAGGCAAGTTATAGGGGTGGTCTTGAACTAACTTATTCAATGTAATTAATTTGTAATAAATTCTGGTTCAAGAACCATTACGATATCGTAGCTATACATCAAAAGTTACAATTTTGGCGATGCAGGTTTAATTGTAACCTAAACCGACCACTCGTTCCTGGAAAATGGTAACTTTAATAAAATCGGGATTTCTTGTAATAAATTGTAATACATGTGTAACAAATTATAGTACAGATTTCATTGGGCGGGCTAATTTGGTCGGTGCAGGTTTAAAGCACTCAATAATTCGATTGAAATAGCACTTTATAAATAAAAACAATTTTGGAAAACGAAATAAAAAAATAATGCAACTCGATCTTTGGTATGTGTGTGCGTTTATTCTATCATTCTAGACCTACAAAAAACAGCTCGTGTAAATTACGAAATAAAAAATATTATGTAGACCATCATACGGCATTTCAATTTTGTATTCCCTCTCACGGTTATATCAGAAGAAAAAGTAAACGACAAAAATATAAATGAAACACTCAAAAACAAAATGTACATATCGCACATGGTATAGAAAAGTGACACAACTCAAAAAAGGAACTGTTTTAGTTAATCACTAGAAAGATGCACAATGTTAGATTTCATATCCCGCAATATAAAACATTGTTGTTTTTCCTTCACCGAAAATAATAGAGCGCAAAATAAATAGCGGTGTTTGGTACGTAATTTGTATTTTTCTTTTTGCTCTCCTGAAAAATTTAAAGTTTTGAGTTGTGTAACTTTTCCACATCATGTGCGATATATGAAAGCAAAATAATAAAAACAAAATGTGTACACCCATACACATTTTGTAACTATTTATAGAATAAAGTGGGAACTATAGATAGAAAAATAAAAAAATAACGTAAGAGAGCGAGAGATAGGATTTAAATGTATACGACCATACTCAGAATAACAAAAATAAAAAGTTTAAGAGAAATTGCGTTTTAATTTTGCTGTCACGTAAAAAGAATAGCAGAGCGAAAATTTTCGTGCAAGAATAAAAAACTTAACAATTACAACAACAAAACTCAAACAAATTTTTGTGCGTTACAAGTAATATGCATTTTTATTATTTTATATATGGGAATTTGGAATAATTGGTGTATTTTATGTTTCCTATTTATAAAATATCCATGTACACATATACTATATGAATATAAAATCAAAAATAATTTTCACTACACTGTATAATTGTATTTTTTTAAAGCAGACCTAAGAAAATAACTTATCGAATTGCGGTAATTTAAACCGCATATAAATAATTTTTGTAATTTTAAACACATATATTTGTTGAGATATAATTCGTTTATACTCAAAACTATTGTAGTTTCACTCAACTAAAATATTACATTTAAATACATTAAAAAAATATTACATGAAATATAAGAATGAACTTAATATTTTAAGTAATCTATAGCCGAAAAGTCAAATTGAAATAATATTTTTTTGTCTTCGTTTCTTACGTCTTTCTGATATTTTTTTTATTCTATCTATAGTTGGCCCTTAAAGAACGTTTTAGTTTTTATACGTTTATTTAAAATTTGTACCACTCAGTGCACCTAGAATACTACAGGCCACACTGCTTGCTATGTCATTAAATTTATATCTACAGTTTATTCTTTGAACTGTAGTCGGCAGTCATGTTCATAAAAAGAAAAAACGAACACACAGAATTTTTTTTTACACTAGTGCTAAAAGTAAGGTTATGTCTTCTCATAAATTATACGAAATGTGTACACATTTTATACGTGTTTACATATTTAACACAATTTGGGATGTATAACTTTATAATAATATTATGAATTAATGCTTTTATTAATAGCTTTTTATTAAATTTTAAAACATATTATTAAAATATTTTTCTTGTTGTTTGTTTACAATTTTTTTTTCTTGTCAATATGACAGCAAACACAAAAAAAAATCAAAACAAACTTTAGTTTTAGTGCTGCCTATAATAGCCAAAGAGAGAACTATCGACATAAATTGACGTCATATAGCCAAATTTGTAAGCAGTGTGGCCTGTAGTATTCTACAGCACAACATGACGGAGAAATGTATTCGGCTTTATGTCTTATAAAATAATTCGTTTATGATTATATGGATAGAAAACACCTAAACCTGTTTCACATTATGAATATACAAGATGGCCTTACCGTCGTCGGCAAGGCCATTATGTATATTCATAATGATTATCAAATCGGATGATAAAACTCACTAAGTGCACATTCAGCAAATGATATGCTTGGCGCAGTAGCTGTGGCATTTACTTCTAGGACAGTATAAAAGTCCGCCCTGCAGCAATTAAAAATAAATATAATGAAAGAGAAACGCTTATTACGGATAATATGGCGAATTTTTGCATGTTACCTTATAGACCAGTAACACAAAAAACAATTTGGACAGGCAATTCGATCTTGTGTTTTCTTTTAATGTCAAGATTTATTAGGTAGCAGAAAAAGAAACTTTTATAAGGTAGTAAATGTACAAATAACCTACCGGTTGTTAAACCTATGACATTTTTATTTTAAATTTTCTAATAATTATTTTTTTTGTATTTCAATTTCTAGCAAAATTTTTATTAATTGTTTGCACTTTATTTTTTAAATCTGTTTGAGGGTTATATAGCATAGATATTTTATTAATATTTGACTATACAATATCAAGAAGATCATCAAACTAACCCCAACTTTTTTATTGGAATAAAATACAAAAATAATCGATCTATTCAGTTGTTTAACTCTTTTTTCCAATAAGAGTATTTCCGAGAATAATAATGTGGATTGAGGAGTGAATAACAAATATCTATTTAATATTATAAATCAGTAATGATTCGATTAATAATTTGACCAGTATTCGACAGTAATGATTGAATGAAAAAATTGTACAGAGCGAATAATAACACAAATTTGCAATCCGAGCCCATTTGTAGAAATTAGGAAACTATGAACACTTACACAATGGCTTTAAAAAATATCTTTTTTAATAATCAATCGATTTGATGTGCTTTTAAGGAAAATGAGTTATTATGTACTTCCTCTCTTATTTACTCTTACATCACCCATTCTCATAAATTCAGTATACTAATCGTTGCAAGCTCGGCAGTGAGTTCTGCGCGTTTATTAACATCGCGTGAAAATCCAAAATGGTGTTTTAGACCACTTAATAAAGAAATCGCAAGACTAATAGGGCCCATACACCACACAATCATGCATGAGCAATCACGTGGTTGCACATGCTGATTGACAGTGTATGGTATTGATTGAGTGATTGCGCATGCGGATTGTGTGATTGTAGAATTTTTTGATATTTTTGTTGTTTGTACATGCAAAACTGCGTAGTATATGTTCAATTTGCTCAGTGGTGTGTATAAATTCGAGTGTGCATACTAACAAAATGTCAAAATTTATAAATAAAGAGTTTTGGACTGAATTTCTGGAACTTTATAAAAGTTTACCAGCACTATGGATGGTCAAAAGCCCAGATTACAGCAACAAGATTTTTCAAAAATTCCAAAACTGTCTATTTCTTCCTTTAGTTTTTTTCCTCCGCATTGCTAATCCAATTAAAATCGACACGCAAGCCTCTTCAGACATACTTTAAAACTGATGAATGTGCAAAATGCATGTGTTGTGTGAGGAACAATCATGATTTTGCAATCAAACGATTGCTCATGCATGATTGTGTGGTGTATGGGGCCTATAGAAAGCAATGTAAGTCCAAAAGACACTTCTCTTACATTTATTAGACCACGAACAAGTTCCAACCAATACTTCTTGATGCATGTGATTACCATACTACGTGCCGATCGTTCTTTTCCGGATTTTTAAGCAAGGATCCTGTTATATTTAGGCGATATCCAAACATTTTGTTGTTAGTATTCGTGAAAAGCTTAATGTTCTCGCAGGTACGAGTTGTCAGCCTCGTGGGCCAACCCTTGAATCGCGTTTTGGTGATAAATTTCGGAAAAGTATGATGCTTGCGAAATTTAGCCCTATTAAATAGCATAAATAGCAAATAAACCCGCTCAGATATACAAATGAGATCTCAAACTCCGCAAACCAAAAATTTTGAGACGTTCAGTTCGGCATGGAATTAATTAAATAAAGCGGGGTCGCTAAATAAATTTAATAATAATACATAAATTGGTTTTTATGCATAAAAGTAATAATTCAAAAATAGAATTGTATTTCTGGTGAAAAATATAAATCGATATCCTTTATTCGATATTAATCGAAATTTTCAATCGACTGGCCACAACCAACAACGAAATGTTTAGTTATTGCCATTGGAAAACCTTAAGGTGGTTTTCATGCTTAAGTTTGCAGTTTAGAAATGGAACTGCGTGTGTAGTTTGGGTACTCATAATTATGTACACTACCAACAGCGAAAAATTAATTTTGTTTGCAAATCTTGTTAAAATCAATAACAAGTCAATATCAATCAATAATCGAAACAAATTAACTACTATCATGCTTGATCAATTTTTGGAAACAAATCTAAATACATAGTATACATATTTTCCAAATGCTATCTTTCCGTTGTAAGCTGATTTCATTCATTTCCTCCAAAAAATACTAATTTCTAGAATTGCTAGGTATTTTAAGGGGTACCGAATTAAAAAAGTCTGAATTAAAAAAGTTTTTTAAAAATGAATTAAAAAAGTTGATTTTTGTATGAACATCTGCGACTTATTTTAATTCATATTTTTAACATAAAATTATGAATTAAAAAAAGCGATTTAGAAAAATGAGAAAATTCAAAACGGAATTAACAAAGGCTTATGCTATTTCATTTTTAAAACAC
The DNA here is from genome assembly GCA_932526605.1 of Nephrotoma flavescens. Taxonomy (NCBI): domain Eukaryota; kingdom Metazoa; phylum Arthropoda; class Insecta; order Diptera; family Tipulidae; genus Nephrotoma; species Nephrotoma flavescens. Next base: position 163,591,376 of record OW052220.1, on the reverse strand, counting down.
CTACCTTAATTCATTTTCAAAATGAATTAAAAAAGGCACATTTTATTTCATTTTAGTTTTAAATAAAAATGAATTTAAATGCAATATAATATATTATTTGTTTTCTATAGATTTCAATTTTTATAATTGTTGCCTCGTTTATTTATTATTTAATATTTAATTAATTTTAGTTAAATATTTTCATTAATGGAAATAAGATATTCTAATGACTGATTTTCAGGAATGAAAATGTCTTTGGAAATCAACAGTTTTATTTGCTTTTTCATTAATGAAAATACAAATCAAAAATTTTCCAAATTTTTACGTGCCAAATTTAAATTTAAATTCCAAAAAATTTTGATTAATGAAAATAATAGTTGCATGGATTTACATTGCCTTAGAGATTATTAATGATTCAAAAAATTTAAATGTAAGGATCGGAAGGATTCAGTAAAGAAAATTATTTCGTGTTTCGTAATTCCTAACAGTTTAAATATATATTTATTTTACAAAAAATATTTTAATTCATGTATAAAACGAAATAAAAAACGCTTATATTATTTCATTTTATAAACATTTATATTAATTCATTTTAAAAATGAATTAAGAAATGCCTTTTTAAATTCATTTTATTTCTTTTTCAACTCTGACTTTAATTCATTTTTAAAATGAATTAAAAACACTTATTTTAATTCAGAAAAAAAAACTTTTTTAATTCAGACTTTTTTAATTCATGTAGCCGTATTTTAATATTAATGAATTCGTCACTATTATCCGTATAGTATCAATGCCTTCTAAACTACTGGCCGCTTACACCAAATGATGACGACACGCTAAGTCGACGTTGTTGTTGCTTTCTCTAGTTGCTTTGTTAGTGTAAATATCCTAAAATTATTATTGCGCAGTCTCGGTATAGACTTAAATTGACGTCATGTGCGAAAAATGAGAGTAGTAAAAGGCCAGTAGTATAGAAGGCATTGATAGTATACACATAGAAAAACTCTTTAATGTATTTAACTTGGGCGAATCAGTATATATAGGAATATACATAATATATACAAAACACAAATATGTACATATATGTATGTATAATGTGTAATAGTTAACATACATTTTTTCCTTTTCATTGTTTAATTCCACACACGGTTTTTGGTATCTGGTATTTTTTTCAAGGCCAACTAGTAATAGATAATGTATATGTATGTGTAACAAAATTTTAATTATTGAAATCTCTTCGCATATCTCTTTGCATCTCATCAGTGTATATGTTACGGTCTATGTTACAGTCCGAAATCGGTAAATGTCCGAAAATTTAATTTTTTAAATTCGTTTACACGATTAAAAACCGGTTGACCAGAAGTCCAATCGTTACGAAATATTTGTCGATCAACCCCTACATCCCCGTAGTTTTATTTATTCCCCATCAGAGGGGTAACCTCCATGAGGGGCAAAAATAGCTCCCGCGAGCCCATGAGAGTTAGAAAAGCCATTAGTCCCTACTATTCCAAATTCCGGTTGCATTAATATCATAACAATACTCCGTGGGGTAAAAGGTAATCTATTTCGAGAATATAGAACTCTATTTCATAGATTTCGAAATTATAAAACAGTTTTTTCCAATTTTTATTCGGACATTTACCGATTTCGGTGTTTTACCGTAACATAATATATACATAACTCCAATTTTTTTTTATTTTGTTTTATTCTGCTCTGTCGTAACTAAAATGTATGTCAGCGATTCCCAAACTTATTTTGCTACGGAACCGTTTTCCGATTCTTCAAATTTCATGTTGTTTAAGAACGGCAATATAACTCTAATAGCCTTTTTGGCTAAATTTTTATATTCATCAAATATATTACAGCAGAAAGTTGCTAACGGCACCTCTACGAAGTTAGCGAGTATCCGAACTAATTTCAATTAAACTCTCGTATTCTACTGCTAGTAGTCCCGTTGGCTTTTCATTGCTTTTGAAAGGATTTTGTACCCAGTAATTATCGTTATTGTTTAATTTTGGTTTGGTATGTATGAAATGTAGTGTGTATGTATGAAATGAAACCTTATGGCCCGGATTTTATCTAGTACTAGCTCGTGGAACCCCTAAAAATTGCCACGGAACCCCAGGGTTCCGCAGAACCCACTTTGGGAAATGCTGGCATAAGTCAAAAATGGCCTTGAAATATTTTTTATTTCATTTGTTTGCCTTAGTGTGGTTGCACCGAAAATTTATTTAAGTGGCAATTAAAATCTGTATCATAGGTAAACGGGGAAAGAAACGAAGAAAAATACGGTTTCTGTGTTTTCCGTGTGGCAACAGCCATTGGCTCGTTCCACACGAGGGTAACTGGTATCCAGTAACTTCTTCGTTTGTTTCCCCTTTACCAATAAAATCAAAAAATTGCGGCGCAAATAAAACCGAATTTATTGGTAAAGGGGAAAGAAACGAAAACATTACCAGATAAAAGTTACCCTAGTGTGGATATGCATATTGGCTGATGGCACACGGGGTATCACAGAAACCATATTTTTCTTCGTTTGTTTATTGGTAAAGGGGAAAGAAACGAAAAAGTTACCAGATATAAGTTACCCTAGTGTGCATATGCACATTTACAAGTTTTTGATTTTTTCCGTATCAAAATCCTCCAAATATTTTTTCCCCATTTTTTGGTTTACATTTCATTTAGCGCACCAAAATAAAAATATGCAATGTAGCTACATACACCCAAACGATCATCTTTCTTTTCATGCCACGTGTTTAATTTTGATATATATAAAATGAGAAGGAATTCTCGATCACGTACACATATTACATAATTTAAATAGTATGCATGTACGAGGATATCTACATACATAATATGTGCATTTTGAGTTTTTGTTTCATTCCGTTTTATTATATATAAATGATGCGTAGAGAGAGATATTTCCAAACGAAAATAATAAATGGATTGGATTTGTTTATTGTTTTCGTTTGTTTTTTTTACGCTTACAGTAAACACGATACACTAGTTTCATAGAATAATGGAAAGCAAATTTTGAAGAATAATTTGTGTTTTATACTGTACCTACAAACTAATAAAATATTTTTTGATATGAAATTCTACTCGATCATATTGGAAATACTGGACGGCAGAAAAAGAAAATATCGAACAACGTAAAATGATAGTTGTACTTTTCATTTTGGCTAAACACTTTGTCCCTTACAAATTTATCGATTTTATTTAGTGCACATCGGCGTGCCATGATAAATACTCATCTTTATATGTTTATGTTTGATTATACTTTGAAAACCCTTATTCAAATATGTAAGATCATAAGCTCTTGAAGCAATTCAGCCATACTACACGCAGTCTCATTAGACCGGCTTCCCCATCCTTTCTTTCCCCTTTTATCTACAAAATCAGTTTTAACTGCGACATCAAAATGAATCCGAACTAAAGCCGGTGGCACGAGTGCCAGCGAAAATTTATAATTTTTAATCCGCACGCTAAATTAATAAAAACGCTTGAAAATATTTCTCCATCATCTTTTTCCATATAAAAATTCCCCTGCGAGTTAAAATATTTTTATCTTTGCGTTACTTGGTTCGCAGACGACCAACCTTGATATAAAAAATTTTACTTAAAAAAGAAAATGAGCAAGCGTTTTGCGATTTTATGACAAGTATTTGTCATTAAATTTTTTGTTCGCAAACTTTTATAAATGAATAGAATCAAAATAATTTGCTTTGGAAATCTTCTTTATTGATAGCGTGAAAATGGAGCAAATATAATAAAAATATCGTATCGTCTAGACCAACCACGCCTTACGGTACAAATATTTAACGCTCAGTCGAAATTTTTACAGAATACCCCGTTCGGACGGCGTCTGCATTTCTAATATTTACGATTTATACTCATAATAGTGTCTATCTTCAAAAAGGTATCCTTCAACCATCATGAAAGATATGAGCAGCTTTTGTGCCACATTTTTCATCAATTACATTCTCAATACAGACACATGTCGACGACATAATGACTGCACCCACTATCTCCGGCTCGCTCGATCTGTGCTATCATAATAGAATCCCGAAACTCTTGATGGAAGTGTTCAAAATGAACATTGCAATAGATTTCATGATTACCTGAGGAAGGAAAGGGAGGAGGGAAGGGAGGCGGTTTAAGTGCCCGCTTAAGGATCTTGATGTTTCGGCAGTTTGAGTAATACAGGGGACACAATACGCAAAAAATCTTTCGATTGTAATAGAAACACAATGACAACAATTTCAATGAAATGAAGGAAACGTCAAATAATATAGACGAATTTTATTGAGCAAAAACTATTAGTTAATAACTTCAGACTGTGAGTGCGTGTAAAATCTCACAGTCGTGCAGCAGCATTAACACAAACAAAAATGAATAAAACATATTTCAAGACCAATTTTGACATGTAGATTTTAGTTTAAATTTTATTTTCGAGAGTAATAACAAAACAATACAAAAAAATTTTGTGTTCAAATATAAAATAAGGTTTTAAAGTGTAATAGAAAAAATTTCAATTCTATTTCGAATGTGTTTTTAATTTTATTTTTATTTTTCGAGTGTGTTGTGTAGTGATAAAACAATAAAATAAATTTGGGGTTATATCGGTTTCAAAGTAGTAATAAAAAAACTGTCGTTCATTTTTCGCATGTGTTTTAGTTTGCTTTTATTTTCGTGTGTACGATTAGTATAAAATGAAACAAAGTTTTGTGTGATATGTCCATATCACACAAAACTGTTTCATTTTATACTAATCGTACACACGAAAATAAAAACAAATTAAAAACACATGCGAAAAATGAACGACATTTTTTTTATTACTACTTTGAAACCAATACAACCCCAAATTTATTTTATTTTTTTATCACTACGCAACACACTCGAAAAATAAGATATAATTAAAAAAACACATTCGAAATAGAATTGAAATTATTGTTATTGCTCTCTCGAAAATAAAATTTAAACTAAAATCTACATGTCAAAAATAACCTTGAAATATGTTTTATTTTTTTTGTTTGTGTTGGGAAAGAAAGGAGGAAAGAAAGGAAGGTGAAGCCGGTCATATGAGACTGCATGTAGCATGGCTCATTCAACCATGCTACACACGGTTTTAGCTTTTGGTATTAAACTACGGCGTAATAGATTTTTATTTTTAATTTAAACCCTTATTTTATAATAAAATAACAAATTTAGTTTTATTCTGTTCCCTCGAAAATAAAATTTAAAGAAAAATCTACATCTCAAAAATGGCCTTAAATTTGTTTATTTTCATTTCTATTTTTTCATTTCGGATTCACAGAAAAGTTTAATGTCGCAGTTAAAACGGATTTTGTAGGTAAAAGGGGAAAGGAAGGTGACGCCGGTCTTATGAAACCGTGTGTACCATGGCTGATTGGTTATTTTCTTACACTGTTACATATCGCACTATCCATTCAAAATAACTCTAAGTCAAAAACTTGATTTTTCAGGAAATCACTTTTTCTTTGAAAAATCTAGTGGAAGCTCATAGTAAATTTAATATTGAAAACCAATTATCTTATACAGGGAGGTCACGTGGAACAAATCTAACTTGAAACATCGATAGAGATTGGTCCATAGATTTCTAAAATGCAATACTTCAAAAAGACACCAACTAGTACTTAGAGTCTTTTTGAATGGATAGTGCGATATGTACTGATATTTATTTGGATACGCTCGAGAAATGACATAGAGTAGTGTCAAAACCAACAACAATTAAAAGCCCTGAACAAAGTGTGAAACGCAGATACCAATATACAACAAACTACAGAAGATTATGTTGGTTACACTAACAATCCCATGTTAATTTTTTTCTATCGCACCACTACTTATTAAACTAGTGCGCACACACAATGTACACATATGTTCTAATACAACTATCTATAGTGTAGTTTTTTTCTGTATTTGTTGCATTAGCATTTGTTGCATTAGTTGTTGGTTTTGGTAGTGTGCAATTAAATAGGTAATTCTATGAAATTTTTAAATAATACATTTTTTTAACAAAATCATTAATATCAAAAATTGAAACATGTATTTTTTAATTGTCAGTCTCTTCTAGGAAACAAAACATTTATTACATTATCGCGTCATTGTGATCATAGATCGAACTATCGTATTCAATTTTAATTCATTTACACCATCTGTGCAAATGGTAATAAGAAAATTTAAGTAATCTTGTTAAAAAAAGTTATTCATTGGAATTAATTGATTTTCACATAAAGTATTAATATTTGGTGATGTACTCGTTATTTTTAAGAACCACATTACATCGCCTCCTCATAGAATCAATCAGTGATTGACATCTTTCAACTGGGATGCTCCATCAACCATTTTGAACATTTTCTCAAAGCTCATTTATATTTTTTGGCCTCAGAAATTTACTTAAACCACGTTTTAACTCACCCCACAGGTTTTCTATTGGGTTTAGATCGGAAGACTGAGCTGACTATTTCATTACATTAATTTTATTTGCAGTAAACCAGTCTTTTACCACCTTCACCGTGTGCCTGATCATTGTCCTGCGGAAACACCCAGCGAAGGGGCATGTTTTGATCAGCATACGGAAGCATGGTATCCTTTAAATGGGTCCCATTTGAAACGCGATATTTTAAAACGCGAATTATCAAAACTCGATATTTCAAAACGCGATATTTCAAAACACGATACGGTACAAAACGCGATATGGTACAAAATGCGATATTTCAAAATGCGATATTTCAAAACGCGATACAGTACAAAACGCGATATGGTACGAAACGCGATATTTCAAAATGCGATATTTCAAAACGCGATATGGTACAAAACGCGATATGGTACAAAACGCGATATTTCAAAACGCGATATTTTAAAACGCGATATGGTACAAAACGGGATATGGTACAAAACGGGAGTTTAGGATCGGGTTATATCAGGCGGGTGAAGGGGAAATTTAATTTCAGTTTATAGGAATTTAAAAATCGATAGGAACGATAGTATATAGGATCGGTATCAGGTGGGTCGCTGCGCTCCCGCCGCTTCGCAACGTATATTCTGTACCATATCTCGTTTTGAAATATCGCGTTTCGAAATATCGCGTTTTGTACCGTATCGCGTTTTGTACCATATCGCGTTTTCAAATATCGCGTTTCGAAATATCGCGTTTTGTACCATATTGCGTTTTGTACCATATCGCGTTTTGAAATATCGCATTTTGAAATATCGCGTTTTGTACCATATCACATTTTGTACCATATCGTGTTTTGAAATATCGCATTTTGAAATATTGCATTTTGTACCATATCTAGTTTTGTCATATCTTGTTGTGAAATATCGCATTTTGAAATATCGCGTTTCGAGCGGATCCGCCTTTAAATGTCCTCCATATAAATTTTTTATCAAGATTTTCGTGGACCCAGAATATAGGCCCTACACCACTATACGAGAAACACCCCCATAGCATAATGTTTCCTCCGCCATGTTTGACAGTTTTTACTGTACAGTGTACAGCGCGGGTCGAACTTTTTTAGTTTTGGTGTCGTCGGACATATTGTTTGGTGCAATCCGATCCGAAAAAATTAATTTTTGTGTCATCGGCGGACCATAACACGTTCCGCCAGTTTGTTATGGGCCATTCCAAATGGTCTTGTATGGTGTTGTTGGGTCTATATGCTGGGTCTACGGAAATCTTGATATCATGGTTCCGTATGCTGATGAAAACATGCCCTTGCGCTGGGTGTTTCAGCAAGACAATGATCCGAAGCACACGGCGAATTTGGTAAAAGACTAGTTTGCTGCAAACAAAATTAATATAATGAAATGGCCAACTCAGTCTCCTGATCTAAACCCAATAGAAAACCGGTGGAGTGAGTTAAAACATGGTTTAAGTAAATTTCTGAGGCCAAAAAATATACCTAATTGAGCTTTGAGAAAATGTTGAAAATGGTTGATGGAGCATCCCAGTTGAAAGATGTCAATCACTGATTGATTCTATGGGGAGGCGATGTAATGTGGTTCTTAAAAATAACTGGTACATCGTCAAATGTTAATACTTTATGTAAAAATCAATTATGTTCAACAAATAACTTTTTTTTAACAAGATTACTTAAATTTCCCTATTGATTTGCACAGATGGTGTAAATGAAGTAAAATTGAATACGATAGTTCGCGATAATGACGCGATAATGTAATAAATGTATTGCTTCCTACAAGAGACTGACAATTAAAAAAACCATGTTTCAAATTTTGATATTGATGATTTTGTTAAAAAAAAATGTATTATTTAAAAATTTCATAAAATTACCTATTATATTGCACACGACTGTATATACCCCAATTGTCAAAGTCGTCTCACTTCACTTGACGGGACTAGAGTCGTGTCACGTCGCGTCAAAATTGATATTGTTGAAGTCGATTGTGAAACATTAAAACTACATGAAAAATTATTATTTATTTAAAAAAAATAACTACCGTTTACGTTCCATTTTAACTATATTAGTCACTTCTTCTCACTTGTAAAATTGATGTGACAAGAATGTTATTTTTAAGTGACATTTATCGATTCAAGTGACTAGAGGCGTAAGAAACGACTATGATAATACCAAAAATGAAGTGACGTGACTATAGTCATCTAAAATGATGTGAGACGACTATCACAATTGGGGTGATAAAGGAATCTAGTACCGATAGTTTACTACGTCTGACAATGTTGAATCGGTTTGATCTGAGTTCCGGCTCTATGCATGTCAACATAGCTATATTATATTTAAATGCACGTGCAGACGGTTTAAAACAAGTGAAAATCAAAATTCAAGCAATAATCACGAATTTGTTCACCTTACACACGAAGAGAAATATTAGGAATAAATATGTAAACCATTTTAGAATGGTTTGTGGAAATTTTTAAATTGACATGGACAACCTGTTGATAACATTGTGCATAAATCTCTCTTATCTCTTTGACGCACAAATCTTGGAAAATCTCCTTTTCCAACGATAATTCAAAAAGTTAGTGATACATAAGTAATGATAAAAATTCCAACTAACTTCAATAAATTTATATGTAGGTACTAGATTGAACCCAGCTAAAAATGGTAAAAATAAAATTTGACACTTCAATAATTTTATTACGCTACCAAATTTAAAATTTATAATCAATCCACCATTCCACACTTTGATTCTTTCGTCGTGATTCTTTCCTAGTTTCCTTCCCCTTTACCGACAAACTAAACAATTTGGTAAGGGGGAGGAAACAAGGAAAGAATCACGACGAACGAATCAAAATGTGAAATCGAACAATACTATGTACATACATAATTTGTTCTTACCTCAACCTCCACTCCACCAATAAAGCAAACGTCAAAAGTTTATCCACAATTACTTCAATGCCAATTATTTTTTCACATTTCATACAAATATAAACTATTTTATTTATTTATGCATGTACTATGAACTTTTAAATTTACAAAAAGCACTAAACGGGAAATTAAAAACAAAATAAAAAAATTTTGTGTATTAAATCTTTAAACTAGCTATCTTTGATTTTATATTAAAGTATTTTATGTAAAATACTCCATCTTCTAATTTTAATTTTTGTAATCAAAAGATAATTTTAGTAATTCGGAGCTGCCCGATTCAATTCGTCATTCGAGAGTTTTTGATTAAATACGAGAGTTCTTAACCCTTCCAACAAAATCATCGACACCCCTTCCAACATTGCGTACCAGAAACGTACAGTTTACGAAGACTTATACTCGCGCATATTCTTGAAATTCGTACAAAAAAAATCGAATACGAATTTCTGTCACAAACGCCATCCCATGCGAAGATTTAAATTGTTGTATTCTTGAAATTCGTATGCGAAAATTTTAGAATAAAATGTAGACGGAAATTTTCGTATGGTATAAAATTGTCGAGTTTCAATTTCGCATACGTTTATCTTTCAAAAAATTGTTTTAAAAAAATAATTCATTAAAGAATGCATAAAAATAGATTATTGCGGTCTTACTTTGAGTAATTTACAACAACAATCCCATATATGTCATTCCAAATGGGAATTTTAAACCAACTTTTTTGCTGGTATAGAATAATTCTATTCTACCGGTTGTAAATTAGTTACGATTTGTAATAATATTCAAAATTATTCGATCACATTACTATTTAATTAGATATATTTATTTGTGTTTTCACGTTTTTATTAACATCAAAATGTAATTGTTCTTAATTAATAAAAATAAGTAAATACAATTTTTGGTTGTTACTTTGGGCACCACAATATTTATTCTATTCCAGAATGGATTTTGCTTGTACCAAAGTAAGACAGTATGTATATCTTTTCTTGCCAGAATTTTTTTTCTCCAATTATGGTTCACCCCTCACAAATGTGTATTTAATAAATGATGATCGGTTGTAATATCTTCCAGATTTTAAAGGATCTTAGTTAAATCGGAATTCTTTCTGGAAAAAGAATAATAGATAATATACAAGGTGTTTTGCAGGTGGACTGACAAGGTTTTTTGGCAGATTGAGGGGGTCATTTGAAAGCTTTTACCTCATGGAACCGATATCGTAAGTCTCACGGTAACTGAGATATGATATTTTTAAGTTTTTTTTAAACTTAAAATCTCACATTTAAATAGTCATAACTTTTTTGCTTGTAAACGTAAAGACTAACTTTTATTATATTCTGCAATATGATTTTATTCTAGAAAAATGAATTATAAGCTTCCAAATCTACCTTCTATATGCATTTAAAAAAAAATAGATTGTTTTGAAATAACTTTTGTTTTAAAAACTTCTCTAGTTTATGCCCTTTCCAACGGTATGCTACATGTCATGTAAAAATAATCCCTAATTCGTCTAACGCAGTCATTTTTGTAAATTAAATCAAAATTTTATGTGAAATTCTATTTACCAAAATCCGGCAAAGGAAATTGATGTACATACATCAAAAATTTTGTTCTATTTGACTGAAAAAATCATTTTTTTATGTACATCAATGTTAAAAAATATAAATTTTATCGTATTTTTTTGAAATATATTTTAATCGTTCATTAATAAATATGTAACGATTATTCGTTCGAAAATATATACACATAATTTCGTATAGTGGAGTGCACAATTGATGTCGTTTTGACGTGCCATTTCTAAACTTCAAAATCCTTTTTAATATCTCCAATACATACATAAAACCACATCATTTTTGATTTTTAGTTCTATTTAGGGTTACCAGACGTACTCTTTAAAGAGTACAAGTACTCTTTTTGATCATCGGCTCTTTTATGCACTTGTTTTTGTAAATTTAGTATATTATACTCTTTTTATATTTAAAAATGCCTAACCTGCTTTAAATCTTTAAAATACGTTTTTTTTATAAAAATTTTTAAAAATTCGAAAATCGTATTTTTTTACGAACAATTAATATTGTACAACCATATTTTAAAAGAAAATACCGAGCACATTCTGACATTTTCATATTTCATTTGTTCTTTGTGCTGCATACGTTAAAAATAATTTTAATTTTTATATTTAAAATAAATTTCTAATATTTCTAACTTCCTCCAAGTTTCTTAAAATTTGCCAATTTTTTTTGCTATTCCAGCACAAAACGCGAATTTGAAAGAATTTTTAGCCTAATGAATTCCCAGTGGGCGGATGAAAGGAATCGATTATTACCGGAGTCGGTTAAAAACCTTTTGCTGACCCAATATAATTTTAAGAAATTTGACTGCAAGCAATTTTATGATTACTGCATTGATGACAAAATACTTCTACAAAAAATTAGAAGTTTAGAAAAATACCATGCAGTTAATACTGAATAATTTTGTGTTTATCTGAATTTCTAATAGACTGAATGAGAGCTAATTATTATTTTATTGAATTTAACCAAATGTAATTTATACTTAAATAATTTTTTATCTAGATATTAGGTACATAAGTATATGAACTGTTAATTTTTATTTTTTGTCCTGTGATGAATATTGAAATATACTCCCTTTTTTAAAAATGAACAAATGGGCCGTTAGCATTTAAAAATTTTTTTTATATGATTTTTTAAACGTGTGTGGAGTTTTGTATGTACTCTTTTCTGTTAAGGGCGATATGGTAACCCTAGTTCTATTTGAATCATAAATTTCACATTGATTTGGAAAAGTAAATAGAATTTCACATAAACAACACGAAAAATCTAAAATTTATTGATAAACAAAACTTTTTTGACATATACATATAATCACCACACGACGAGAAGTTGACCGCGATGAGAATATTGTATAAAAAATTCGATTAGTTTCAAGAATTTGACAAATTACAAATAATCGAATTTTTCATGCAAATTTTTTATTCGAATAAAATCGTATACGATTTTTATCGTACGAATTTCAAGAATATGCACCCAGAAACGTAACGCTTAAGAACTAGACACACCAAACGCGGCGCGTCTAATTACAAATGTTCGACACAACTCGACGCGCATATCCGTTCACACCAAGAGCGGCGCGGCGCCTTTTTGTTTTCAATAATTTTGAAAATTTTAGCCTTTGTTTTATAAATCTTTATTATTGGTAAATAATATGAGTGCATACATGAATCACGAATGAGAAATGTATAGACCACAATTGAAGTAGCATTATTTCGTAAGTTCGGCGGCAATGGACAATTTTTTCGGCCGCTTGGTGTGGGACTTAATTTCGCGACGGCGGTTACAACTTCATTCGATAAAATTTCTTAAAATTACAATTTTTATATTAAAAATCCAAAATTTTTAATGTGTTTTATAAATTATTGGTATATAATTGTTTATACTATCGTTTCTATACAATACATAAATAAATTAATGCATATTCAAATTCGCCGCTCGCCGTCGACGCTTGGTGTGTCTAGTCCTTTAAGGATGAAACACACCAAGAGCAGCGCAACATATTCAAAAAAATCCACACTAACGGCTGCTTATGGGCGTGCACACCAAGCAGCGCAGCAGATTGTTTTGTGTTTGTAGTAAAATTATGTATGTAGCAGCAAATTGAAGCTGCTGAGTGTGGAACCTATGGATGCCGCGACAGATGCAACTTCTTTAAATTTAAATTTTTCAATTATAATTACAAAATACTTAATGTCCTTTAATGGAAATACCTATATTTATACGCAAACTATGATTTTGTATCATTACATAAGCGAATAAGCCAAAATTTAAATTTGCTGCTTGCTGCTACTGCTTGGTGTGTTTCATCCTTAAGAAATAAGTTTACGTAGCCTTTGTCACAAGAGAAATGAAACAAAAACGTGTATACAATTTGTTTTCATATTGGCGTGCCGTGCCGACCATACCGTAATTGAACTGTTTTTGTTGAACGTTTTCGAATCACATAGACGTAACAAAATTGAGCGGGTTTAATGTTATATTTCCGATGTATTATTTAGTAATATTTTCTTTAAATTAAGACAAAATATATTTATTACATAATTATTTTATTAAGTATTTATTTTATTTAAACTATCACCAGAATACTATTAAATTATAACACACTTTAGCACTTTAAAATTTATTTTTTAATTAATACTCAAATATATTTTAATTTGAGAAATATTTTAATAAAATCACAATACTAGATAGTGTTTCTTACCACTTTAAACTATAAGGTAAATAAATCAAAATAGCTGAATTTTGAGTAGTAAATCATAAACCCGCCTGAGACGCTACTGTGTCTTAAAATTGTATTCAAAAGTATACGTTGTTGATGTATACATTTTTTTGTTGGGAGGGACAATACATACCAATATAATAAAATGTCCTTCCCTGTACCGGAACCAACAAAAATGTGTTCTACAAGCCGAACTGTACTCGAGTATACACCGATCCTATCAAATATTTCAGTCATCTATTCATTTGTATTAGTATGTATTCTACGAGAATGTATTCTACAAGCCATATTATTGGAATACATACACAATTTTCGGTCGACTGTATCATGGTATTGTGCATAAATAAAGAAGAAAACAAAAAATAAAATAAAAAATTGTAGAAGCTTTACAGTAACAAGTCCGTAATTATTATCCTTTTACAGTTTTCTATCGTTTCTTGTTTTATTGGAAATAAAATTGTTACTTGAAAGGAAAATAGTCCATAAGTTTAAAGCTATAACCAGCAAGTCTGTAAGAGTCAGTAACGAAACCTTACAGAATTTAATGAGAACGTTTTATTACAGAATATTTGACAGTTTGACCAGCGAATCTGTAACACGATTATTATTGTCAAATGTTTAGTGTGGATATTGAAGCGAAGGAGAAAGGTTATGGAATTTCTGTTTGGTGCTGTAATTTTTTGAAATGAAGAAATAATCCCATAATGCTCCATTTTCACAGCAATCTTGAAATAAATGTGGTGCATTTATTATTGAAATAAAATTATGAATGACTATTTTCCTTTTAAAGGATTAGACACACCAAGCGTCGGCGGCGAGCGGCGAATTTAAATACGCATTAATTTATTTATGTATTGTATAGCAACGATAGTATAAACAATTATATACCAATTATTTATAAAAAACATTGCAAATTTTGGGTTTTCAAAAGAAAAATTGTAATTTTAAGAAATTGTATTGAATGAAGTTGCGTCCGCCGCCGCGAAATTATGTCCCACACCAAGCGGCCAAAAAAGTTCGTCCATCACCGCCAAACATAACCTAAAAATAATGATCTTCGATTGTGGTTCATACATTTCTCATTCGTCATTGAAGTAAGCACTAATATTATTTACCAAAATGAATGATTATTAAAACAAAAGTCTAAAATTCTCAAAATTATCTAAAACAAAAAAGTTGCCGCGCCGCCCTTGGTGTAAACGGATATGCGCGTCGAGTTGTATGGAACTTTTGGAATTTGACGCGCCGCGCTTGGTGTGTCTTGTCCTTTAGGCTTTCCTTTTTCCAAACGAATACTTATTTGTGGAACCTAACTTATTCAAATAAGTAAGCTGGCGAGGTGACTTATTTTCTGTCCCTTTCTAACCGAAAAATCTAAATTGGTTGTCAATTTGTTGTTGTTATTTATATCAATTTATGACTTAGAATTTGGATAATAAACTATTTCTAGATAACGAATGGATCTTTGTAGATTAAAATCAAAATTACGATAAAAAAAAGTGATTACAATAAAGATATATGTAGCATCCTAATTACGTAATGTATGCATGTCTTACACAAATGAATTGAGGTCAAATACAGAACACGCAAGACCACACGGCGTATTAATATATTCTAGCTTTACGAAACAATTAATACATACTGATTAGACAGACATAAAATATATATTTACATAAAATATATACATATTTTCCCATTAACTGGGGCCCATTCGAACTTCTTTGATTGTCTGTCTAAACGAAAATTGAAATAAAAAAAATCCAGCCGAATCGAATACCTAAAAATCATATAAACATTTTTGTATGCAGCATGTGTCGCCAATCCTTTTAATTGCATAAATATACAATAATTGTTAATTTATTAATATAAATTAATGCAAACGAAAATATTATGCCTCGAAGAATTTTGCGATGAAAAAAAACAATCAATGTTTTCATGTCGATGTCAAAATAAGTATGCCAACTCAATTGGAATGGGTTTACTTACTTATTCAAGATGGCGTCAAATAAGTCAATATGTCTGAAATAAGTATCTGTTTGGAAAACAGCGTAAGTAACTAGTTCCAAACTTAACTAGTTCCAAATTTCTAATAAACGAAGAAACGATAGTATACTGTATAAGGATAATAATTACGGACTTGTCACTGTAAAGCTTCTACAAATTTTTCTCAAGGATTTTCAATTTAAAAATAATTAAAATATAAAATCAATACCACTACATAATAGGCCATTTTTCTATATAAAAAAATTCCATGAGCTTGTATAGGTAAATCCAAACAAAAACGCGGGTGCCATACGAGTAGGTAAAAAATTACATGGGACAAAAAAAAATCTTCATTTGTCCCAATAAATCTGCTTTATTATCTACAAACATAATTTATCTGAAGGATCACGATAAATATTGATATTTTGAGAAACATTTCCAATAAAAATATTTCCCTATTGAGTAACTTTTCATTTAGCAACTTACTGATAAAAGCAACAACACAATTTTTCAATGACACGTGCGCGTATAAGATTTTTAATTTCTCTTGGCTCTCGCCAACAAATAATACAAGTTATCCCAAGTATTTTTACTTTCAATATTTCTGGCGATATTCGTACTTAAGGCTGTTTTCGAAACGAGTACTTATTTACTTATTTGCCGCCATCTTAAATAAGTAAGCAAAGCCGTTCGAAATGAGTTTGCTTACTTATTTTGACAGCAACATGAAAACGCATTACTGTTTTCAAAGAAAAAATCTCAACCAATATTTTATTCGATATTTTTATTAATTCAATGTATACAATTAAATAAAATAACGAATATAAATAATATTTATACCAATTAAAATGCTTAGCGGCAATTTAGAATCATAAAAAAGAAATATTCTTTAAATATTTATTTTGATGTGAATTTTGGTTGATCTCAGATTTTTATTACATATTTAAAATTGTACAAAGCGACCAAGAAAGATCTAGTTGGGTTCTTAATTAATAGCGGAATAAATAATAATTTTATTTGTAATCAGTTTTTAAACTCCGTACCCGTCTGTTTAAATTATCTACCTTAGAAATCTAGCCTCTACCCGAGAATTGTGTGTGTAAATTAAAACATTTTAATTTACGAAATATATAATTGGGTTCTTGTACATCTTTATTTTAATCGTTTTATATATTTTGCTATCCACAAAGACCCATTTGTTTTCTAGATATATTATCCTAAATCTAAAATAATAAAATATTGACATGTAAATATCAACAAAAATGACAAGTAAATTAGATTTTTATGGAAGAAAGAGACAGAAAATAAGTCACCTCGCCAGCTTACTTATTTGAATAAGTTAGGTTCCACAAATAAGTATTCGTTTCGAAAACAGCCTAAGTACTAAACTTAGTCTAGTATTTTTCTAAGTTTGAGTTGCAATTTATTAAAATAAAACGTATGAAGCGTGTCGCGAAAATCCGAAACTGGACGAAACTCATTATAAACATTTTATTGCATGTGTATACGTATTGAGAAATATTTGGCGGGAACAACTGTGCTTGTGTTTGTTTAAACGGCAATTTCAAAATTTGGTTGTTAAATTCAATGTTTTTAAAGAAATATTTTTGTTTTTGTAATATAAAATGATTTATTAAATTCATTATTTTAATTCATTATTGATTACTTTGGACATACATATATATACATTTCGATTAAATTATTCAGTTTTTTAATTTCAAATATTTACACTAGATATTTTTTAAAAATAATTTTCATTGTTTGTCTTTTATATAATAATAAAAGTAATTTGTGGATATTAAATCGTTTTCGATAGAGTTCGTAAATTTTTCCATAGTACAATCTAAACTGTTGAAAATAATATTATAATTATTAAATTTAACACGGAATAACGTAAACCATACCACACATTATCTTTATTGACTGTTAAACGTAAACTTGCAGCTAAGCTCTTTGGTGAACAGCTCTGTAAAGTTTGCCCTAATGCACTTTTTTAGTTCGTGGCCATCTTGCTTCATAAATAATGATTTCTAAATACAAAATAGGAAAACAAAATATAATAGATTGTACCAAATTATCTCGAATGAATCTTTACATTACCAATTGTTTTACAGCCTCCCTACCTTCAATTAAATTAATATCAAAGTTGACAAATGTATCCGCATCGATAAAAGTTACTATAATCTTAGCGTTCTCACAATAAACTAAATAACGCCATTTGTATACGCATATGTATAATTATAATAAGTATACGCTACAAACACTATCATTATAATGTGAAGTTTAACTTTCGTTAATTTTGGATGAAAACGAAGGAAAATACTGTGCCCAATTTTTACTTTCGTTTTGTTAAAGCGTTGCCACATACACATCTAATAACAGACGATTCGTGCGTAAATTTATTTTGCCTCGCCACATACCAAAAAAAATACAGACGATTTTTACAACAACAATTCTTTATAAAAATTTCATAATACATAAGCAGCTAATTCATTTTATAATTAAATAAGTTTACCATACCATATTCATGATGAGCCTTATAAAAATATTAAATTAATGAAAAATATATATTTGTTTTGGAATTTTTTGACATTTGTTGAAGTTCATAGACAACAGAGAAAAAAATCGTTTTAAATTTTTTGATGAGTTCGGAAATCGTTTTAGATTTTTGTGCGTTCGTTCACGTGTAAAATTATACCATTCAAAGAAAAAATCGTTTCAAGAAACGGCTAAATAGAAAATTGATAATTTTTCAATTAAAATTATTAAATAATTCCAAATTTATTATTTTAGCTACTAACTTGAGATATTTTACATATTATCTCATTGGTTTGAGTCAAAAATATGCTCTAATTAATTCGTAAATGTGAAATCTGTTTTTAGATGTCGTCCGTAGAAATGTGTATGTGGCATCGCCTTAAATATCTTATCTCAATTTTTTTAAGAAATGTCAATTTATGACATTTACAAAAGGTATAATGAGTACGTTTTATTTAAAAGTATACCCAACCCAAGTATAATAACAAAAGATAAAATAATAACTAATAATAAAATTTAAAATATTTATTCTATAGATTCAGTAAAATAAATGATAGACCACAGTACTTCAAATCAAAAGAAAATTTTTATTAAAAACGTCATTACATTCTATGATTTTTTACTCACATTTGTGTGGTTTGGACTTTTTTGGTTGAAAAAGGGTTAAAATCAAATATGAATCTTGTACTCTCGTTATCGAATCGAATTTCCAAATAGCACCCAGTGAAAATATTTTAGTTATCGCTCGTCAGAAAACGAATTTATTTGAATATCACGTTCAATATCCTGCATTTTAATTTGCATTTTATAATACAACTCCATTTCTTTATATGATATAAACATGGCAACTAGAGAATGAAATGCAACTACCTAGTCCATAAAGTGTTGCTCGCAACGGCGCAGTCAATTTTCGCCATAACTTTAAAACCTCTAAAGGTTCCTTCGTAATTGACGGCAGACGATAAGTAAAATGACGTGTAGCAAACATAAATGATGATAACGGGCTTAAAATAATAGGTAATATAACTCCAAACCCACTTTGAAATAGCGCTGCTCTACCCTGGATACACACCGGACATTTTTCTTTCTGTAATATGATTGGGCGCTGTATTGACTACAAGTAGATAGAATTGATTACAAATATGCTATTCATTCTAGCCTGTTACTCCACAGGTATGTATGTCGTTCCGGCTCTCAATCTCATCTACAAAATATCTTGTGAATGATAATTTTTTGCGTCATACGAAGAACAACCAAAGAGATTAATCGGAAAGAATACATTCTGTAGAACGTTAAATTAAACTTACAATTTTATGGTATAAGGTAGATAAAATAGTCGGCAAAATTACGATCGGCAAGTAACTTGTGAATTTTCCATAATTCCCAAGTTTTACTTTAGTACGATAATAGTTATTAATATAAGCGGCAGTAAATACACTTATTGATCCTAAGATGCCATCCCCATATCGAAGTGCCCATCTATTCATAAATAACAAATTCAATGATTTCACCAAATATGAAGGCGGCCGCACGAAATTTAGACAAAGTTGAAAATGTGTGATATATAATTCAAATTGTTATTGTAATGCGTTGTACCGCCGTTTTGAGATCACACACTTTCGACTTTCTCTAGCTTGAGACAAATTTCGTGCGGCTGTCTTGAAAGAACCTATTACACCTACACTTCTGACGCTGGTTTCCAGCTTGTTATAATTTTTAATTGATAACTTAAAGCTTGGCGCTCACTTAAAATTACTGCATCTTCTGGAATTTCTCTGACTTTTGATGAATGTAATGCCATTTTAATTAGTAGTTATTTAAATTTAATTGGTATAATTATATTATTACATTGCTTTTTACTATGTACAACACCATATTTACAGATTACGTAAATTGATTAGGTTTGACTATTGAGCCTTGCCACACTTTAATTCTTTCGTCGTGATTCAATGATTTCAAAAAATCAATAGCCGTTCACATTTGATTTCTTTGCGCTGTTCTTTTTTAGGTGTGCGTAAAAAATTTTGTTTTTTGATCTATTCGTATTGTAAAAAATGTTTATTATTTGCAGCGAAAACTGCTTCCTTGGTTGAAAAAATATATTTCTTGCACTCGAAGTGCAAATTAAACTAAAAATAACCCAAAAACGACAAATAAACAAGGTGTCCTTGAAAAATTTATTTTTGTTGCTGTGCGAGAATCAGTTGAATCAAAAAAAATTTTTGCTGAAAAAAGAATCAAGAACTTCCCCGCCAAAACATTAGTTTGTGGGAGAAGGGAAAGAAAACAAGGAAAGAATCACGACCAAACAATTGTGTGGAACCACGGATTGCGTCTGTCACTGAAATAAATTGTTTATTTGTTTCTTAGTTTTTTTTAGGTCAGATATTTCTATCCATATGACCTATTGTTCCTTGAGTCCAGAAAGATGCTCCAAATTCTTCTCAAGGGAAAGGCTGGAGCTCTGGATAAGTTTAGCTGCAAATATGTTTAATAATATGATTGTATGTGTTAACTTATGCCCGGTTTACATAAGAAAATTTTTTTCTTCCAGCCATGATACACTATAGGTTTTCTGGATTCAAACTATTGCGCAATAGATTTTAATTTTTAATTTAAACCCTTATTTTAAATTAAATCAGCTATGCTACACACAATTTTGGTTTCTGGATTCAAACTATTGCGCAATAGATTTTAATTTTTAATTTTAAACCCTTATTTTAAATTAAATCATTAAATTTTGTTGTCTTGTTTTATTCTTTTCTCTCGAAAATAAATTTTAAACAAAAATCTACATCTCAAAAATGTCCGTAAATTTTTTTATTTTCATTTCAATTTTTCTCATTTCGGATTCACGGACAAAAATTTTATTACGCAGCTGCGACGTAAAAATTTTGAATTTTTCTCATTTCGGATTCACGGACAAAAATTTTATTACGCAGCTGCGACGTAAAAATTTTGACCGTGAATCCGAAATGAAAAAAATTGAAATGAAAATAAAAAAATTTACGGACATTTTTGAGATATGGATTTTTGTTTAAATTTTATTTTCGAGAGAAAAGAAAAAAACAAGACAAAAAAATTTAATGATTTAATTTAAAATAAGGGTTTAAAATTAAAATCTATTGCACCATAGTTTGAATCCAGAAAACCAAATTATAGTGTAGCATGGCTGAATCATTAAATTTTTTTGTCTTGTTTTATTCTGTTCTCTCGAAAATAAAATTTAAACAAAAATCTACATCTCAAAAATGTCCGTACATTTTTTATTTTCATTTCAAATTTTTTCATTTCGGATTCACGGTCAAAATTTTTACGTCGCAGCTGCGTAATAAAATTTTTGTCCGTGAATCCGAAATGAAAAAAATTGAAATGAAAATAAAAAAATTTAAGGACATTTTTGAGATGTAGATTTTTGTTTAAAATTCATTTTCGAGAGAAAAGAATAAAACAAGACAAAAAAATTTAATGATTTAATTTAAAATAAGGGTTTAAAATTAAAAATTAAAATCTATTGCGCAATAGTTTGAATCCAGAAACCAAAATTGTGTGTAGCATAGCTGTTCTAGAAATTTTTGCAGGTAAATAAGAAAGAATCCGCAATACAAAAATATTCAATATGCCAGAAAGAAATAAACATATATAGTAATGGCGTAATTTTTTTTTTATAGGATCATTATTAATTTATTTTTAATGAATTAAAAGGCGAAATTTACATTTTTATCTATGGCGTCTGTTTATATTATGAATCCTCAACATTTAAAAATACGAAATAATTTTTTTTCTTGTTAATTTTAAAAATGTTGCCATAAAAATACTCGGATCGAATATATTTTATGGCAACATTTTCATTTTTATGGTGGTTTTTGCTCAAAAATTCTTCTGCAAAACTTTGTTGGGATATATTGCTTTTCTTGTCTCTCATGTGCAAAAAGTCAATGTTATATCTTATTCATTTTGCAGAAGAAAAATGTTGGTCGTATGTAAACCGGGCATTATTCTAGTGATTATAATTATTATATATATATATATATATATATATATATATATATATATATTTTTTTATATATATATGGTATAATATAATATATTGAAAATTCCAATTAAAACTATCTAATAATATAAAATTAGAGTAAAAATTAAATATTAAAAATTACTATAATCCAAATATTGAGACCAAAACTAGATCTTTTTGAATTAAGCAATTGAATAGCGTGAAAACGATTTATAAAAATGATTAATGATACATATAAGATTAACATAAAAATTCAGTATTTTAATTAAATATGAAAGCACAGTTTACAGTTCACTAGGGCATGTCATATCTATAACGATATATTAAATTCAAAAATATACATTGTATCTATAATTAATTGAACTAATGAAATTGTGGTTTAATAAATTTAGGAATAGTTAAACAATATAGTTTGTACATATATGTGATCTTAAGTTAAAAGTTGAAATTTGAGCATTAAAAGATTTTAATGATAATTATAGCTTTAGTGGTTATAGCACAGAATAGACAGAATAGACATAATGCGATTTTACTATGAAAAAGTTTGAACTCATTTTTGTGACCTCGATTTGATAAAAGGTAGGAAAAATTCGTTATTTTTATAAGTTTTAAATTCAAATAAAAAAAATTTGTGTTTCATAACAGCCCTCCCGGCGTAAAAATGTGTACATTAAAAGCGGACCGTTTCGAAAATCAACACAGCTGGTGAAAAAGTAAAACTAAATTTAACTGTTTCAACTGTGTAGCTTAGTTGTCAAAACAAAAAAGTAAACAAACAACGGCAACTTTTCGAAAAAAGTTCGGAAGAAACGACCAAAGTGACACCTGTGCCAGAAAATCTAATTACGGAAATGAAATAAGCTAATACCTTAAACAGAATAGCGGCGCTAAAAATACTAATAATATATTAAATCTTTTTGTTTATGGATAAATAAACACACCAACAAAATAGAAGAAATGGATATTTATGATAATACAATAATGCTAATGAAAATGGCAATAATGTTATTCACAATGGAAAATTTATTAAAAGATAATTTTCTCATTAAATGTATCCTAAAAATTGTAAAAATTGAGTATTTAAAACAAATCACTTCTTTATTACAACAAAATTTAGTTATGTATTATCACCTCATTCATTTCATTAAAAAATGTGTTTTGTTGTTTTTATTACTAAATGTCACTCATCGTCCAAAAAAATATAAATTTTTATATTTTGACGTCGATTGTCGACGCTCTATCTGAATTTTACTAACCAGAGTTTTTCATTTGTTTATTATCGTTAAATTGGTCTATTACTCTTTCGGTATAATCGACGCAATTGGATTATGGTAGCTAAAATAAGATACATATACTGTCGATTCTAACTTTTCTAATTTTCATTGAAAAACTGCACAATGGTCCTCCCATATCTCGTAGTAGATATATTTCGATCTGAGTTCATGTGCAAATCGAGTTCGTCTCGCAGTAAGTTTATAAGTAGTTCAGCTTGAGGAACAGCAAAATTGAGATCCCCGCTTATAATCGTCGGCAAAAGATGATAGTCTCCTTGGAGAACTTTTGAAATTCTTTTAGAATATGGAGCAAGGATGAAATGTATGAACTTCATTATGACTTCGACGGATTTATTCGGCGAGGTGAATACAACTACAGAAATCATCTTATTCCCATTGAGAAGCTGAAGTTCAGCTTTGTATATATCATCAATGGGTTGTGTTGTTACGCTCATACTAGTTGTTTGTTCAACGGTGATTTCCTTATACGGGGTGACTGTATAAGTTCTACTTGTATTTTTATATATTGCTATTCCG
Organism: Nephrotoma flavescens; assembly: GCA_932526605.1. Lineage (NCBI taxonomy): Eukaryota > Metazoa > Arthropoda > Insecta > Diptera > Tipulidae > Nephrotoma > Nephrotoma flavescens. The sequence continues at coordinate 163,567,404 of OW052220.1, read as the reverse complement.
GAAGCCCACTGACCATCTCTCTTGAACTGAACGCAGCATTCAAAATTAATAATATTAACATGCTCGTCATTCCGTAACCAGATCTCGGAAAGCAAGAAAATTGACCATCCCTGCGTGACTGTATCAGTTCAGTCGAGGTGATTTGACCTGAGACTCTGGCAGTTCAATGTAAAAAACCAGACGTCATAATTATCTCGTACAAAATTCGCAATTGCAACCTGAGCTATACTTAGCGTATTTGTGGTGAGGAAGACCCATTGAGGTCCCTTTTTACGTCCATGGTAGAAGACATGGTGATCGATAGCCGACGTGATGAACAGTCCTTGGAGACTCGTTACTCGTGATAAATATACACAAGTTGTTGACTGTGTCTTTTACCGTAAGAGTATATAGTGACTATCTCGTTATAGATACCACCTTGGGATGCATGAATTGTAGTGGCACATGCAGGTGCGACTGGAAAATGATTACGCTTAGCATTAATGGTCCGATTGTTTTTTCCATTAACAGTTGATGTTTTTCAGGGTAGAAATGAGCACCAAACATCAGTCGATATTCGTTTTTCTGCGGCCATCCAGCTTTAAGCCGCCTGACCTTTTTGCCAACTTGTGAATTTGTACCGAAATCCATCCAAAATTCAACGACTTTTTTTTACTTTTGACGTTTTCATCGTTCATCGTTGTCCCGGTCAGGATGGCTGCATCCGATATACCTCAGGAGTGCGTTCACGAGAGTTACATTGTTAGAATAATTGCTGCGATTATACCACAGCTAAATTGGCAATGTTACAAATGTCATTTTCATATAAAATCGAAATTTTAGCTGGCTTAGATATGAAAATGTCGTGTTTATACCGTTACTACAGCTGTTATTTCCGTTTAGCATTGCTATTTTAGCTGTGGTATAAACGCAGCTGGTATAAATAACAGCTCAAAATCGTTCATAAAACTTCATTGTAACAATGAGCACGTGTGTTTTTCGTTCACGAACAATACATTGTTACAAATGTCATTCTGAACCCTACTCGAGACTGCCTCTACAAATGTCATTTTTAATTGTGTATGTATGATGATCGTACTATCAACAACCATATTATTTTTCAAAACTACGAAAAATAATTTAAAGAACAAAATTCAATTTTTAATATATGTATTTATTTAAAAAAAAATTGTGTTTTATGGATACGGTGATTATTTTGATGCTACAAAATATTATGTTACTCTGTATGTTCCATAATATGCTCCATAATATTATGTTTCTCTTTATGTTATGAAGCAATTAAGACACTTGAGACAATCTCAATGTTAACTACTATGTCATTTCTACAATGACAGTTGCCACAATAGTTAACAATGTAAATCTCGTGAACGCAATCCAGACAGCCCATAGTTCGATTCGTCATTCCATCTGTTACGTCAATATCGGTTTTGAGAAAGTAAGGCCAACCTATGACAAGTGGAAGTCCGTACGGCAAATTATTTGTGTCTACTATGCTCATTTTATGGTCTTTTGACGGAATTGCTACTCCGGCAGCCCACTGACCTGAACGCAGCCTTCAAACGTAGGAATATTAACTGAACGCAGCATTCAAACGTAGGAATATTAACATGCTCGTCATTGCGCAGCCAGGTTTCGGAAAGCAAATGAATTGAGCATACCTGCGTGACTGTGACCTGAGACTCTGGCAGTTTAATGTTAAAAACGAGACGTCATTATAACCCCATTTAGTAGAAGACATGATCATTGATAGCCGACGTGGTGAACAGCTCCTAGAGACTCGTTATTCGTAATAAAGCAACATACACAAGTTGTTGACGGTGTTTTTAATCGTAAGAGTATGGAATTTCGTAATTCGTATCATATTTTTTTTTGATTTTTCTGATCGATGGAAATGTCGATGGTTTCTATTTCCTTTTTTAAATTAGTTTCATATAAATTAGTTTCCCAAGTATTTTTATTTCCGAAAACTTCGGCATTTTTCTGACATTTTGATGAAATCATCACCGATTTTTGTCATCAAAAGTGTCCGAAATATTTAAATTTTTCCTATGAATGTTGTCGCGAAAAGTCGGACAAATGATGAATTTGAGTAAACAAAAACTTGTGCATGCGTGAGTGCGCACGTGCTTTCAAAGGGTGGGGCTTATGTGGATTAATATTGTGACGAAATTATATTTTTAAGGAAATAACACAAAACGATATTTTAGATTAATATTCAAGATTATTTATTCGAAATATGAATATTTGTTTTATTAAATCACAATACAACACAAATCTATCAACAAAAATTATTATTAACTTTTAGAACCATTTTTTTTACAAATATTTTAATAATTCACTATATTTTAAAGTAACAATAATATTTTCACTTTAAGCTAGGTATCCAGCTCGCGCTAAGATAAATTTTAACGCGGTCTCCACAAGTCTCCACTAAATTGCAGATAAATTTTTAAGCTAAAAAGTTTGTGTAGAGATAAATTTTAACGTTTGTTTTATTTCTTCTACAACAAACAAAAATATAGTTCGATCGACTATTTAATAAGTTTTTTGATAAACATTTAAAATTAAAAGTTAAAATTTTAGTTTTGGCTTCCTTTTTACACTTTCTAAATTTTCTGTATCCACTTTTTCGTAGTCAATCAAGTATTCTTCTTGATATTCGAAACATTCCTAATCTATAGAAAACTTTCATAATCTATAGAAAACTTTCATAATCTATAGAATTATTTAGTTCATCCATTAAAAAAATAGTTTTCACGTTGTGCTGTCAAAATTTATCTCAATTTTATCGTTCCAGTGGCCCTATTCTGGTTTTCCCCGGGAATAGGGAATTGGGAATTAGTGACGTATTTCTAGCAGTTGGGAATTATTTATTCCCCAAAGTGTATTCTGGCATTAGGTAATTTTTTTTATTGGGAAAAAATAATTCCATTTTATAGCAGTTTTGACGTTAATTTTTCCCAATTATTTTTTTAGGGAATTGTAATTCGTACTTTTTCGAATTTTTAAACATTATTTATTGTAATAAATATATATTTAAAAATAAATTAAACTTGTAATAAGGTCGCAACCTGCGTTTTAGTTTATAAAAAACAAAATAAAAAATTTTTCCCCCAAAAATTATTCCCAGTCTACCAGAATATACATTTGGGAACGGGAAATAAATATTTGGAATTATTGCAATTTGTAATTACAGCAAAATATTTTCCCAATTCCCTATTCTCTGGGAAAGCCAGAATAGGGCCACAGGCAGATAAATTGCTGCGAAAACGTTTGTAGAGTTTTCACTAGCGCAGTCTATATGTGAGTGAGATAACTACAAACTTTTAGCGTTACCGCATCTGCGAAATCGCGAGCTAAATATTTTTTTGTTATTTCGCTAGCTAAATTTTACGTCAAATTTATATGTAAAATTTATCTTAGCGCGAGCTGGATACCGACCTTTACACAGGATAATGGGGTAGCAAACAAGAATGATTTTTATGTCATGTACATTATTTTATTCTCACCAACACAAGAAATCCAAAATGTCCAACTTTTTCCGACAACTACGTGTTATTTTCGGAAAAGATCTAGTAAATTAATATTTTTTCCGTTTTGTTATACTTGGGTAATCATCCAAACGAAAATAAAAGCAAATTAAAAACACATGCGAAAATGAACGACATTTTTTTATTACCACTTTGAAATCTATATCACCCCAAATTTATTTTATTATTTTATCACTACACAGCACACTCGTAAAATAAAAAAAATTAAAAAAACGCATTCGAAATAGAATCGTTTTTTTTTTATTACACTTTAAACCCTTATTTTATATTTAAACACAATAATTGTTTGTATTGTTTTGTTTTTTTTAATTTTTTTTTTTATATCATTTGCTTAGGTCGACTAGCACTTATAGCAGTATAGTATATGACCAGGCAATGTATTTTTATCAATTATATTATTATGTGTATCCAGTCGTAACTTTCGTTACCACCGGGAATCGAACCCGAGACCCTCTATACACAAAGCAAGCGTTCTACCCACTGTGTTACAGAGGGCGACAAATTGTTTTGTTATTGCTCTCTCGAAAATAAAATTTAAACTAAAATATACATGTCAAAAATGACACCGAAAAATTTTATGTCGCAGTTAAATCTGTAGTGGGACCAAGCGCAAATTTTAGTGATAAAAAAAATCACAAAAGAAAAATATTTTTTTTCTTAAAAACTGTATGCAACCGAAATTGCTACAATATTTGTTTTCGTCAAAACAAAAGAAAGAAAATCACTACAATTAAAAATTAACCGTTTTTAAAAGGTGAACAATTAAAATTAAATAAATGTATCGTGAAATTTAATAATAATTCTAGCTTAATAATCTTTTTTTCTTTTGTGAAGTGTTACTAGTTACAAGTTATTTTAAAATGGTAGGTTTTTTATTTTTGTGTGAGTTCTTTTTTGAACAATTACCCCGTACAACGAATAAGATTTTATTATATTTTTTAGTCAAAGCGAAATTAAATAAGTTTTCAATGTTTTAGTACACAGTATTCAACGATAAGTTACATATTTCAATTTAGCGGGTTATAATTAATTGTGAAATACATATTTTTTTTTTATAATTTTGCTACTGTTCGCTTTTTTTAAATAAAATAACATAACATTAATCTTATCGTCCCGAAATCGAGCCAAATAACTGTATATATTTATATTGTTCTAAAATAATTTAAACAACGACGTGATTAACAGTAATAAATACCTAAATGAATTTGATTTGATACTTTCAAAATGTAAAGCAGCGAAGGGGACGACGCTCATTATAAATAATTTTCACTTTAAATTTAAAAAACAATTGTCAAATTTTCTACTGAAACTATCTGTCAAAATATATATTTTGTAAACAAGTTAAAAAACGACATACGTCTGCTACAAAAAAAAAATATAATGTCGACGTACGTTTTTCTAGCAAACTACAAGAATTTTTTTATCACTAAAATTTGCACTTGGTCCCACTACTGTATAGGAACCAAGCGCACATTTTAGTGGAAAAAAATATTCGATATAATTTTTTCCGTTTAAATCAAAATGCATGTATGTAGCCAAACTGCTATACAAATTTTGTGCATGCAACCCACATAAAAACTAACTAAATTTAGACAAAATTTTATCAGTACATATGGAGGTACAGATAAAAAAATTTATGTTATTTTCATTTTCAAAGCAAATTTTTTTTTATTCAGTGGCCCTATTCTGGTAATTCCCGGGGAATGGAAATTTTAAATTTTGTAGCAGTTTTATTCCCTTTTCCCCAAAAGTGTATTCCGGCTTTTGGGGAAATTTATTTTTGGGAAAAAATTATTCCCCATTATAGCAGTTTCGACGTTTATTATTATTCCATACCTATTTTAGGAAAGAATTAACTGGGAATAGAATTTAACGGAAATTTATTGTATTTACGTCATTTGTGTATTATGGCTGTAAATTTATACTAAAAATTAGTAATATCAATTGGAAATATCAATATGCAATTTTTATTTTAATAAACAAAATTTATTTTTTAAGTAAAATTCGATTAAAATATTAATAAAAACCAAATAAACTATTTTTAGACATTTGTTTTCTTGTTTTATTAAGGTCGCGTGTTGACCTCGAGTAATTAAATTGCGATTACGGAATCGCCAGAATTAACTTTTGTAAAACGGGGAATTGGGGAAAATGTCTGGGGAATAGCTGCTACAAAAATAAATTATTCTCTATTCCCGGGGAATTACCAGAATAGGGCCACTAAAGATATAATCAAATTCTTTTATACATATTTATATTTTTGTCCAAAAATGAAAGGATGCTTTGACCTATTTATTATAATTTGACTTGTATACATGATCAAATTATTTAAGTATTTTTATTTGGAATTAAATACGTCAGTATTCGGAACCCCCTAAATTATGACCATATATAGATTTTTGATCTTCTTAAAATAAGAAATTTTGTTTGTTGAACTCAATTTATAAGCCTATTATGAATCTCACTTACTCGTCACCGGGTGAAGAGTCGTCACTATAATTCTATTTTGGTATTATGATTTTCGCAGTGAGCGAGTGATCGTCACATGCGTGTCGCTTGGCGACTCGAAATCATCGCATAGAATTTTTGGTATTTTATAGGTCTATTATGAATCTCACTTACTCGTCACCGGGTGAAGAGTCGTCACTATAATTCTATTTTGGTATTATGATTTTCGCAGTGAGCGAGTGATCGTCACATGCGTGTCGCTTTGCGACACGAAATCACCACATAGAATTTTTGGTATTATAATTCTCACAATGAGCGAGTCTAATGTCATATATGCTCACCTAAAATATGGTGGTGAGAGTCAAGTGACAAAGTATTTTTGGTATTAGAAATATAATATTTTATTAATATTTTAACATTAAAATAATTAATTTATATTTTTCATATAAGAAATAAACTAAAAATACCCAAAACTCAACAATTTATCAAACTTGTTGAAGAAATTGAAAAAACCAGGATATTGCCCGAGGATTTCAAGATGTTGGAAAAACCACATTTCGTGAATTTCCAGATGTTGGATGTCTCGAATCTACGTATTTTACGTTCAGATTATGGTCACATACCTATAGGATATAAAAAATGCCATGTTGAAAGTTTATATACTTTGAATTTTTTAAGTACTCACAACCATTGTGTTTAGACTATAAATAATCTTTCCTATTATAGAATAAATTCGCACACAATTTTTTTATATAGTATACACAACTGTAATATCTTTTCATGAAAATTATATTTGCAAATTATATTTGAAAATTACAAAAATATCTTTATATGAAAACTATTTGTAAACAACTAAAATTGTTTGACATTACTATATGGTTTCCATAACGACAAATAACAAACTCTAAAAAATACAAGAATCCACATACGACGCCGCAAAGAACGGCTCGCCAAAATAAAAGGGAGAATCACAATTATACTGTTTATATTGGAGGTTGAACCCAGGTTCAACCTGGGTTGAACCTTCAACATAAACACCAAAAGTTAACTTGGAGTTAACTCGACTCAATCCAAAAAATTTCTTAGGTCGAGTCGAAAAACAACAACAAAAATAAAACTGAAATAAAAAAGAACAAAAAAATTATTTATTTTCATTTTTGTGTGTGAGCAGTGGTATCTAAATACGAAAGTATATTTTTTGTGATTTTTTCCGATTTTAATTTATTAAGTTTTCCCTAAAATTAATTGCATTCATCTAAAAATTTTTTAAAAAATTTTGACTCGATCCAAAGATAACTCTGCCAATATAAACACTAGAAGTTAACTTCAAGGTTAACCTGAAGATAACTACAAGTTGACTCGACCCCCAATATAAACAGGGTTAATACCAATTTTGAACTCGGGTGACTTATGCCTCAACCAGTCAGCCTTAAGTTCTTAAGTTGTGCTCCGTTTTGGACCACTTAGGAGAGCGATACGACCACCAAAATTTTAGAGGTCAGTTGTTTATTTGTGACGAGAAGCCTATACAATTTTGGTGATTGTAGCACTAACCGATGTGGTGCAATCGCCGTGTAACTTAAGCTCTTAAGTCTGACTGGTTGAGGCATTAGATAGTCACGGCGAGTGGTGTGGTGAGGCGAGAATCATAATAGACACATTAATTCTCACAGTGAGCGAGTCTAATGTCATATGTGCTCACCTAAAATATGGTGGTGAGAGTCAAGTGACAAAGTATTTTCGTTTTTTCCCCAAAATCATCATGGACGGCAAGAGCTTGTAAGTATTTTTGGTATTAGAAATATAATATTTTAACATTAAAATAATTAATTTATATTTTTCATAAGAAATAAACCAAAAATACCCAAAACTCAACAATTTATCAAACTTGTTGAAGTCCCTCGGCTGTGGGCTTCGGCTGTAACTGTGTGCACCTCGGCTACTCCTGGTAGGCGCGTCCACGTCGCGGGGGACGGGCATTGCTTGCAGTGGCTAAGTTCTGCCAGGGACCTAGTGTTGGGAGGTATAACCTGACCAATTAAAGCAATGAATAGAACGGAAAAAGGAGAAAATACCCCAGGTGGTACACCAACTACCCAGTTGGCTAATCCACCCTCTAACGAGGCAGGCTCAATGGATTCTGGGGTGAGCCAATCATTGCTATACCCATTCATAAGAAGTTCAAAGTTGCCAAGATCACCAACTAGACAAACTATCTCAGAAAATCAGCAGAGAAATGAAAACGCTGGACTCTGTCGGAAACTAAGTGACTTAGAAACACTTATAACCCAACTAAGAAGCGAAGTTAACAAACTAAAAAAAGAAAATGAAGAATTAAAGAAGACCAAAGAAATGGAAATGGAGATTTATGATAAACCTCTAACCAGTTATAACGAAGCAAGTATATACACCAATTATAACACCGAGTTCCATACTGATGAGGAGGAACTTGCGAGGGAAACAGATTGGGTACTGAACAGGAAAAAAGACCTACCAAAAAACGAAGAGCGGAATGCTCACCTGAAGTTTTAGAACAATTTCAAGCTATTGTAACTGGTACTGCTAAGACTAATCCAGCACATCAGCAACAAAAACAACAGCAAGAAAATCAACAACAAAAGGTTGCACCGAAAGAAAAGGCTCCTCCGCCAATTAATGTATTCGGCATAACAGAATTTGCTAGTATACAAAATATAATGAAATCAGTGACCACCAAGGAGTACAGAGTAGTGTCACTAAACAATAACGTGTGGAAAATCAATACACCAGATTCCGATACATATAGAGCTCTAGCCACAAAGCTGAACGAGGAAGGTAAAGAATGGTTCACATATGAAGATAAAAACAACCGTGCAATTAAGGTTATGGCCAGAGGGCTTCATCCAACTTGTAAGAAGGAGGATATAATGGAGGACCTAAATGCAAAAGATCTGCAAATAGAAGATGCAGTAAATATCCAAAAACGAGAGAGAGGTGAGAACAATGAAGTAAGAAAAAGAGGGTTCCCACTCTTTATGCTTACTTTTAATAAAAAGGAGAAAGTTGAAAAAATTTTCAACATCAAAGCAATACTAAATATGAGGGTTAAAATAGAACCCCTAAAGAAAAATACGAGGTTAATACCTCAATGCAAAAAATGCCAAGGTTTCAACCACACGCAAAAATATTGCGGTCGGGAGCCTAGATGCGTAAAATGTGCTGGAAAACATAACGCGAAAGAGTGTAAAGAAAGTAGAAACAACCCTGCAAAATGCATAAACTGTAAAGGGCATCATCCTGCGAATTACAGAGGATGTGAAGTAGCCAAAGAACTCCAAAGGCTAAGAAACAAAATGAATCTTCCTCAAAGCTCTAAGGTTGCCAGTGAGAAAGTAAGCAAAAACCAAGTGGAGCCAAAGCCACTAGTTATAGGTACAGGGCGGAAAACCTACTCGCAAATTGTACAACAATCATCTAATGCTATTACTGATGACCCTTTCGAAAGGATATGCAGAAGCATAGAAGCCATAAATGCTAGACTAGCAAAGCAAGAACGTGGTCTAGAAGCTTTATATAAGCGTCTAGAAAAGCAAGAAACCACTAACGGGGCAACAGCCCTCCTATATTAATATGAGCAGAACATTAAGAATTGTCACCTGGAATGCGAACGGACTAGCGCAGCATGTTCCAGAGTTAGAAATCTTTCTAAATTTAGAGAAAATAGATATTTGCCTTATATCGGAAAGTCATTTGACAGAAACATCATTTATTAAAATACGCGTATATGAATGTTATCATGCTATTCACCCAGGAGGAAACGCGAGGGGAGGATCATCAGTAATAGTGAAAAAGAATATCAAACACTATGAAGAACCTGGTATCGAAGAAGAAAGTATGCAAGTTAAAACGGTTAAAGTCAAAACTAGTAAAAATAATGAATACAGTATTTCATCTATCTACTGCCCACCACGCTATAATCTAAACAAAGAAGATTATAACAGACTCTTTAGATCACTACGACCCAATTTTATTATTGGTGGTGACTTTAATGCAAAAAACACCTATTGGGGATCAAGACTTACAACCCGTAAAGGAAAAGAGCTTTTCGAGGCAGGTCGGGTAAACAACTGCGAGTTCCATTCTGGAGGTAAACCAACATATTGGCCTGCTGATCTAAATAAAATACCAGATCTTATTGATTTCTATGTAACGAAAGGGATTACCGAGGACTACATGTGCCTCGAAAACAGCGAGGGGATATATTCTGACCAGTTATCATGACACTCAGCACAATGATAATTAACAAGGATAACTTGCCTAAGCTAACAAATAATAAAACTGACTGGAACCTATTCCAAGAACTAATTGAAGAGCAAATAGACCTTCAAATGCCAATTAAAACAACGGTACAATTGGAAGACGAACTGGAGGTACTTAACAGTACTATTCAACAAGCAGCATAGCAAAGTACACATACTAATCATACAGAATCCCGTAGGAATACAAATTACCCTCTTGAAGTCAGTTAGAGAGAAACGAAAGGCACGAAAGACCTGGCAAAGGACACGCGCCCCGGAAAACAAAAGAATCCTCAATTATCTGTGCAATAAACTGAAACAACTTATAAAAGAAAATAAGAACGAAACTATTAACAAGTTCTTAAGTGGTCTCACTGAACATAAAGACACCGATTACTCTCTTTGGAAAGCAACAAAGGGATTAAAAAGGACCAAAATGCATGTGCCGCCTATTAAAAATGAGGAAGGAACCTGGACCAAAAGTGACAAGCAACAAGCTATTTTATTTGCGGCTCACTTGGAAGAAACCTTTCAACCGTTACCCAGGCAAACTGCAGACGAAAACATAACAACAATTAGCAAAATTGATGACCATAATATACGATTTGTAACATTACAGGAATTGAAAGAGGAGATCAAGTACAATTTAAATGCGAAAAAAGCTCCAGGTTACGATCTAATTACTGGCCAAGTCGTAAAAGCCATTCCCGAGAAGGGATTACGAAAATTGGTTCAAATAATCAATGCTGCCTTCAGACTAAAATATGTCCCACAACAATGGAAGGTTGCTGAAGTAATTATGATTCCTAAACCAGGCAAACCAGCAAACGACAAAAAGTCGTACAGGCCGATTTCACTACTTCCTGTCATCTCAAAATTATTTGAAAAATTATTGCTCAAGAGGCTCAAGCCAATAATAGAAGAACGAAATTTAATTCCACCCCACCAATTTGGATTTAGGGAAAATCACTCTACGATAGAACAAGTTCACAGAATAACGGACATAATAGAAGACGCACTTGAGAAAAAAAAATATGTTCCAGTATGTTCTTAGATGTAGCACAAGCTTTCGACAAAATTTCGCACCAAGGACTTGAATTTAAATTGCCTAAACAGTCTACCTGAACATCTACCTAAACAGTTTTATCAAATTCTTAAATCGTACATCGCAGATCGGCATTTCCGTGTAAAATATAACGGAGAGTACTCTGAACTAAAGACAATAGCAGCAGGCATACCACAAGGTAGCGTGCTGGGTTCTATACTGTATATCTTGTACACCAGAGATATGCCAAATACAGAAGGTGCTACCATAGCAACATTTGCAGACGATACAGCTATTCTGACAACTGGAAAGTGTATGACAGAAGCAACGACAAAACTTGAACAAGCAACCGACTCAGTGAGTAGCTGGACAAAGAAATGGCGCATTAGCCTAAACGAAGCAAAATCGGTCCACGTAAACTTCACAAACCAGAAAGTTAACTGGATTCCAGTAGAACTCAATTCAAGGCAGGTTCCAAATGCAAATACAGCCAAATACCTCGGCATGACCCTCGATTGCAAGCTTAGATGGAAAGAGCATGTTAAAAAGAAAAAAGAAGAATTGAACATCAAATATAAGAAAATGTATTGGCTAATAGGTAGAAATTCTGAGCTTACAATACACAATAAATTGCTATTATATCGGCAAATACTTAAACCAGTATGGACCTATGGTATTCAACTTTGGGGTTGTACCAAGAAAACAAATACACAAATGATACAATGTTTTCAAAACAAAGTGCTGCGTGGCATTGTCAACGCGCCTTGGTACATCAGAAATGATAACCTACATAGGGACTTAAACATGGAATATGTCAGTGAAGAAATAAAAAATCATGCAAAGAAACACATTCAGCGGATATCTCGGCACCAAAATGCAGACATACGAAGTTTGTTGGACACCACCAATGCAGTAAGAAGACTTCAAAAGCAGAAACCTTTAGAACTGGGCAGTTCTATTTAATCAGGACAGAGAAATAAAATAAATTAAGTAAATTCAAACGGGAGTAACGATTGGGTTGCTGCCCGTCAAATGTGAATATTTATTTAAGAAAGATAAGTTACTAAATGATTTGTAAATCAGTTGTAATATAAATTATAATTAAAAAAAAAAAAAAAACTTGTTGAAGAAATGGAAAAAACCGGGATATTGCCCGTGGATTTCCAGATGTTGGAAAAACCAAACAAACCGTTAATGAATTTTGGAAAAATTTGCCAAAAGTGCAGAATAGCTTGGGGCCGCCAATTAGAGAAAGCAAGGAATGGTGAACCGCAAAAATTCGCGCACAATTTTTTTATATAGTTTGATATTTTTTATATAGTATATTTTATATTTTTAATATTTTTTATATAATTATTTTGTATTACGAATTACGATACGCTGAAAATATCCTATCCTTATAAATTTTGTCGAAGACATACAAAAATATCTTTATATGAAAACTATTTGTAAACAACTAAAATTGTTTGACATTACTATATGGTTTACCATAACGACAAATAACAAACTCTAAAAAATACAAGAATCCACATACGACGCCGCAAACAACGGCACACCAAAATAAAAGGGAGACTCATACCCCGTTTACACCAGTAGAATAAAAGTATCTAGCAAAAAAGTATGTTGGTGTAAACTCAAACTAAAATACTTTAATACTTTATCACGTACTATTTTGCTATTAAAGTATATTAGCTATAAAAAAAAATTGGTTTTATTGTCGTGGTTTAAACTCTACTTTAATGTTATAATACTTAAATTTTGTTTATTATTTTTTTCAAGTAGCCCGGTGAAGACATTTTTTGTTTGGATATACATTTCCATTTGTGATATTAAACAAAAAAAAATTATATTTGTCAACAAAAAAACTAATATAGTATTATAGTATGGGTTTACACCGCTTGCGATGTAAACTGGCCGGGTATTATACTTTATTAGCAAAATAGTATTATATGTACTATTAAAGTAGCTCTGGTGTAAACCCAGTATCATAATACCAATTTTGAACTCGTGTGACTTAGATAGTCACAGTGAGTGGTGTGGTGAGGCGAGAATCATAATAGGGCAGTTAATTTCATTCTTTCTTTCTTTCTTTCGTTTTAAATTATTTGTTTGGTTTGACCATTCCTGATCACATCACCAATAACTTGATTTTAAAACTTTACACTTCAGATATCGATAAAAAAGTATGAACGTACTTTAAAACCGATAGTTTTATTTATTAATTTCAATTTTTAATTTTTCTTATTTTTTGTGATTACATTCCAGAAAACCACATGGTACCTACCATAGGTCCTTAATGATGGAGTTCCGGAAATGCAATGTTAATTTCATTCAAATTTAAAACATAAACCGGTGACAAATTAACACAAATCGAAACGTCAAATATCAATGCGAAATGCCAGGTTGTTTGTAAACATAATAAAATAAATCAAAGTTACACATACGTCTGCTATGATTAAAAAAATATTAAAAGTTGAACGTACGTTTTTCTAGCAGTTACAAGAAATTATATCGAATATTTTTTTCCACTAAAATGTGCGCTTGGTTCCTATACTGTGATTTTGTAGGTAACAGAGCTCTCACAATAGAAAAAGTTTTCCTTTTGCTTTACAATACAAGTTTGTTTGAAAATAAAACTTGAGAAAAAAAAAATTATTTATTACCTTAAGAAAAAATGGTACTATTCCATGGAGTTTGCTGAACATTTGAGAAAAACTTTAACTAAATTTTACATTAGAGATACTGAAACAAAACATTTTTATTTATGGTAGAAAAAATTGGAGAAATTTTGACATCAACAAAATGTAACCTATAAATTATTTTAAAAACGGAAAAATTTTCGTTTCGAATGTTTAACAAAGAATTTTATATCACAAAATTTACTAAAAAATATAATATTATTTTTAAGGCGAACAGAATCATGTGATTTTAATTTTGTTTTTAATTTTCGAAAATATATATAAAATTGCTCTACCATAAATATGTAAGGGGAAAATTTTAGCATCAACAAAATTTATCCTATAAATAAATGTAAAACAGTGAAAAACTTTCATTTTTAATGTTTGGCAATAAATAATATCCTTAAAATTACTAATAAATTAAATAATATTTTTTTTTATTAAATAATGGACAGGCAGAATCTATATATTGTCGCGTTTTTTCTTCGAACTAGCTGTCCAGAACAAAGAAAAACAATTGGTAAAATACTGGGAAATTTTTTAGAACATAACTTGTAGCTAACTTCAAGTCAATATTTTGACATCGCCAGTATTGTTTGTTTACGCTTGTGTCATATTTATTTATTTCATGAAGAGTAATACATTTTATATTTATACGACGAAATTCGAACAATAAAAATGAACGTAGAGGTAATTTTGTGTATCTGTAGTATATAATAGTATACAATGTATAATACAGTTAATAAATAAAATATTTGTAGTATTTTGTAGATCAGTTTACGAGCGATAATGAGGACACAGAAGATGTAGATATGCTGTTCACATCATAATTTAATTCAATCAGTTCATTTAATTCATTACATTGTATAATAAAACTAAAATTTTGAACTAAAATACTATAATAAAACTAAAAATATTAAAATGAATTTAATTTACTCCGAATCGGAAATTAGATACTCTACGTTTGTAAATATTTCATCATTTTCGGAGATGATTTGCTGCGGTAAAGTTGTTGTTGGTTGATGTTGGCTCCTCAATACATTCATCATCTCGGTGTGCCTTTTATTTCGCTCTTCGTTGAGGAATAGCAAAAGCTTTTTTTTCCTCAAATAATTTAAATTTGTGGTCATTTTTTTGTTTGCGTTTTGGTGGGGCATCTATGGGAGAAACAATGCAAGATAGTAACAATGCAAGAAAGCCCGGGTTTCGTGATCTGTAAGAAATAAATATCTTAAATATTGTTCAACCGGTTGATGTTTATTTGCATCAGGATTTTACCCCAAGTCGGCCTCTTTCTCCATTTCGATAGATATTTTTATTTATTTTAAAATATGAAAAACGAATTAATTTAAATTTTTTGTTTCCTATACATGTGACATCTAAAAATAAACATACATGAAAATAGTGTTAATTCTAAAAATAGTACTAAAAATGTCCCATTGTTTATTTCCCTCATCTACTCGCTACAATTCTGAACTGCTCTCGATAAAACCATAGATTTGTTGCGAACTGGTAAAAATAAATTTAATTTGACAATTTATTTTAAAGAGATTAATTAAAATGTGTGAGTAAACGATAAATACTTCACGTGTAAGCAATCAAAATTGAAATAATTTTAATTTGAACGAAAAAATATAAATCAAAAAATCGCTGTCCTGGACAGTTGTCCGAAGAAAAAACGCGACAACTAACACCAGCTCAACGATATTTTTTTTATGTTGTTAAGGCCATTTCTATACTGGCTCTGCCAAATATTAAATAGTATCAATATAGGACACTGCCTTATAAAATCGTGTTCCAATTTAGACAAGAGTTAAGTTGGTGTTTTAGTATGTACAAGTTGGAAAAAAAATCGAAAATCAACACGCGGCTAATGAAAAAAAAACTGTGTACTGTGTAGGTTATTTGTCAAAATAAAAAATATTGGAAGTTCCTAATTAAAAATCTAAAGTCCATCATGGTTTGATCAGCCATCCACAATAAAAATATTTACATGTTACTGTTGTCGTATTTTTTGGTTACCGGTGGTAAGTACATGCCGCCCCGAAGTGTATAGACCGTATCATTATGTTCGATTGTAATCTATAGGAATTATTTACGATGTAAATGTGGAGTCCAGTGGTGAATCAACTACAGACGAGGAAGACGGGCAATACATTATGGAAGGGTTGGCAAGTAGTTTTCTGTTTACGGTCGACTGACTGGACAATTTGAGACGGAATTTTTACATTTCGAAAATAATCGTGTCCGTGTAGTGCTGTTCATATTACATGTGGTTTTAACGAACTGTATATGTTAGGAGGGGTACGTAATATCCAGGAACCAAACAATTCTCAATAAATTTTGTTTTGTTATATTTTAGTATTGCTTGCCGCACTAGAAGAGAAATGTGAGAAACGTAACCGACATAATAGTTCGAAACATGAAATATAAATTAAATTGAATGTAAACGTAATGTCCAAGAACACCATTATGTAATTTCATGAACAATACCCCATTTACATGTGCCCAACATTTTTCTTCTGCAAAATAAAAAAGATATAATATTGCATTTTTGCACACGAGAGACAAGAAAAGAAATATATCCCAACAAAATTTTGCAGAAGATTTTTAAGCTACTACATCGCCTACACCACTATAAAATGTTGCCATAAAAATAAATGTGGCTATAAAATATATTCAATTCGAGTATTTTTAGGGTAACATTTTTAAAATTAACAAGAAAAAAATTATTTCATATTTATAAATGTTGAGGATTCATAATAAAAACTGACGCAATAGATAAAAATGTAAATTTCATATTTGAATTCATTAAAAATAAATTAATAATGATCCTATAAAAAAAATTATGGCATTACTATATACATTTCTTTCTTTCTGGCATATTAAATATTTTTATATAGCGGATCCTTCTTATTTACCTGCAAAAATTTGTAGAAGGCCCTTTCCCAAACACCGAATTATTTCAAACTTATTGACTTATTTGACGCCATCTTGAATAAGTCGGTCAAGTCATCCCAAATGATTTTGCTGACTTATTTTGACAGATATAGCAAACAATAAATGTTTTAGGAATTTGTTATTTAAGCTTAGTACTCAGTTCAAAGTGAAATGAAATTTTAACGCGGTCTCCAAAAATCTATTTATTTTCGCGTGAAATAGAAATGAAATTTTATTTGGAGAATTTTTAATTTTAACGTATAAATTTGTAAACATGCATAAATTAATTTCTTTATTTTACGTAAATAATTTAAATTAAATTGACTTTAATAAAATTTATGAATTTGTGGTATTAAAAAATTTGATTTTTGCCAAAAACAAACAAATTTCAAAATTTCGCGTGAAAATAATGTGCCGAGACGTTATTTTCACATGAAAATAATTTGGAGAGTTTATGCGCGCCATCTTTGATGTATTGAACACACTTGGTTTTTTCGTTGGAGAACTGAGTACTACAAAACGAAAACAGAAATGAAATTTTTCATTTCTAATTTCACTTTGGTAAAATCGTATGGAAATTTCACGTGAAATCGAACTGAGTACTCGGCTTTAATAATAAAATAACGAAATTAAAATGCACGAAAAATAATTTATTTTAATGAATTATTTAATAAATAAAAACATAAAAATGTGTCGAGTTATTAAAACACTATGAAAATTTATTATTGTAGCTGGAGATGCGCGAAATGCGCAAGCTACAGTTTTTTATGCAAGCTACACCTCTATCAATCCTCTTTTTATATCTCTAAAATATTTTTATATCTCTAAAATATATTAATTATATTAATTTATTAAGACAATATTGTATTAATAGTTATTAATTAAATGGAATATCATTAATGTTTGAAAATTATTGATAATATTTGATAATTTGTTGAATTTTTCATGTTTACATGATCAAAGGTATATTGCTTGTTTACATGATCAAATAAGTTTTTGCCTTCAAAATAAGTCACCTCGACAGCAGACTTATTTGAATAAGTCGGTATAAGCAAATAAGTCAGAGTTTCGGACACGACCGAAGAAAACAATTTTCTACGTGTAAATGTCACATAAAATGATAAAATTTGATTTTACTTCGAATATTTTTTCGAAGTTCGAAAAAACGACAAAAGCGACACCGTGCCAAAAAAACTAATTACGGTAAAAGCGATAGGATAAGAGGAAAAAAG
Organism: Nephrotoma flavescens; assembly: GCA_932526605.1. NCBI lineage: Eukaryota > Metazoa > Arthropoda > Insecta > Diptera > Tipulidae > Nephrotoma > Nephrotoma flavescens. Next base: position 163,549,233 of record OW052220.1, on the reverse strand, counting down.
AACACGAACGTCTTATATAAGTTATTTAATAAATGGTATTACCAAATATTAAAAAAACCCGAAAATCAACACAGCTGGTGATAAAACAAAACTAAATTTAACTGTTTCAACTGTTTAGCTTAGTTGTCAAAACAAAAAAGTAAACAAACAAAGGCAAATTTTTCGAAAAAAGTTCGAAAGAAACGGTTAAAGTGACACCTGTGCCAGAAAATCGAAATAGGGAAATGAAATAATATAAGAGAAAAAAAGAACGCGTCTGTCCTATATATAAGCTATTTAATATATTACCTACAAATCACACAAAAAAACAAAACATTTTGCGGTCATGTGCGAAGACGTACACTCATCCCCTTCAATATATTTTGGTTTACTAAAAAGTAAAAAAGCAAGCATGAGTGGTAGTAAAAACTCTCGTGTATTTTTGTTTTTATTTTATTTGTTGTTACGGTGTAAAAAGAAGTTGCTGGTTTAATTGGAAAATTTCTGAATGAAAAGTTTTCTCAAAGTATTTTTTTTTTAAATAATTCAATAACAAAATATCCCTATTTATTTTTGACAATGTATTATTCAATTTAACTTGAACGATACAAACTATTTATTAAAAATAATGAAATTGTTTTTTTGTTGCCATGTAATTTTTTTTCATTTTGTATGGAATCCTCATTTCTTTTTGGATTTACATACCCCAACAAAATTATAACAAAAAGTGGCCTGTTATTGTAGTGGTATTGATTTCACTAATATTTCACAAAAACCGTTACAATTTATCACAATAAACAAAAGATTGACTAAAATGACATTTCGTATCTAAAAAGTATTATCACAAACTAGCAGCCCTATTCCTGAATACAATACGAAAACGAAAGTATAAGTAAATTCCTATTCAATTTTAAATAAGAATCGTACGAATCTGATTCAATTCAAATATGAATTTTGCATTTTCGTTTTCGTATCGTATTCAGGAATAGGAGGGTAGATTTTCCATTTGAACTAAAAATGAAAACAAAATATATTTCTGATAATTCCAATGTCATCGTTGTATCTGAGATTTTTCGTTAAACTGCGTATACGTATACGCAATAAACAAAATACTTTTGATTGTATGCGGCTATTTGCAGAAAATGAAATTGTAGTTTAAATTTTTACATTACCATAGGATGAAATATCTCTTTTAGGTTGTCTCCTATATTAACTCATTACGGTCCATGTACACGTTTTCGTGTATTTCGCGCTGCTCTTCTCTGAGTCCATGTACATGTTTTCGTGTATTTCGTTGTATGTATTTTGAAGGTACAAAAAAAATGTAAACGAGCTAAATTTTTGTTTTGGTTACACCAAGATATGGTGATATATATATTAAAATACTGTTTAATAACTTAAAATAAGAAAAATATTATTTTTATTGTAAAAAAATGGTTTTAAACACAACTGAACGGTGCATTTTTTTGGTATTACAACAAAGGTCATATAAAAAAATAATAAATAATTTTTTACCATATCAACAAGTCGCACATATCTTATTTCAATATGGAGGAGTAAAAGAAACAGCGTAAAAAATAAAATATTTTCTTTGTAGGTTTTTATCTGTGATTCATGTTATTTCTGCATTAAAATATCTCTTTTTGTATTTTTTTCACGCTGGTACGTGTGCCACAGGTTGTAAACCACTATTTTGTTCATGGATATAGACAGAGTAGACCAACTTGAAGACACCTATAAAATTTCATTTTAGTTGATTCGCTGGTTTAGGAATCATACCGATTTTAGGGAAAAAGTGTTTGATTACCCTTTTTTGCGTAATTCACCCGGACTCCATACAACACAAAATGAAAATCTGTGTGGACTGTAATGTGTTAACATTTCACATTCAAACCACATAACATTATACATACCAATACTTTTTAGATACGTACAATCAATACCACTACATAATAGGCCGTTTTTCTATATAGAAAAATTACATGAGTTGGTGTAGGTAAATACAAACAAAAACATGGGCGTCATAGGATGAACAAAAAATTACATTGGACAAAAAAAAATCTTTACTTGTCCCAATAAATCTGGTTTATTATCTACAAACATAATTTATCTGAAAGATCACGAAAATATTTCCCTACTGAGAAACTTTTCATTTACTAATTTAAGCTAGGTATCCAGCTCGCGCTAAGATAAATTTTAACGCGGTCTCCACTAGTCTCCACTAAATTGCAGATAAATTGTAAGCTAAAAAGTTTGTGTAGAGATAAATTTTGATGTTTATTTTATTTCTCCTACAACAAACAAAAATATAGTTCAATCGACTATTTAATAAGTATTTTTATAAACATTTAAAATTGAAAGTTAAAATTTTAGTTTTGGCTTCCTTTTTACACTTTCTAAATTTTCTGTATCCACTTTTTCGTAGTCAATCAAGTATTCTTCTTGATATTCGAAACATTCGTAATCTATAGAAAACCTTCATAATCTATAGAAAACTTTCATAATCTATAGAATTATTTAGTTCATCCAATAAAAAAATAGTTTTCACGTTGTGCTGTCAAAATTTATCTCAATTTTATCGTTCCAGGCAGATAAATTGCTGCGAAAACGTTTGTAGAGTTTTCACTAGCGCAGTCTATATGTGAGTGAGATAACTACAAACTTTTAGCGTGAGCTGCGTACCGCATCTGCGAAATCGCGAGCTAAATATTTTTTTGTTATTTCGCTAGCTAAATTTTACGTCAAATTTGTATGTAAAATTTATCTTAGCGCGAGCTGGATACCGACCTTTACTGATAAAGCAACTACACAATTTTTCAATGACACGTGCGCGTATAAGTTTTTTAATTTCTCTTGGCTCTCAGCACTTGTATTATTTGTTTTGGATTTGTTTCACGACATATACTGTGTGTAGTAGAAAAATAGTAAACTTAATTTCACACATTTTTTTTGTGTAATGAATTTTAGATTAAAGGGTATAATATTTTGTATGATACAATAAAATTTGTATTTATATTCGATTGTTTTTTGTAAATTATGAAAATGAAACATAGGAATATTTTACCACAGCACACATAATACACAAAATTATTATGTGTGATATTCTACCTTCTCAAGTTTCGATATCGTGGATAAACCGTATCCTAATTTTTAATCTTTACTGTAAATTTTACACAAGCCCACAAAAAAATCTAATTGTCGATAAAATTGGATTTTTTGTTTATAAATTATGTACAACCAACTAAATCACGCAATTGGGCTTATCAATAGTATTGATTGATTAAACTGTATTTTGGTTTATTACACCGTATTAATTAAAAACCAAGTTTTATTTGAACAAAAATAAAACACAAAATATTTTGTTGTCATACGCAAAGACCCATCCCGTTCAACATATTTTGTTTTACTAAAAAAGTAAAAAAGCATGCAAGAGCGGCAGTAAAAAATCTCGTATATTTTTGGTTTCCTTTTAATTGTTGTTATGGTGTAAAACTAAGTTGCTGCTTTAATTGGAATATTACTAAATGAAAAGTTTTCTCAAAATATTTTTTTTTAAATAATTCAATAACAAAATATCCCTATTTATTTTTGACAAAGTATTATTCAATTTAACTTGAACAATACAAACTATTTATTAAAAATAATGAAATAGTTTTTTTGTTGCCATGTATTTTTGTTTCGTGGTGTATGGAATTCTCATTTCTTTTTGTATTTACATATACCAACAAAATTATTACAAGAAATGGCCTGTTATTCTAGTGGTATTGGTACAATACTTAGATAGCAAAAAAGTATGTGATAAATATACTGTTTATATTGGAGGTTGGACCTAGGTCGAGTCAACTTGTAGTTATCTTGAGGTTACCTTGAAGTTAACTGTAGGCCCGATTTTCTGAACGCAGATAAACGATTAATCTAGGATTAATCCATTGTTTGCATTTTATGAACGACGATAAACAAAAAATAAAATCCGAGAGTTTTAATTTATCCTCTGATTTATCTTCTCTTTTTGGTGTTTAAATCAGAGGATACAAGTAGTTTTTGTTCTTGTTTTATTATTTGACATGTACAATAAAAATTGGTTTGGATATACGAGCGTGACATATTAATATTTAAAAAGACATATTATTTTATTATTAATTTACATATAATAATAATTTAATAATATTTTTATAATAATTGATAATAATTATAATTTTTTAATTATAGAGAAGCGCAAGAAAATGAGCTGTGTGGAAGTGGAAAAACTTTTCTCTAAATAAAGGGGATGAACTGGTAATTGTTGTATATATTTCATTTTGCTGTGTTTGTTTCTTTCAATTATTTTATAAAACATATCATAAACATAACTAAAAATTAAAATATGCAAATCAAACAAAATAATTATATTAAATTAGATGTGTGCTAATGGACACAGTTTATAGTTTCTTGTTCTTCAAATAAAATTTTGGTGTACAAAAAAAATCTATTTGTTTAATAATCTTCTAATCTAAATGTTTTCCGGCAAAAAAAATTGTTTTTGAAAATATCTGAAAATAAAAATAATTTAGTTGTACATAATTTTGTTTTATTTATCAATTCGGCAAACATAAGTATGTATTGAAATTAACATATTTTTCAAGAAAACGTGTTGCCAGCATCAAAAAACTGCTATAAAACTGCAATAAAAGAGTAAATATTTGTTTATCGTCGTTTATAAAATCGGTAACAAATAAAACTCTCGAGTAAAGATTAATCATACCGACCAAATGGCACAGTGGTTAAAGCTTTGGCATTTGGATCGGGAGGTACCGGGTTCGAATCCCGATAGGGGCAGGATGCAAAAGTGAAATTTCATAACCGATTACGATCGGGGATGAAAGGAACACATCTACGACCCCCTGTCGGAGTGCAAAACTCATGGGCCGACCCATCTTCCTTCCATATCAGTATAGGCCTGGCATGGAGCTTGCAATGTGCAGATGGTTTTAAATCAGCCCTATAGCCGTACGTCTTCGATTTGGCAGGTGATGCGTAAAGTAAGACGGAAAAAAATAAACCGCGAAAGAGCAGGGAGTGCTTTGGCCCCAAAACAGATGGCATGGATAAAAACAAAAAAAAACAAAAAAAAAAAAAGATTAATCATTACTCTTGGATTTTTTGTGATTTATCCTCGTTCAAAAACCGGGCCGTGGTGTTTATATTGGAGAGTTGAAAGGTGAGTCGAAACCAGGTTATAAATGTCAAAATCATTCTAATTTTTTCCTTCAAAAAATCATTCTTTCGAACTAGTTACATAGAACAATATTTTAAAAAAAATAAAAAATAAAATAAAAAATCGAAAAAATCACAAAAATATGCTGCCGAATTTAAGGGATCTTATACAGACGTATAAGAAAAATTTAAAATCTCATTTTTTTTAAAATTTATTGTTTATTTTTGTTGTTGTTTTTCGACCGGGTTCTGGGCGTTTATTACTCTACATTGTTAATATTGTTACAACTGTCATTGTTAGTATGACGTATGTGCTTAACAATGATTTTGTCACAAATGTAATGATTTTACAGATGATTGACGATGTCCAATAAAAAACCTATAAAAAACACAAAACAGAAAACTAATTTCTATTCCCTTCAACATGAAAATAATTATTAAACCAGAGATCCCTAAAGTTGGAGTATTAATATTATGATTTTTAAATAATACTCAATTATATGCATAGTACTTTTATCAATTACATTGACCACATAAAAATCTCATTAAAAATTATTTCGTTTAGGTATTGATGTGAAAAAATATTTTTTTCGCTTCATTGTAGCATTTAGTACTTTGGCAGCTGGAAAGGCAGTCTCGAGTAGGGTTGAGAATGACATTTGTAACAATTGTGGTCTTACTTTGAGAAATTTACAACAACAATCCCATATATGTAATTCCAAATTGGAATTGTTTTGAAACAACTTTTTTGCTGGTATAGAATAATTCTATTCTACCGGTTGTAAATTAGTTACGATTTCTAATAATATTCAATATTATTCGGTCATATTACTATTTAATTAGATATATTTAGTTGTGTTTTCACGTTTTGTTTAAATTCAAAATGTAATTGTTCCCAACTAATAAAAATAAATTAGTACAATTTTTGGTTGTTGCTTTGAGCACAATATTTATTCTATTCCAGCATGGATTTAACCGGTACCAAAGTAAGACCACAAATGTTAAATACGAGTTTAAGAACAAAAAGCACGTGGTCGTTGTTACTGTTACCTTGTTTCCATGTACCGAGTTAAAACGGGTTTAGGTTTCGTTGAGTTGAAAATTTGTTGAAGTTAACTCGCGCCGTTTCCATGAAACCAAGTTAAGTTGACAGCTATGTTAAAATTGTTTCGAAATTTAACTCATTTTCATGTATTATTTTAAAATATTTTCATTCAAAATCTGTATTTTAATAGTTTACAATTAGCGTCATTTTACAATACACGTAAAAAACGTTGACAGATAGAACCTAACCCAACCACACTAGTTTCGTTGAGTTTATTTGGGTTAATGGATCATATACCATGTTTCCATGAGAGAGTTTCAGAAAGATTTAGAGCTGTCATTGTTAATAATATCATAACAACGTAGAGTTTACGAACAGCCTCCAGAGTTAACCCGACCTAAGAATTTTTTTGGATTGAGTCGAGTTAACTCAAGTTAACTTTTGGTGTTTATATTGAGGGTTTAAACCGGTTTGAACCCAGGCTCAAGCTCCAATATAAACAGTATAAAAGTAATAAAGTATTTTACGCGCATCCCCAATAGAATTCCTTATGACTTTATCCTTTCAAATTCCCTTAAATTTTTTTTTCTCATGTTTTTTTTTCATACTTTTCTGTATACTTTGAGTTTATATCGTGACTTTTTTGATATACTTTTATACTACTGGTGAAAACGTGCTATTAATCTTGCAATACTTCTAGAATAAAATGTCAGCTGCAATTTCAATCCCGGCACAAATACGATATACGTCAAAAACGCACCGAGAACGGTGAGTTTACGCAGTTGTTTTTACAAAACACTACCACACTCAAATTTTATAACTATATATGTCATTCTCTGTTTTTCACATAAATTCTAAACGTTTTACAATTATTAACCAGTCAACAATATTCTCATTTAGTCGTGTAACAGTCTAATTTCCGTCTTAATAAAATATATAGTTAGTACATAAATTATTAATTATTGTGAATCAAATTACCTTTCATTGTTGTAAGCACATGATAATTATTTTATTTTATAGTCAGTGAGTTTTGAAATTAAGTTTGAAAAATGCCGAAACAGAAACTTTATAGAACCATACGTAAAGAAATAGTTAATATTTGTGAGAGTGCTAGAGTGGTTCAAGGAAATGCTTCTACAAACAACTATTATAGTTCATCTGTTAATATTGAACGCCCAGCAATTGTTGTAGAAGAAAATAATAGAAATGAGGAAAGTGAAGGGCTAAACACAAGCAGCAATTTAAGTGATTCTTTCACTCAGAAGTTAAACTCCTTGCTGAGTTGCAATAAACGTTTATACAGTGATCGAACTGATTAAACATTTTAATTTAAAACATTTTTTAAACTACAAAATAAAAAATATTATTTGGTTTATATATTTAATAATATATGAATATTTATTTACGCTAAATTCTAAAAGGAATAGCACTTAAAATTTTTACGTAAACGTAGCGCTTAAATTACATAAAAACGTTACATTTATACGGAGCCGTAAACCTTACGTTTTCGTGACAACAAATATGACCAACTTTATACACACTAATACATAAGAAACACTGCGTAAACTTGTTTCACTTCTCTTGTGACAAAGGTGCGGTATACGTACCGTAATCGTAGCGTGAAAACATACCGTTTACGATATTTTTAGTGTAACAAAAATGTCGTAAACGTTACGTTTATGATGCGGCTGGCCGAGAGGGTTATTATTACCCTTCAGACCATGTGTAACGTAAACGTACAGTTTACGAAGACTTTACTATACTTAGGTGTTCGTAAACGTTACACGTAAACAGTACGGATGTGATACGTAAAGTATACTTTTGTCACATGAGAAGTGAAACAAATTTGCGAAGACTTTTGTATGTATTAGTATACATAATAGTGTTCATAATATTAACGTTTTTACGTAACGTTTGCGAACTGATAATGCGTAACATTTAAGAACCACTTACGCGATACGATTTTGAACTGCTTACACGAATCATTTATGTACGGTGTAGAATTGGTCGCTCCCTAGTAAACAAATCGTTTTTAATCAATTTTTATTATTTATGTATTCCACGTAGATTTATAATAATTTACAAATGTTTTTATCTCTGGATTTATTGCTTAGTGCATAAAACAATTACTTTAATAAACAGTATTTAGATATGTAAATATTATTTTCAAGATGACATTTTTGTCTTTGTCTATTAACTAATGGTATATCTTAACTAATCAGAAACTAAAAATTTAGCTTGGTCTTAAATATTAAATTATTCCATACCGTTCGATATTTAAATTTCAATTATCATGTTTCTAAAACACAGTGCACTAATTCATATAATTTATCAAATTTCTTATACTAAAGCCTAGTACTCAGTTCCATTTCACGTGAAATTTCCATACGATTTTACCAAAGTGAAATTAGAAATGAAAAATTTCATTTCTGTTTTCGTTTTGTAGTACTCAGTTCTCCAACGAAAAAACCAAGTGTGTTCAATACATCAAAGATGACGCGCATAAACTCTCCAAATTATTTTCATGTGAAAATAATGTCTCGGCACATTATTTTCACGCGAAATTTTGACATTTGTTTGTTTTTGGCAAAAAACAAATTTTTTAAGACCACAAATTCATAAATTTTAATTAAAGTCAATTTAATTTAAATTATTTACGTAAAATAAAGAAATTAATTTATGCATGTTTACAAATTTATCCGTTAAAATTAAAAATTCTCCAAACAAAATTTCATTTCTATTTCACGCGAAAATAAATAGATTTTTGGAGACCGCGTTAAAATTTCATTTCACTTTGAACTGAGTACTAAGCTTAACATAGTAAATTCATTTGTCACATTTTTTATCTAATATTTTGAATGTCTCATTAATTATTACGTTGTGACCGCCGACAACGGTCTTTGGCATACTGGAACCACTTTTTAATTACGTGAAATGATACTATTAGAGCATGCAAAAACAAGAAATTATAATAAACCGATAATACCTTTTAAAATATTATTAATTGTAAATGTTTTAATAGGTATATTTCCATGTTGCCCATGCAACTATAAACTGTAGGCCGCATGATCCGTAATAATGGTTTTTAAACAGCCCCGAATGTATTTCTCGTGCGCTAAATCCGTTATACCTCTAAAATGTTGTAACTAAAATTTAAAAAAGTATATTATTAATATGAATTATAAGTGTAAAATATAAAATTATTAGAAATGTTTACAAATTGCTTGATATTTACAAGAATTTTTTCTTTATAACTGTCTTGTTTTACTTCGTTTTTCAAATTTATGAATTCTGCAATCGAAGTTGTCTAAGGCTTTTAATAAAAATATACAAAATATTTATATATTATTTTTATTATATAAATATTTCGATTATTATTTTGTATTTAATTACCAAATTAAAATATCACACACGAGTGTTCACTAACTTATGCTTATGTATGTATGAAGAATAAATTGTCAATAAAACAAACGAGAAACGACAACATGTGTTGTGTCAAAACCGAACACAATCATATTCTATAAGCCGTACTGTAGTCACACGCATGTAATTTTTCACTTCTGTTTAATTGTATTGTGCGTATACGAACATGAAATTTTATTCTCTATTTACTCCAAGTTGTGCATATGTTTCGGAAATACATTTACGTAAAAAAATGTTTAAAGGGAAAAATAGAAAAAACAAAAACTAGGAGGTGTGTCTTGTTTGTTATGATATAATTAAAAAGTGCATTTCGATGTCGATCGCGATAAAACAAAAGGAAAAGGTAGTAACCTTTCGATTTTGGTTTTGCCGACGGCAAAAAATATTTACAATAGAAAAGGATTTTGTTTTTTAATTTCTATTTTCATAATTGTTTTAGTCTTTTTATGCAAGAATGAGGCGTGGCTACACATATTTGATCTTTAAATCTATTTTGTTTTTTGTTGTTTACGAGAAATCTAGATCAAATGTGTCATATTCGATTTCTATTGGCCGTATACAAATACTATCAAATAGAAGTTAAAAATTGACCCCAATACTATCAAATAGGAGTTAAAAAGTGTCATTATCCGCGTGTATAGCCGGGTATTGTACGGCTTATAGAATATGATTGTGTTCGGTTTTGTATAGCATCAACTCTCTCTTGAACAGGTCGGATACCTTCCGCGGTTATGGTATGTCCCAAAAATTCCACTTCGCTTTTTGCAAATTTACATTTCTCGACCTTGATAACGACTCCTGCTTCCTTCAATCGTTGGCATATAACCCTCAAATGGTCCAGATGTTCTTCCTGCGTACGTGATACGACTAAAAGGTCGTCAATGTATACGAAAACGAAAGTCCAATTCCCTGACGATGGAATGCATGAAGCGCTGGAACGTCTTCGCAGCGTTTCGTAGGCCAAAGGTCATTCTAGTAAACTCGTAGAGTCCGAATGGAGTGGTAATCGGGTATATCATTTGCCTCAATTGGTATCTGATGGTACGCCCTGACTAAATCCATTGTGGTGAACACTGTACACCCATCCAATTAAACTGCAAAATCTTGCAAATGAGGAATTGGATACTGATCGGGTTGTGTTATATTATGAAGGGCTCGATAGTCTCCGCACGGCCTCCACTCCCCATTTTTCTTTGCGACCAAGTGGAGTGGACTTGACCATGGGCTATTAGAAGGTCGGCAAATTAATTGTGACTGCATAAACTTAAACTCTTTCTTTGCACTGGATAGCTTCTCGGGGGAGAGACGTCTTGTCTTAGCGTAAACGGCTGGTCCCCGGGTTTCGATGGTATGCGTTACTGCATGTTTGGTTTGATTCGGGTCAGTCGCATTTGCTTGCGTGATTTCTTTAAACTCGACTAGCAGACCAATAATCTCGGACCCCATTGAATGATAGTCAATAGTAGTTAGTGTACTGACGGATATGTTTGAAATTTTGCCAATCGCGGAAATCGATGTCAGTGGATTCAGTAGACGTTTGTGTTTGATGTCCACCAGTAAACCATATTTTTTAAGAAAATTAGCCCCAATTATAGGAATCGTTACATCAGCAACACTAAATATTTGAGAAAATATACGTCTCAAACCTAAATCCAATTTAACTATCCTTGTTTCGTACGTAGTTGTAACAGAATTCTATCTAATTCTGTTACTAACCTCTCCCAATTTATTTATTTCCTAATAACATGACCTCGAAGATAATATCTTCAACTTTTTCTAAAGTAATGTGACCATCATGTTTCGAGTTTTACATTTTCTTAGGGTTCATTTAATTAAAGGTAACATAATTCACTCGTATTAGAATATTTTATGTGCCTCGGTTAAATGAACGCAAATATGTACATGAACGTAATTTGATTACGCTGCCTATGTACATAATAAATGTATTTGTTCCTTTTTATTTATTTTATGACAATGACCGATGCAAATATTGAAAAGCATTGTGGTTGTTGTTGTTCGAACTTCCTCAACGGAAGTACTAAAGAAAAAATATTTTCGCGTGGATCGATTCAGCATAATTGATGCCACGTTGTTGTACAGTTTTCGTAGGAATTTTTGTGATGAGATCGCAAAAATTTTCCTACGAAACTCAAAAAGTGGGTACAACACTTTTTGTTTCAGGCCGTGTCCCAAACATCAACTTATTTCAAACTTATTGACTTATTTGACGCCATCTTGAATAAGTCGATCAAGTCGTTCCAAACGATTTTACTGACTTATTTTGACAGCTATAGCAAACAACAAATGTTATAGCCATTTGTTATTAAATAATAAAATAAAAAAATTAAAATGTACAAAAAACAATTTATTTTAATGAATTATTTAATAAATAAAAACATTAAAATGTGTCTTGAGATATTAAAGCACGATGAAAATTTATTATTTTAGCTGGAGATGTGCGAAATGCGCAAGCTACAATTTTTTTATGCAAGCTACACCTCTATCAATCCTCTTTTTATATCTCTAAAAAAATTTATATTTCTAAAATCTATTAATTATATTAATGTATTAAGACAATACATATTGTACTAATAGTTATTAATTAAGTGAAATATCACTAATGTTTGAAAATTATTAATAATATTTGATAATTTGTTGAATTTTTCATGTTTACATGATCAAATAAGTTTTTTGCTTTCAAAATAAGTCACCTCGATAGCAGACTTATGCCCGGTTTACATACGACCAACATTTTTCTTCTGCAAAATGAATAAGATATAACATTGACTTTTTGCACATGAGAGACAAGAGAAGCAATATATCCCAACAAAATTTTGCAGAAGAATTTTTGAGCAAAAATCACCATAAAAATGAAAATGTTGCCATAAAATATATTCGATCCGAGTATTTTTATGGCAACATTTTTAAAATTAACAGGAAAAAAAATTATTTCGTATTTATAAATGTTGAGGATTCATAATAAAAACAGACGACATAGATAAAAATGTAAATTTCGCATTTTAATTCATTAAAAATAAATTAATAATGATCCTATAAAAAAATTACGCCATTACTATATATGGTTATTTCTTTCTGGCATATTGAATATTTTTATATATGCGGATTCTTTCTTATTTACCTGCAAAAATTTGTAGAAGAAAACAATTTTGTCATGTAAACCGGGCATTATTTGATAAGTCGGTATAAGCAAATAAGTCGGTGTTTGGAACACGGCCTTAGTCAGTCAGTTTTTGGTGAGACCAACGAGTGATCATAATTAGATTAAGCATTAAATTTTGTGGGGTTAAGTTTTTTGTGTTAAGTTTTTTTAGTAGTGACTTTTGTTTGTAAAAATTTGTTTTTTTTTAATTTTTTGTTATTTTCTGTAGAGACTTAATAAAAAAGTGATTAGCATAAATTAATATCAAGTGTTCCTTGTGTGTTTTTTTTTTGTGGTGCCGTGATTTTTTTTGTGTGGATTTCTTTTTACTGATATTTTTGGTGAGTATTAAATTAAAGTAAGTAATTCTACTAACCAATTATATAACGATAGTGGGTTACTAAATTCAACTTTGGGGTGCTAGTTGACAGCCTCCATGTGGCGCATCCTGGGCAATGTACTGTAAATCGAACGATTGTGGTATCCAATCCCTACGTAGTAGAGAAACAGTATAGCAGATAGTCAACAAAAAGATGAGATGTCGGGTATAAATAATAACATACTCCAGGTGGGTCAGAACTTAGATTCTAAATCCCACCCCACACACCACATTGCAAAAGAAATTGTCAGTAGGCAACCAGGCTGATCCTTTTCCTAGTACTACTGGAAGCACAGAACAAGCGATAAATGAATGGCCCTTTGATAAAAGAAGTACGGCACTTCCTAGAACACCACCAACCACTCCACCGCCAGAGATCACCACACTGGGGGAACTTAACAATGAGAAGGAAAATAATTCTACTATGAAGCATAAGCCAATAGCTATCAAACAAGCTTCTGAAGCCATGCCCAGTGCAAAATAAGTTATAATAAATAACGCGGAGTTAATAAATAAGTTTGAAAAATGGAGAAATTAATTGCGCAACTGAATAATGAAGTTGCCATGCTAAAAAAAGAAAACCTTATGCTAAAGGAAACTGTAAATAAAAATAACAACGCAGGAAACTTAGCATTAATGAACAACCAATTTCTAGTACTCACAGATCAAGTCGAATATCACACTGATGAAGATGAGCTTAAAAGGGAAACCAATTGGATACTACAGAAATCCAAGAGAGCAAATAAGAAACCAAGAAAAGAAACCAACCTAAGCAAGAGGAAAGCTGAATCATCACCAGAAGCTGAGCCAATTCAAACTCACACTAAAACTGTCAATGCAACTAATGCATTAAAAGTGCACGAGCCAGAAAAGAAGAAACAGGCCCCAACCCCGATCAATATTCTAGGAATTACAAATCACGGTAGTATTCAGAAACTGATGAAAGAAGTAGTACGAAATGACTACAAGATAATATCGCTCAGTAGTAATATTTGACAAACAAATACAACAGAGTCTGAAGATTATAAAGCTCTAGCTAACAAATTAAATTCTGATGGTCACCAGTGGTATACCTACGAGGATAAAAATGATCGACCAATTAAAGTAATGGCAAGAGGTCTTCATCCAACTTGTTCAAAAGATGAAATTATTGAGGACCTGCAAAACAAAGGCATCAAAATAATCAACGCAGTCAACATCATCAGACAAGAGTGATGAGAAAACAGGGAGGGAAATGTTGAAATCATGAGAAGAGGTCTCCCGCTATTCATGCTGACCTTTGACAACAAAGAAAAAATCGGAGATATTTATAATATTAAGGCTATCCTCAACCTCAGAGTTAAAATAGAAACACCGAGAAAGGTCACTCGACTAATACCTCAATGTAAAAACTGCCAAGATTATAATCATACACAAAAGTACTGCCATCGTGAAGCAAGATGTGTTAAATGTGCAGGAAAACACGCAGGAAACGACTGCACAGTTCCCCGAATTACTACACCGAAGTGTATCAACTGTAGTGGCCAGCATACAGCCAACTACAGAGGATGTAAAGTAGCAGTAGAACTACAAAAAATGAGAGAAAAATCACGCAAACCAGATACACCAAGAAATGTACAATCTATAAAAAAAACCACGAAGCTTAAATCGTCAACTCCTAATTTTAACATACAAAGAGAGCGAGTAAATGAAAACGTTACTTATGCACAAATAGTTCGGCAGTCAGAGCAGAAACAGTTAAAAGTGGATCTCGTTTTACAGAACATACTGAGAAATCTAGAGAACCTCAACAAAAGACTTATTCCTATTTCACAGGAAATGAGTCTGCAGAACACAATAGAAGAAATGAAATCACAAACTAGTTTCAATAAAAGAGTAGAAGAAACCCTTGATCGAGTGTATCAAAATATAAATTATATAAAATCGAATTATAAACCAAAGAAATGAA
This sequence comes from Nephrotoma flavescens, assembly GCA_932526605.1. NCBI lineage: Eukaryota > Metazoa > Arthropoda > Insecta > Diptera > Tipulidae > Nephrotoma > Nephrotoma flavescens. The sequence goes on along the minus strand of OW052220.1, from coordinate 163,534,106 downwards.
TAAAACATTACGAATTGTAACCTGGAACACAAATGGGCTATTGCACCACATTCAAGAACTAGATATTTTTTTAAACATGCATAATATAGATATATGTCTTATATCAGAAACCCATTTCACCAAAACTTCATTCTGTAAAATAAAAGGATATAATTGCTACCATGCATTACATCCAGAGAACAAAGCTAGAGGTGGATCAGCTATCATCATAAAAGATTATATAAAACATAACGAAGAACTTAAAGTCGAGAAGCTTTTCATGCAAGTCACAACAATCAAAATACATAAACAATATTAAAACTTGTAGTATCTCAGCAATATACTGCCCTCCTAGATACAATCTCAAACAAGTAGATTATACTAATCTTCTAAAAACACTAGGAAGTGTCTTTTTAATTGGAGGAGACTATAGTGCAAAAAAACACCTATTGGGGATCACGGTTAACGACTGCTAAAGGAAAAGAACTGTTTGCAGCAGGAAAACAACTAAAATGCGAGTTTCACTCAGGCGGTACACCAACCTATTGGCCTACGGATATCAGTAAGACTCCAAATCTTATAGACTTCTTTATTACAAGAGGTATTTCAGATAATTATATCCATATAGAGAACAGTGAAAGTCTATCGTCAGATCATTCACCAGTTATTATGATACTTGGCCAAACAATAATTATGAAAGAGAGCAACCCGAAATTAACGAGCTTCAAAACCAAATGGGATCTCTTCCAAACACAGTTAACAGAAACAATTAGTCTGCAAAACCCAATACAGGGACCAGCCCAAATAGAAGACGAACTAGATAAACTCATCCATAATATCCAAAGTGCTGCGTGGGAAAGCACTCCTAATAATAGTAAGGAAATCAAGCACAATATTAGCTATCCAGAGGAAATGAGAGAACTTCTTAAAAATAAAAGAAAAGCACGGAAGAGTTGGCTAAAACATCGAAATCCGGAAAATAAGAGGGTATGTAACCATTTGTGTAACCAACTAAAATATCTCATAAAAGACATTAAAAATCAGTCAGTTAATAAATACCTCAGCACTCTAACTGGGCAAAAAGATACTGATTATTCATTATGGAAAGCAACTAAGAATCTTAAAAGACCCAAACTTCAGGTTCCTTCAATTAAAAATAAAGAAAATTGGGCCCGAAATGCTAAACAGAAAGCAGATTTGTTTGCAAATCACCTTGAAGAAACATTCCAACCTTACCCCAAACAATCGGAAGAGGAAAATATCACCCCGATAAATAAACAGGATGAACTAAAAATTACACCTGTAACATTGAAAGAACTAAAATGGGAAATCAAGAATAATCTGAATGCGTATAAGGCTCCAGGATATGATCTTATAACGGGTCAGATAATAAAAATGTTACCGGAGAAAGCGTTGAGGAAACTACTGCATATAATTAATGCAGCATTTCGACTAAGATGTACCAAGACAATGGAAAGTTGCAGAACTAATTATGATACTTAAGCCGAACAACCTCCGAATGATAAAGCTTCATATAGACCAATTTCTCTGCTACCAACATTATCGAAACTATTTGAAAAGGTCCTTCTTAAAAAACTAAAACCAATTATCGAAGAAAGGAATCTTATCCCCTCTGATCAGTTTGGATTTAGGGAAAACCATTCTACGATAGAACAAGTACATCGAATTACTAATGTAATCGAGAAATCACTAGAAAGCAAACAAATATGCTCAACTATATTCCTTGACGTAGCGCAAGCATTCGACAAAGTATAGCACCAGGGGCTAGAATTCAAACTTCATCGAGATCTTCCTGAGCAATTTTTTCAAATTTTAAAATCATACATATCAGAGAGGCACTTTCGAGTAAAGTATGAGAATGAATACTCCCAACTAAAAAGAATAACAGCAGGAGTACCACAAGGGAGTGTTCTTGGGCCAATCCTCTATCTCCTATATACTAGAGATATACCAACTACAGAAGCAACAATGGCGACTTTTGCCGATGACACCGCAATACTTGCAACAGCAAAGAACATCCATGACTCCACTAGTAAATTACAGAAAGCTTCTAACCAAATATGTAATTGGTCAAAGAAATGGCGAATCAAATTAAATGAAGCAAAATCAATTCAAGTCAACTTTACAAATCTAAAAGTTGATCATATACCAATAATGATAAACTCGATAGGAGTACCGCATGCAAACACTGCTAAATGTCTTGGCATGACTTCAGATGCTAAACTTAGATGGAAGGAACACATAAAAAAGAAGAGAGAAGAACTAAACTAGAAAATTTAGAAAAATGCACTGGCTCTTAGGGAGACAATCTGAACTATGTAACGTACACGACCACCCCACCGGGTTGGACACAAATACATGGGTGACCGGTATCGATTAAACAACTTTGAACGTTCACCCACTACACTTTGCTAACGCACCTATTAGAAGGTCACCCGGAAATGCCGCGTATACGTTAACAGAAATCCATTATTAAATTCCGAAGAGCAGCCATTAGCCCGCTAGCTGGTTTCGGTGAAGGGCGGGGTACTTCGGATAATAACGGATATATACAGCTGCATAAAAAAAAAAAAACAAACAAATGGCGGACAATCACTGAGAATTTTGTTCACTCAACCCATCTCCCTCCACAAAGTAAAAGAAATTACATCTGGAACATAATTACCGGTTGTTTATTCATAAACAATCTTCAATCTGAGATAAACTTTCATAATACTAAAAATGAGTTAAACTAAGTGATATGAATTTTCTTATATGAATTACAACCGTACACCGAGGTTCAAAGGTAAACTGACACCTTGCCAGAAGTAATAAAATGAAATTATGACGTGCCAATTATTCGGTACCACAATATATAATACAATATAATATCAATAAAAACAAGAAATTTAATTTACAAAACAAACTTACCACTTATAGCTGCGACGATGAAGCGCTTCCCCGCGTAGACTTATAAGATGGGTTTTCTATAGCTGGCACTAAAATATTATATATAATATACAATGTGGAAAATCGTAAAGTTCACGTCACTCAATCTGTACTGTCACAAATTATATTGGCTTGTGTTTTATCCAAATTGATATCACTTAATATAACAACATCACTAAAAATAATAATGATTTTAAAGTCTTTAACTTAAGAATCTAAATTATCGAACATTAACCTAATATTGGTTATTAATTAAGAATTGAAATTGATGAAACTTAATTAAATTAAACTAATCAATTAATTCAGGAGACTTAATTAAATTATAACAAAATTTCATTAAACTAAAATTATTGGTTAACCCGCGCGTGCATAACATAAGTTGCTCATAAAGTCATAACACATGATTGTACGCCTTGCACAGATGTTATAGAGAAAGACGCCGACCATCCGTACTATATCCAATATACTGTATGCTTTTTTTAGCATGTGGTTGAGTAGCGGTCGTTACCATGCAAAAACCAAATTTTGTTGATTTTGGTTTCTTTTCCAATTACTCACAACGGAGGGTCTAATGTCCTTGAATAACCGCAATTTTCGCACCCGCGTGGGTATAATGCGTTTTCGTTGCACTAGCACTCTTTTCTTTAAGAAAATTGTATATGCTATACGAAAAATAGAAGCCAATTAGATTTCCCAGTAGTAAGTATAAACAATTTAGTATCATACCTGCTGTGTTATAAAGGAAACCCAAATCCGAAAATAAGCGGCCGTTGTAAGTTCAACAAATCAAGTATAATGATATTTCTAGCTGGCGTTTGGTTAAACTAATTTTAGCTGACACTACACTTACTTTAGTTTACTTAATGTTATGACACCTTAACAGCTGGCGGTAAACTGATTTAATCGATACTTGGAAAAAATGTATGGTAGCAATCGCAATGAAGAGAGGTATATTATTTTTATTTCGAAAGAGATTAACTTTAATGAGAGGCTTCACCATTTGATCTGCATACTTATACTGGTACATCAATATTAAGATACCTCTCATATAATATTGATTGGGGAAATTGACAGTACATTAACAAAGATCAGATGGAACGGTGTGCAAATAGTAAATTTAATCATTCTTTAAATGTGCACATCATCAATCGTACTTATACACAGGTACAAGGTATGATTACGCTGCTCATAATCAATACACCCAAATTGGTTATTGCGTTGAGATCACGTAGTATTGGAGATTATAAAAAAAAATCAACTTCGATGTATCCGTGAGAGACGTTGGTTTGAATTTTTGGATTGAATAATTAAAATTGCTAGTACCTTCTCACGATAGGCAAGTACCACAGTGTCTTAATGAACTCGTTCGTTACATTCGTGGGGAAACCTACCCCTGAGATGTCTCATAGCCGGGTTTAAATTTCGCTAAGCATGTTGGATGTCCTTGGTATGATAAGTCCCTAGGTTCTTCCCTTTTTCGTCATGAACTTCGTAAGCTACGTTACCGACATTTTTGTGAATGACTCCTTTAATGAATTTTGGCGCTAATTTTGCCGAAAAGTGCTTGCTAGCATCACTTTGCGCAAAATTTCTGACATACACATACTCGCCTTGACGAAAATTACGAGGCCGTGTACGCAGGTTATAGTATTTGGCACTATTCGCGTGCGAAATTTTTAAGTGTTCAAGAGCTTTTTGTCGGGTATTACTAAGTTTATTAGCTTTGTTGGTGACAGAGAAATACCCATCCTCAGAATATCCTAGCAGTTTATACAAATCATATTCTTTACCGTTTAATATTTGGTTTTGGCCAAACAGCACAAAGTGCGGGGAATATTTAGTTCCGCTGTGAACAGCGTTATTAAGGGCAGATTCAAATTCAGACAAATACTGATCCCAATATCTTTGATCGTGTTTAATAAAGCAACGAACTGCGGATAATAGCGTTCTGTTTACTCGTTCAGAGGCATTGCTCTGAGGCGAATATTTTGGAGTGTAAGTGTGATTGATACCGAATTTATCCATAAAATGTTTAAAACCCACCGCAGTGAATTGCGTTCCATTATCGGTGAATACCTTTTGAGGCACTGAGAATCTAAGGAAAAGTTTTTCGAGGATTATTATTGTACCTTTAGTAGTAGCTTGCTTCAACGGGTATAACCACACAAATCGAGACAGTTTATCGAGTATTATTAGGATATAGCCATTTCCTAGCTTGGATCTAGGATAAGGACCAAGATAATCTATATACAAAAATTGAAAAGGCCTAAATATTTCCTCATGGTAATCTCCAATTGGGGGACGTGTGACATAATTAACTGGTTTGCAGGTTTTACAGATGGAACAATTGTTGACGTATTCCTTCACCTGTTTAATCATTCCTATCCAATAGAACTGCCTTTGTAAACGCTCCAAAGTCTTTGCAATACCGAGATGAGCCGCCGTTGGTGATTCGTGAGCTCTGGCGAGTAATTCAGGAGTTATAGAGCAGGGCACTAACAGCTTCCACTGGTTGGGAATTGAGTCATCATATGAGATTCCAGTATTTAATAATATGAAAATTTTTCCATCTTCAACCCGGGTGTTAGTTATAATATTAGGATGTTGTTGAAGCTTATGTATTTGTGCCAGATATTCGGGACTTGAAAACGCCGGGGAAGAAAGATTAATATGCAAAGCTGAGTGGTCATCACACGAAGTATTAGTATGTTTGTCGGGAATATCGCCAGAAATGAGCAACTCTTCCATATTCATCCTAGATAAAGTATCTGGAACAATGTTTTGTGCACCACTACGATGAACAATACGAAAGGTGTATGGTTGCAATTTTAATGCCCACCTTGCCAGTCGTCCAGTGAGGTCCCGTTGCGCCATAAGCCATTTAAGACTGGCATGATCCGTGATGACTACAAAATTGTATCCCTCGACATAGGCACGAAAGCTCTTAATTCCATGCACGACCGCATAACATTCTAACTCCGTGATGGAATAATTTCGCTGGGCGGAATTAAGCTTTTTTGACGCATACGCGATTGGGTGTTCACTTCCATCGTCCGAAACCTGGAATAATACGCTTCCTATACCCACCGAACTAGCGTCGCACTGAATAAAAAATTGTTTCTTAAAATCGGCGTTTTGAAGTACGGGGGCTGAAATTAAGGCTTGTTTCAATTTATCCAGAGCCAATTGGGCTTCTGATGTCCAACGAAAGGCTTTATTTTTACTTAACATGTTGGTAAGTGGGACAGCTATTGACGAGTAATTAGAAATGAATCGTCGGTAATATCCAGTCATACCCAAAAATCTTCGGATCTGTCTAATGTTTTTGGGTACTGGGTATTCTTTAATACATCTAACCTTCTCCGAATCAACTCGAATAGTACCATTACCGATAACATATCCCAAGTATCTTGTGGATTTGAGAACAAATTTACTCTTAGTCACATTAATGGTCAAACCAGCCTCCTTTAGTAAACGACTAACTTCCCGCAAGAGTACCAAATGCTCCTCGTAGGTAGCAGACGTAATTAATAGGTCGTCAAGGTAGACGAAGATTCTGTCATGGAGGTGATGTGGAATCACCCGGTCCATCAGTCGGCACATTCGTTGCGGGGCATTACAGAGCCCGAAAGGCATAACCGCAAATTGATACAATGGCCGGCCGGGCACGGTAAAAGCCGTCTTATCCCTAGACCCCTCACCGAGAGGAATCTGCCAGAACGCATCTTTCAAATCGATACTGGAGATGTATCGGGTTTGATCAAGGCGGCCTAGCAGCCCCTCAATGATAGGTAAGGGATAAGCGTCTTTCACCGTGGCCTCGTTAACCTTTCGGGCGTCTAAACACAACCGAATTTTCCCGTTGGCCTTTCGGACCAATGTGACCGGGGAACTCCACTCACTCCCACGACACTCCTCAATTACCCCAAGCCTTAGCATCCTGTCAATTTCGGAATCGAGATCTGCTTGCTTAGCAGGAGAAACAGGATAATATCGCTGCTTTACTGGAACTGCGTTCTCAACCAGTTGGATTTCATGTTTGGTGAGTGTTGTTTTCCCAAGACCCAATGCTTCGGAAGAAGGAAAATTATTAACAATTTCATCGAGAAGAGATTTTTCTGCTGCGGTGAGATTATGCATATTACTATCTAATTCAGTGGGAGATACGGTCACCGAAGATAACGAAACCGAAGAGATAGGAACTGGTTTAAGAGGTGCAGTAATAATCGGGGCTATGCCAAATTCATGCCAAAAATCGATGCCGAGGTATAATTTTTCAGTTAAATCCGGACACAAATGAAACTTGAAAGGCTTAGAATGCTTATTGAAGGTTGTAAGTATGGTCAGGTAACCCAAAACTCTTTTCTTCTGTCCGCTAGCCGTTCTCACCATTGAAAGAAGATTTGTAACTTTGTAGGCCGGATTGGATAAGAAAACTTCACAGCCTTTCCCTAACACGCTCAAATTCGCCCCACTATCTAATAGGCCGCAATATTTATATTCACCGAGCTGTACATCGACACGAGGACGGCCATCATTAGAATCGGTAATAATTGAGGCAAGTATTTGATGGGATATGTTTTTCCGTAATTTCCAATATTTAAATGATCGCAAACGATGGGGAGACATTTTGGCTATCCCTTCCGTAGGGGAAGTTGAAGGATGAAAAGGAAGGGAATCATTGCAATAGGGATTGGCGATTGAATTTAAGATTTGTTTTTGTTCGGCCATGTGTTCGCCGACGAATCCTCCGTCTGTTTGCCCGCTTTTTGCGCTGGTTGCGTCGGTAGGGGACTTTTCCCAGCTAAAGAGCTCCCCCCCTGTACATTTCCCGACCGTAATTTACATCTTGGACAGATGGTTTCTTCTGTATTCGGAAAACCACACTTTTTACAGAACTTATGAATCCATTTTTTATATGGACACTGAGTGTAGGTATGGCCTAACTCCACACAATTATAACAAAATATGGGTCTGGGAGTAGTAAAAGGTTTTAGCGGAGGGGATGAAGTAGTTGGATATGGTCGACTATACATTTGTTTCTGGACCATGGCTGAAATATTGGAATCTCTTGTTGAGTTTTCGTTATTAATTTGTTCATGTAACGGGGTTTCATAGTATTGTAACAACGGCGGGGGTAAATTTTCAAGTGCTATGTTGGAATCCTCTGAGGATGGACTCTGAAAAGAAGTGGTCTGAGTGGAAAAAATTTTTTGACCGCAGTTGGAAATTGCGTTCACTTCGATTCTATTTTTCTTAGCTGGAGCAGTTTGCAAGCCATATTCGGGATTAAAACCTTCCTCTTTCCACCCTTCTTCCAAATCACGGCAACGGTGTAGCATCTGATCAATACTCTGAAATACTTCTCCCCTTGTAGCTATTCTGAGGCCAGGCCGCATGTTCTTCTTAACTATTCGCATGAATTCCGCGTCTGAATATGGTACATGAAGAGAACTAGATATTAGGTACATGTCTCGAAAATACGCCATAAATGATTCATTATGTTTATAGTTTTGTTGTCGCTTATCGAAATCAGTCTTTATATTATCGTCCGTTTTAGCGTCTCGAAAATATCGTAACATTTCCTCCCGCAAATGGTTCCAAGTGATTTCTTTATCAAAGTTTCGTCGGATAAACGCCCAATACCATTCCAAGGCATCTTTAGCGAGCAACGACGCGAATTCTTTAGTGAGCCGGCTTTGAGACACGTTAAAAGCATTCGCTAAATATTCCGCTTGAAATAGGAATTTTTCGACAGCACGGTCTTTTCGTTCACCTCCATATTTAATATTCCAGTTCCTGAGGAGCTTGATTTCAGTATGCGGGGCATAAGAGTTGTACAAAAAGCTCTGATCGGGATTTTGGTTACGCTGACTGGCAATCTGTGACGAAATTGGAATAAACCCAGATGCGCTCTTTGCGCTCGCAATGGGCTGTGAAAAATAAACTGAAGTAGGCTTCATATGAGGACCTACATTTGAACGGAGGGTATCTTCTGGCTTGGAAGAGCTTCCTTTAATTGCTTTAAAATTAGCACTGCCTGTCTTTAAACTTTTTATTTCAGGCGGTGAAAATTGATCTGCAGTGTAGCGAGGATCTGGTTTAATTGCGGCGAGTTGTAGCTGTAGAGACTGAAGCTTCTCGGACATGTCTTCAAACTCGCTTTGGAGATTGGGAAGGAGGTTGGGTATTGGTATTGTTTGCCACGGCTCATGTACAAGCGGTTGAGCAAACGCCATAGATTGCAAAGAGCCGGCTTGAGGTTCGTTAGGATTAACACAATTGGTTTGTAATTTGGAACTGCTGAGAAAACCGGTACTTTGTGTTGGTTTAACCGATTCAGCAAGTGAGGCGTTAGACTCCTCTTCATCGGCTGATTCCCATTCAAGGTTTTCTACTTGGATTGATGTATTAGGAATAATCTCTTTGATGGAGTCAGTATTTACAGGTTGGTGAGCTTTAGTCGCTTCGCATACAATCGCCAATAATTTAATACACACCTCTAGGGACAGAGTGGCAGAATCTTTCGCGACCCCGGATGATTGAATACGCAATAATCGATCTTTGACATGGTTCAAACGTGACTCAGTTTTAGCAAGAAGCGACTCGTCGTCATTATTTTCGGTTAAGGCTGTCTGAATCTGAGTTAACTTATGATTACAAATTTCGACCTCACGTATTGGGTTCTTTCGTGCATTTTTATGGGCACGATTGGGTTTTATTACTGGTGTACGAGCCTCCTCTTCAAACAGAGTTTTAAGCGTTTGATAGCAAGTATGAGCAGGACCTGTCAAATTCCTAACGTCACATTCGATTTTAAATTCATCGTGAGTTAAATGATCTATATTCATAATATTCAAGTTTGTTCTGCGTTTAAGTACCGAAAGAATATTTTCGGAAGATGAGGATTTAACTAGCTGTTGTGATTGTTTACTGTTGTTGTTTTCAACACCGTTAGGAGTACTTTCGTTATCACACATCATGAAAATTCCGGGTGGAGTTTGAAGAAAAAAAAAAAAACGATTTAGTAAATGATTTAATCTACGTTAATACTTAAATAATTAGATTTACTTTATCAAAATAGGGTCTTAAAATTAACTTTTTAATGGGTTTCAATATTTAGACCTTAAATGCAAGATAGTTAGTTATTGATCAAAATATAATAATTCATATGGAGGGATATATGGGAAAGAGTAAAGTCTAAACAAAATTCTCAGTAATGTTCCACACAAAAAAAAATTGATTTACTTTAAGGGCAAAAAAAAATACATTATATAATTTACAATTTCTAATATAACAGCTACCAGTAATGATTCAACAAGTAAGGAAACCTTTTGGATATTATTACTAAGGTTAAATTAGAAAATAAAAAAAATTATGAGATAGTAATTACAAGGCAAAAGAAAATTTGTTACAAATATGGCATTGGTAAAATTACGGATTATAAGACAGAAATAGTCCCCTAATTGGAATAAGCAAAATAATCGACCGAACCAATTCGAGATTTACTTTTCATTCTTCCTAGCATAGTATGATCGAAGCTAAATAATTCTTATCACAAATGTATTAAACAATCGGAACTAATGAGTCGTTAACAATTCGTCGTCAACAATTGTTCAACACATCGGATTAAGAATAAGACACATATAGATCATCAAAAAAAAATAAACCAATGCAACATGTGGGGGTATAACAAAAGCTTACAAACACATAAAACTTGACTGCAAATAATTCGTAACTCGATCGCTTAACACATAGTTGTCTCTAAAAGCCGTTCACAAATTCAACAATTTAAATAATAAATTGAATATTTGGAAATGGTTGTACAGAACAAAAACAGTTTGACACAGCATTTTTAAATAAAATATGTTGACAAAGAACATATTGAATGCCAGCTTCATACGTCTTGCAGTAACAGTTTTATAAATAAATTGTAAGCCGTGCGAATGCACAAGGACGTGCACCTTTGGGCGCCACTGTAACGTACACGACCACCCCACCGGGTTGGACACAAATACATGGGTGACCGGTATCGATTAAACAACTTTGAACGTTCACCCACTACACTTTGCTAACGCACCTATTAGAAGGTCACCCGGAAATGCCGCGTATACGTTAACAGAAATCCATTATTAAATTCCGAAGAGCAGCCATTAGCCCGCTAGCTGGTTTCGGTGAAGGGCGGGGTACTTCGGATAATAACGGATATATACAGCTGCATAAAAAAAAAAAAACAAACAAATGGCGGACAATCACTGAGAATTTTGTTCACTCAACCCATCTCCCTCCACAAAGTAAAAGAAATTACATCTGGAACATAATTACCGGTTGTTTATTCATAAACAATCTTCAATCTGAGATAAACTTTCATAATACTAAAAATGAGTTAAACTAAGTGATATGAATTTTCTTATATGAATTACAACCGTACACCGAGGTTCAAAGGTAAACTGACACCTTGCCAGAAGTAATAAAATGAAATTATGACGTGCCAATTATTCGGTACCACAATATATAATACAATATAATATCAATAAAAACAAGAAATTTAATTTACAAAACAAACTTACCACTTATAGCTGCGACGATGAAGCGCTTCCCCGCGTAGACTTATAAGATGGGTTTTCTATAGCTGGCACTAAAATATTATATATAATATACAATGTGGAAAATCGTAAAGTTCACGTCACTCAATCTGTACTGTCACAAATTATATTGGCTTGTGTTTTATCCAAATTGATATCACTTAATATAACAACATCACTAAAAATAATAATGATTTTAAAGTCTTTAACTTAAGAATCTAAATTATCGAACATTAACCTAATATTGGTTATTAATTAAGAATTGAAATTGATGAAACTTAATTAAATTAAACTAATCAATTAATTCAGGAGACTTAATTAAATTATAACAAAATTTCATTAAACTAAAATTATTGGTTAACCCGCGCGTGCATAACATAAGTTGCTCATAAAGTCATAACACATGATTGTACGCCTTGCACAGATGTTATAGAGAAAGACGCCGACCATCCGTACTATATCCAATATACTGTATGCTTTTTTTAGCATGTGGTTGAGTAGCGGTCGTTACCATGCAAAAACCAAATTTTGTTGATTTTGGTTTCTTTTCCAATTACTCACAACGGAGGGTCTAATGTCCTTGAATAACCGCAATTTTCGCACCCGCGTGGGTATAATGCGTTTTCGTTGCACTAGCACTCTTTTCTTTAAGAAAATTGTATATGCTATACGAAAAATAGAAGCCAATTAGATTTCCCAGTAGTAAGTATAAACAATTTAGTATCATACCTGCTGTGTTATAAAGGAAACCCAAATCCGAAAATAAGCGGCCGTTGTAAGTTCAACAAATCAAGTATAATGATATTTCTAGCTGGCGTTTGGTTAAACTAATTTTAGCTGACACTACACTTACTTTAGTTTACTTAATGTTATGACACCTTAACAGCTGGCGGTAAACTGATTTAATCGATACTTGGAAAAAATGTATGGTAGCAATCGCAATGAAGAGAGGTATATTATTTTTATTTCGAAAGAGATTAACTTTAATGAGAGGCTTCACCATTTGATCTGCATACTTATACTGGTACATCAATATTAAGATACCTCTCATATAATATTGATTGGGGAAATTGACAGTACATTAACAAAGATCAGATGGAACGGTGTGCAAATAGTAAATTTAATCATTCTTTAAATGTGCACATCATCAATCGTACTTATACACAGGTACAAGGTATGATTACGCTGCTCATAATCAATACACCCAAATTGGTTATTGCGTTGAGATCACGTAGTATTGGAGATTATAAAAAAAAATCAACTTCGATGTATCCGTGAGAGACGTTGGTTTGAATTTTTGGATTGAATAATTAAAATTGCTAGTACCTTCTCACGATAGGCAAGTACCACAGTGTCTTAATGAACTCGTTCGTTACAACTAGCGATCCATAACAAACTGCTGCTGTACAAACAAATCCTGAAACCTGTATGGACATATGGTAGCCAACTCCGGAGTTGCGCCAAGAAAACAAATATCAAAACCATACAAACAGTTCAAAATAAAATCCTGCGATGTATAGTTAATGCACCGTGGTACATTCGAAACGACAACCTCCATCGAGATCTAAAGATCGAGCTTGTCGCGGATGAAATTAAGCATTTAAGCATTATGCAACAAAACACCTACAACGTCTGCACCAGCATGGAAATCTGGACATACGCTGTATGCTGACTACTATACCATACCAACAAGAAGAAGAACCAAACCACTGGACTTATCGCGACCAGGAGGTCAGTAGACTTACTGTGGCGAAAAATCTGAGGAGTTACACGAAACTGGGGATAATCACTTGATTACGCCGACTAATCAAAATACTTTATTATGCAATGTAAATTACTAAATGGGTGCAAGACTCAGTCGTAATATAAATAAATAAATAAAAAAAATAAAAAAAAAAAAAAGATAGTGGGTTGCTGACCGCCAGTAGTAGGAAACCCGTGACGCATTAGCGCTCTTTTTCCTATTCATACCACTATCACTCCATACTAACCTCATTTATGGTATATTTATTAACGGATGTTAGATAGGGCTTAGAATGCTAGAGTAGGCCCCTAACGATACAACCACTAGCAGTTTCGCCCAAGTGATGAGTTGATAGGTAACCCACTACTTCGGGGTCCGATACCCGAGCTTTTTTCCTCCCCAGTCCATTCATTTTTCTTTATTTTATGCGCGGTAAAGAAGGCTACTATCCGGGTGTCCCCCGAAACCCACACCATTCCGCTCTACTAGACTGAGCTGCGGGAACCAACGCCGCATGGGGCACCAAAGGGTAGTGGCAAAATTCTGTGAAACAGGGTTTGCTTTAGCGGTAGCCAAAGTTTAACCCGTTTCATAGTAACCTCGGAAGCGTTTGCTGCATACAATGAAAAATCCGATTTCCCTCTGGATCTATCTTTACTTGAGGCTGGAAGTACTGAAATCTCCGCTCCAGTATCTATTAAGTATTTAATGTTGGAAGACCTATCAGCAATTATTAGGCGACATTGGGTGTTTTGGTCATAACATGCCGCCACGTGTGATGACTTAACTAGATTTTTTGGTCGAATTTGGTACCGAAACGATAGTGATACCAACAAATTCCATTTCTAACCGAAGCGTTTGAACGTGATCTGGAATTATCTCGTTGTCTAACACGTGAGCCTGCACTCGGAGAGTTACTTCGACTATGACCATTAAAACCTGACCGCTTTACTGACTGTGTCAACTCGTTAAATTGAGCCTGTAAATTTAAATTTCATTTCTCCAAGCGTTCGTAACTCGATTGTGGAAACTCCTCTGTCCGATTTGTATTACCATTGTCTTGTTTATGAAGGCTGCGAGAAACCGCCATTAGATTCGTCTCTGAACAGGCCTCTAATACTCTGTCGGCCAATTGTGCCACCTCGTCTAATTTACCCACGCTGCTTGCAAGAACCATCCGCACCTTCGTGGATAACTTCGCGTCCCACAATACTTGTGGCGTCTCGCCAGGAAAAGCATTCATCGCAGTTGCTTGCATCTCCCGCAAGAGCTGTGAAGGTTTTGTCGCCAAGATCCATTTCACTCAATACCTTTCGAAATCGGGCTGTCGATGAATCACCCAGTCTTGTCATCAGCGATTGCTTAAGAAGATCATAAGGATCTTTAGGTGGAATCACTTTTACCATATCCGGTACTATTCTAGCCAATTCCGGGGTCAACACGCTTAAAACCGTGAGATATTTTTTTACTTGGCTAGTAACCCGCGCATTCACGAATTGCGCTTCAATGTGCCGAACCATAAGTCGATACCATGCGTCCAAATCGGGGAAGACTTAGGTGCAAGCAGATGCAGCTGCCTAGACATCACATCGCCTTGCGATGTATTGTGTGTTTCCATCCCCTCCGTCCTATGCTTGTCTTCGCCCTGTACCTGCTCTTTGAACGAGGAACCTGACGTTGAAGCGCCCTGCGCGCGAGCATTTTCGACATAATGTCGCCTATAAGTGCCTTAACCTACGACGCATCCATCAAATACTGCTGTACCACTGCTGACACCTCGTCACACACGTTCTTTTCATTACTCATATCGCGTGCAACTCAGCAATACAATACCGAACGCGAAACAGTGAATCAATAAAAAAAAATTTTAAAACTTTCAACTAAACAAACGATTTACAATACAAACTAAAATCAATGTTAATTAGTTTGAGACAAAACAAAACATCCGTGAAATAATACAACACACCGCATAATTATATGAAAAATTCACTCACCTGAATACATAAATTCTCTGGTCAAAATGATGTAGGTTACGTTAGGTTAGAGTGGCTGCTATCGCACACTTAGGCCAATAATGGCCCATTGTGATACCACAGGATCCAATCTCCCCTTAATCCCGCTGAAACCAACCAGAGCTACTGATGTAGCGTAAAATATCTCGCACCCCAAAGTCCGCGAGTTCAGAAAGGCTGTCCATGTTGTACACACCCAAGTACTTACGTCTTTTGTATGATAGTGCTGGACACGAGCATAGGAAGTGAACTAATGTCTCTTCCTCCTCTTCGTCCATACAACTTCTACAAAAGTCATTCGTCTCTAGACCCAGCCTTCTTGCATGTTCCCCAAAAAGGCAGTGTCCTGTCAGTATCCCTACGACCAATCCTAAATCTCGTTTTCCCAGAGATACAAGTGAGATACAACTGCCTTGGAGCGCCGCAGGTCCAGTTTTGGCCAAACCTGTTTTGCTACCCTGCACGTGAGAGTGTTGGTCCACCTCTCATCTGTCAAGGCGATTGCCTTTTTACTGAGCGTCAATTTGAGCGCTGCAATAGGCCTCCCCAGACCTGCCCTTTCCGGTTGCATCTGAAGAGTCGTACCATACCTAGCTAGTTCGTCTGCTCTGCAGTTTCCCGTGACGTCCGAGTGACCAGGGACCCAGATTATCTGGATACTGAAACACTCGCTCATCTCATTAAGAGATGATCGGCAATCCAGCGCCACCCGTGACTTCAGAGAAACCGCCTCTAGTGACCTGAGTGCCGCTTGACTGTCCACATAAATCGCGATATCCCTAACAGATACCACGTTATGCTTCAACCATGTCACGACTTCCCCTATCGCCACCACTTCAGCCTGGTACACGCTGCAGTAGTCAGGGAGACGAACAGAAATATTAACATTGAGCTTCTCACAGAAGACTCCGGCTCCTACTTTGCCGTCTATAGCTTAGAGCCGTCCGTGAAAAAATTTAAGTGCCTCGTTTTCCAGTATTGATCCATTCCTCCAGGATTCCCTAGAAGGACAGATGATCCGGAAACCTATATCGAAGCACAACGTTGGTTTAATATAATCTAGATTCACCAGTTCCTCCTAGTGATCTAACTATCGTCGAGTGTCCCCCCTGAAGACACTTCCACTGAGAGACAGCCGAGAGCCTTGTAGCCACATTGGCTGCCATCTGCTTACCAAAAAATTCGATTGGAATAAGATGGAACATAACCTCTAAAGCACGTGTAGGTGTTGTCCTAAGCGCCCCGCTTGTAAGCATACAGGCCGTTCTTTGCACCTTCTCCAACATCCTTATGTAGGTTACCTTTTCCAGAGCTGGCCACCACACGCCCACCCCGTACATCAGCACAGGCCTTACCACTGCGGTATAGAGCCAGTGTACCAGCTCTGGTTTCAAACCCCATTTCTTCCCTATGGCGTTTCTACACGAGTAAATGGCTACATTAGCCTTATTTACCCTTTCTACAATGTTAGGCTTCCAGCTGAGCTTACCGTCCAAGATTATGCCCAAAAATCTCGCTCTGTCAGCAAAAGCCAGTCTAATGCCGTTCACGGTAGGAGGGCTAACTACCGGAATTTTATATTTCTTAGTAAATAGTACCAGCTCTGTCTTGAAGGGGCTGATCCCTAATCCACATTTGCTGGCCCATGTCGTAACGATCAGGAGTGCATTCTGCATAACATCCCTAATCGTATCCAGATATTTGCCTGAGACAGCTATCGCTACATCATCCGCATACGCTACAACCAATATCCCCTCTTTCTCCAGTTCCAACAGCAATCCATTCACCACTGCACTCCAGAGAAAGGGGGACATTACTCCTCCCTGCGGAGTTCCTCTAACCACCCGCCTTTTAATGGTGGACTCTCCCAGTTCCGAGATAATAATCCTGCTTACCAGCATCTAATTTATCAACCTACTTATAGGATAATCCACCTTCAAAAATGACAATCCTTCCATGATCGCCTCCGTTTTTACATTATTAAAGGCACCCTCAATGTCGAGAAATGCTACCATACAATACTCTTGCGAGTAAATTGACTTCTCAATCATGCGTACTAGATCGTGCAGAGCTGTGTCCACCGACTTTCCCTTACAGTACGCATGCTGCGACATTGCCCAATTCCTTGGCTCAACTTTTGTTCGAATAAGTACGTCTATCAATCTTTCCAAGGTTTTCAACAGAAAGGATGATAGAGTTATAGGCTTCAGGTCCTTTGGATAAGCCTATGAGCTTTTTCCCGATTTCGGGATAAAAACCACTCTGACATCCGTCCATTTCCTGGGAATATAGACCAATTGCAGACATCCCCTGAAGATAACCTCCAGCCAGGGGAGGATAACTGCAGAGTTCCTTTGGATCTCTGTTTTTATAATCCGATGCGGGCCCGCCGATTTATAAGGCTTTAAACCGTTCAGCGCCCACAGGATTCGTTTCCTGTCCACGATGCTATCCACATCTGTTAAAGGTGTTCCTCGATGAGCTTCAGGCTCCATCGAGTCATCAATGCTTCCAGGAAAATGGGTCTCAATGAGAAGCTCCAATGATTCCGCACTTGAGGCTGTCCATAACCCGTCCGGCCTAATTAAGTAACTAGGACTGGTTGGGTTAGTAGATAGAATTTTTCTAAGGCGAGAAGTCTCAGATACTTCCTCCATTCTACAACAGAAGAGTCTCCAAGACCCCGTTTGTGCCTTCCTCAACTCTTTTTTGTATTCTCTCAGGTCTTCCTTATAGGAATCCTAATCCCGATTTTCCCTGGTGTTCTTAGCCTTATTAAAGGCTGTCCTACACGCTCTCCGATGGGTTCCCAACTCCGTGGTCCACCATGTCGGTTTCTGTCTGCCCCTAGGTTTTATCAGGGGACACGCATCATTAAATGACAGATTGCATGCTTTTGTGACAATATCAACCATGCCATCTAATTCCTCTGTTGTCGCCGGAAGTCCAGGAGCCTCCAGCAGCAATAGTTCCTTCAACACCTCACCATATTTGTTCTAGTTTGTCCTTCTGGTATTTCTAAAGGCTTTCCGGGCAACAGGTTTGATGTTGAGGTTATATGTAATATATCGCTGATCAGAGAATGAGTGCTCCTTCGCCACTCTCCACCCACTGATCATATCAAAAATTGTATCTGACGCACAGGTTACATCTAGAACCTCCTGACGATTTCTAACAATGAATGTTGGTTCACACCCAATATTGCAAACTACAAGGTTAGTATTTAATAAGTAATCAAAAAATAACTCACCTCTTTCGTTAATGTCTGTGCTTCCCCAGATTGTGTGATGCGCGTTTGCATCACATCCAAGTATCACACCTACCTTTTTCTGACCTGCATCCCGGATCAGTTCCCCCAGATTATCCGGTGGAACCTCCTTCTCACGATCCATATAGGCTGAGGCTAGCCATAGTTTTTCACAGCCTACCTCAGCGCTCACCGCTGTAACGTCCCCGCTACTAAATTGTGGAAGAAGAAAAATATTCAAACTATTTTTCGCTAAGATACACGATCTGATCTTTTCAGAGTTGCTTGAGTATAATAATTTATACCCTTTCATTCTGAGGCCACAGATCCTGTTATTGTTAATCCAAGGTTCTTGGATTAACACCAAGCCCTCATCTGACTTAGTCAGTCTGAGCACGAGAGCTGCCGAGGCAGCCTTCGTGCGATGTATTTTTATTTGTACAATGCTAACCATTGTAATCTACCTTACCCACCACTTCATGCACTCCCTGCACCAGGATAGTGTCATCTGGCTCGTTGGTTTGGTCGCCAACCTCCTCTCGTCGTGTGTTCGACGGGTTGCCCCCATCGGACTTCAGAGAGAGGAGGCTGCCTTCCATCACCAACTTCTCTTTATCCGAAATATCGGAACGGCTACCCTGGTCGTCCTCAGCCCGCTTGACCGTTTCCTGCCGGGTCCGTTCGCCGTCGCCCCCAGGCTGGTCTTCCGCGCCCTTATTGACCTCGTCTTTCTTATAAACTTTAAGAGTGATCGACCCGAAACCGAAGTTGATCACTCCCTTAGATCTAGCAAGGGAAGCCAAGGATTCCTTATTGATCAGCATGATTGCCAATCTAAAGCCCCCTGGCCTCCTCCTGCTTCACAATCCTCCATCCTTCCGTTGGAAGATCGGGATTACTGGCCCGGATAATCTCAATGATCTCCTCTGGCTTATTCGGCTCAGTTGGTAACCAGACGCGTGCCCTCAGCCTGCTAGCTTAACGCGCCCTTGGTGCCATCCCGCATCTCTGCAGGACGGGAGGGATCCCGGATTTTCTCTCAGGATCCTCAAGAAAATGGAGTTTAGTGCATTATACACTACCCTCCACTTTTCCGATGTGATGCTCCCACCTTCCTGACCTTTGTCAATGACGGCTAGCACCAGCACGTGCTCCTTCAGGATTTCACTGAATAATTTCAGTTTCTGCTCCTTAGGAGCACCCGACGTCATGTCTGCTTGCACTTTGGCCCGCTTACTGCTTTCTGCTTCAAGCTCATTCTGGGACCTCTGTCTTTTAGACACAAGGACCCTCTCCGAGCTATTGCAGCCGACAGTTTTCTTAGCCCATGCTACAGATTCCTTCTGCGCAACTGTAAGCTGCCCCTCAGGGATCGCAGCCAGTTTCTCCAGAATTCTAAATGCCGACCGTCTCTCTCTGTACCGTCGCTTTGCTGGGGGGATCTCTTTCGGTCCCCCGCTCTTCTGTTTGGCGGTTCCGCTTTCACCTGGCTTCGATGCCATGGTGCTGCTTACCCCTGCCTCAGATAAGGGAGCCCCACCATTCTGGTTAGAGTTACTCCCCTCTATAGTACTTTCCGGTTTTTGGTGGGTACCGGTCTCCTTGTTTTTATTATTTTTTTTAAAAACTTTCATTTATTCCCACGAGTATCGGAGAAATACGTCCACCTGCGCAGAGATCCGTATACGCAGGTAAGGCTAAATACAACTGGAGGTCGCTAGGTATCCAGAGGGCTCCGTTCACGACTGGGCTTTGTTAAATGGGCCCCCAGTCTAGTCGATCATCAGCACGGGTCGCGTAACACCTTAATCTAGCCCATTGGCTCACCGAATACCCCACCTCCAACGCCCCCGCCCCGTCCAACATCCACCCACTCATTCACCCATCTATATGGATATCCCAAACAAATGGGACCTATTTCATTCAGGGGATTACCGTTTATAGGGTTCCCTACTCACCTACTCACTACCTGGAGGCTCGAGAGCGCAGGGAGACGTGACGCTCAGTTTACCGTGGTTGTGGTCGATGGTTTTATGGCGCCATCAGTTCGCCTTTCCCTACTGGGTATCATAGGCACTCAGAATTTAGTGAACAGAGGTTAACCACTCCCCCGTTCTCTGAGACTCTCCTTCCAACAGAGCTGCGGTTGGGGACGGCTTATTTAATTCACCGCTAAACTACCTATCGATAGGCCGTTCACAATCCACCACCTGTGACCCCCCCAATAGCTGCAGCTCGCCACGGGTTAATGATGTAACAATTACAATACAATTACTAATCAATACAAAGAAGTAGTGTTGCGGCGTCTGTTGATTAAAAATCGGCCTGTTGATTAAAATCGGCCTGTTGATTGCTGCTTACTGTTGATCTGTTTACCGATATACGGAATGTCTCGTCTACTCCAGTCCCGTAAGTGTCGAATATTCGAAAAACTTTCCACACGAACTATCCAATTATTTATTTACCGCGTGTGTCGGTTGTTAATTAAAATATATTTCGATGTATGCCCTAAATGTTGTTTTGCATTCAAATTTACCGCACTGGAAATGTGCCCGAGTCGGCTGGTCACCAATTATAGTAGTATGTGATTATCTTTTTCACGAATTATGTTTAAGATCACTAAAGGATTTATACCAATTTTTGCTTTTACTTTCAGGTGCTCCGCGGCAAGATCCATGCAAAACAAATACACACCAAACAATAGAAGGTTTCCTCGCTTATAATTATTTCGTTAATTGCTTCGAATTTAACAATAATTATTATAAATTTACACACTGTATTTTACAATATTAATACAAGTTACAATTTGTATTTTTAAATATTTATTACAAGATAACAATTCATAATTTTAGATATTTATTACAAATTAAAATATGGCAGAATGAGTTTTTATTTTTCAGACTACGCCGGTGTGTTATTATTTTTGAACTCACTTTTTGCTCGTTCTGAAATCAACTCTTTTTATTTTTTCACAAAACCGATGACCATGTTAATCGTAAAAATGAGTAAATCGTTGAGTTGCTCGATGTGTAACTGCCCTACGCGCCACAAAACTAGCATTTATCGCGATTCGAAATCGAAATTATGCAACATACCGCCAAGCGACTTTTTCGAATTTCGATACTATTTAATAGTAGTGTTGCTTTCACTAATCCGATTAGCTTAGCTAAGAAATGTGAAACCAACAACTTATGGCTTTAATTTTTAATGCGTTTTAATTTTTCTGTGTTGGTTCATTTTATTAATATTTATTTTAGTTTTTTTTTATTTTATCAAATAGAACAAATTAAATTCGGGATTTTGCTATCAAATAAGAAATGCCAAATTTTACTACAAGTTAATTTTTCGAAAAAAAATAGAAAAAATAACTCCTTGCGGTAAACACCATAACCATACTTTGGTTTTATTTCCACTAATCCTAAATTTTTTTCTTAACATTAAAGAAAATCGGCTTAAATACAATGCAATTGTTGTTGTAATCTTTTGAAAGCAACACAACTTAATATTTGCTATAACTACGCATCCCCAATAGAATTCTTTATGACTTTTTCCTCACGAAAAGTATGAAAAAAAAAAAATCTGGATTTTATCATATTTTTCTGTAAGGAAAAAGTCATAAGGAATTCCATTGGGGATGCGTTGTAACATACCGCCCCTAATTACGGTAAATGCGGTAGGATAAAGGACTAGACACACTAAGCCCGGCGCGTCATTTTGTGTTCATGTTCAGTTCACGGAACGGGATTATTTTTTATCCAACTCTTCAGCCAATCAAATCTTTCATATTCAACTAAACCCCGCCCAATTTAATCCAGCTTTAGTTAAAATATTTCCATCTTTTGAGCAATAATCTTAGTCGTACCAACATAGTAACAAAAAATAACCGGAAGTATGAGCAATAATTTTCCTCAAATATTTGTTGTTATTGTTTATTTTTGACATTTTTTGAATGAATTTGTTAGGTTATCGCCTTAGATAATTTTATTTAAAGTTATTATATAAAATAAATGAAATAAATATGCGAAATGCATTTAAGTGAAACAATTAGGATGAGAACCAAACATTTTATTTTGTTACAAACTGTTGGGCTATAAATTATTTGATAATTTATAAATTGTGATGTGTGTATAAAACCGAATATTGTGTATTTGTAATCCCCAGAGATGCGTTTATTCGATTAAATTAAAATAAAGCCCCATCTAATCGTAAGCAAAGCAGAAATTGCAAACAAAAAATACAAAACAACAGTAAACATATCGCACATATCGTAGCCCGTAACTCGAACAAGTTTTTTGAAAGAACTGAACTTAGACAACAAGCTATTCATAAAATCGCAGGATGTTGATGAAATCATGACAATTGTAGTTTCTTTTAGTTCCATCACGTTAGCATCGAAATCCGAAATTTCTGCTGTTATAAGAGAATCATAAGAATCTTTTAACAATATTATTGGACCATGCCACCAAAGTTTGTTATTATTTAGTTCATTTGGCATTACCCCACGGGAGATGAGATCAGCGGGATTATCAGCTGACTAAACGTGTTTCCATTCCTATGCCTCCCATAATCCCCCGAAATTAGGTGCTCGTGGAGGAATGAATTTCCAGAATATTTGTTCGAAAGTACAAAAATTAATTATTTTTGTTTGTTCAGCCTGAGATCGTAATAAATTATAAAATTCTTTAATGTCGTTGTTGGCTCCTTGAAACGTAGGCGCGTTATCTGACCAAATAGTTAAAATTTTACCTCGTCGACTTATAAATCGTTTAAGACAATTTATGAATGAATCGGATGATAAGTTTTGAACAATCTCAAGGTGAATTGCCTTAGTGCATAAACAAACAAAAGAGGCGACGTACATCACGGAATGAGATAAAAAAAAAGCTGGCTTGTTTTACCAACTTTTGCTCTAAAAATTTGTCTACGGTTGTCTATCGCACATCCTTTAAAAAAATGTCATAACACAAAAAACAATTTTGTGATAAATGCATTTTAAATTTCTATACTTGATTATTTATTTTATAAAGCTAATAATGAATAATCTTAGCATCATCACAGTAGCATTAGCAATTCAAAAAATGCAATTTAAAATACATTTATCTCAAAACTGTTTTTATGTGTTGACAATTTTTAAGAGAATGTGCGATTTGTTTTCTGTTGTTTTGTATTTTTTGTTTACAAGTTCTGCTTTATTTACGATTAGATGGGGCTTTATTTTAATTTAATCGAATAAACGTATGACTGGGGATTACAAATACACAATATTCGGTTTTATACACACATCACAATTTATAAATTATCAAATAATTTATAGCCCAACAGTTGTAGCAAAATAAAATTTTTGGTTCTCATCCTAATTGTGTCACTTAAATGTATCTCGCATATTTATTTCATTTATTTTATATAATAAATTAAATTATTTAAGGCGATAACCTAACAAATTCATTCGAAAAATGCCAAAAATAAACAACAACAAGAAATATTTGAGCAAAATCATTGCTCATACTTCCGGTTATTTTTGTTTCTATGTTGGTACGAATTAGATTATTTGCTCAAAAGATGGAAAAATTTCAACTAAACCACGATCAAATTGGGCGGGACTTAGTTGAATATAAAGATTTGATTGGCTAAAGAGTTGGATAAAAAATAATCCCGTTCCGTGAACTAAGCATCTAAATCCAAACGTACCATACAACTCGACGAGCAGATCCATTCACACCAAGAGCGGCGCGGCGACTATTTTGTTTAGGATAATTTGAAAATTTTAGACTTTAGTTTTTTTAATACTTACTACATACGTATATATTGAGAATTCAATCCGGATTGAACCCGGATCGAAATTTCAATATATACGGGATCGAGTTATCTTCGCGTTAACTCGATTCGATCCACCAAATTTGTAGAATCGAGTTAACTCAATCCTTAAGCTGCCCATACACGGGACAACTTGGTTGTACAACTGGTATGTAGACTAGTCTGCAGACTACACCACACACTTTGCAACTTGTTGTACAACAAGTTTGAAAACATAGAAAGTAGAAACAGTCAAAATATTTTATTTTTTCATGTAAAAATCTGACCTCTGCCTAGATTTTGGTTTGTTTATGTGAATATTTGGTTGGCCACTGGTGAGTTCCAAATATTCACTGAGAATTAAACTAACTGTTGTTTATGCGTTATAATTCAATTCTAAATTTTATTACCTCAATAAATCGGGTTTTATACATAAAATATTGCTTACGCATGAAATCGACAATAATTATATACAACAAAAGTACAATATAAAAAAGAAAGAAACATTAAACCTGTTGAATTTGCTACAATATACAATATTCCACCCGTGTCGATACTGTGTCATCGACCGCTTGTAATATTGTATTATTGCGCATGTTGACATTGATTCAACATATTCCCGGGCCTTACTGATGTCACCCATCTGTTAAACCATGCTTTCGTTTGCTCTCTCTAGAGGAGATGACGGCCGGTGGTTTGCAATGCATCTTCCTCTTAATTTGTTTGCTACCCAGATGACTCCTATTACTACAGCACTCAAAAATAGAGCACTCTGACGATGAAAGGTAATCTGTTCATCATTTTTCAATGATTCTAGCTGATCATCCAATCCGGTTTTTTCTGGTGTGGTTAGTAAATTCAATTGATCCACCTCGTTTGCCTTATTTTTGACCACAGCACTGAATTCCCGTAGGTTGTTGGCCCTATGCATCAAATGAGTCACCTGCTGAGCAAATTTATTGATATTGTGTTTAGCGGTTCCTACAGCAATTAATTGAACGTCAGAGTCTCTGAGCACGCAGCTGGATTCGATTTCCACTATACCGGAACCTACGATAGTGTAAGATTGGATTCTAGACCCACATATGACATCGATTGTGATTTCGTTGGGTATCACATATATCCACTGATTGGCAGCGTGAAGTTTGATCCAATGATTGGTAGCTTTGGTTGACCTAGTACCGCATACGGTGTCCAACTCGTTCTTTCGTTGTAATATTGCTACCTCACATGACGTTCGATTTGAAGGAGTGTTGATAATTTGTGATACTTCGCATAAGAGATGTACAGGGTTAAATACTTGACATTTATGTACGTCTTCTCTGGTTAATAATGCGAAGTGTTCACGCCGATTGTCCATTGCTATATAGTCAGTGCAGCTAATGATTTGTGACTGAGTGCTTCCATGGATGATGTTGGGAATTGGGACTACAGCTATTAGTGTATAGTCCCACACGAACGACAGTGGTAAAGTGATTTCAATTATTACATTTTTTTTGAGTTACTCGGCTGCGAATTTGCATGCTTTCGTACACATGGTGGAGGTCGTGAATGTCGTGTCCTGGTAGAGCAATAGTTATCGGCACGTGTTGTCGAATGAATCGCAACTCTTCTTCCAACTGACTTGGGGTGAGTATGGAAGGAGTCAAGACGTCTTGATGAGCATGATAAATCACGTTGAGCAATCCTTGTTGCGTGTCGTGGAGGCTCTTTAGAACTAGCATCATTTCAAAAATGGTCATTAGCGTTGATCGCACTCTGTCTTCATACATTCTATATTCGTTTAACTGCAACATTTCCTGCCGCAAACGATGTTGATCCTTAATTAAATTGTTTATAGGTGCCGTGGTGAGGTTTGTGTTATGTTTTACCAAATTGATGGTGTTATCCACAATAGTTGTTTGATTTTTGATGAGAGTCAAGAGATAATTTTCGTCACTGTTAATTTGTTCAAAATAAGATTCATACTTGTCAGCTTCTCGCTGGGTGAGTACTCCAAATAGGTCCCCTAGTACAAGGCTCACTGAGTCACCGAGCCTTCGCTTCATCCGTTTACGATCCTTATTACTTTCAAATAACAGCTCGTTGTCTGCTATCAAATAATTATATTGAAATAAGAGTTGCTGAAGTATGCTGTCGCATTTTAAACCGGACAGCTCCCTACAAACTGATTGTAACTCTGTGTGGGCTCTTTTAAAGTTTTCAATTTCCTCCCAGTAGGAAGATAAATTGTATTGAACAACTAATGTCCATTTTGTCGCCACAATCTCCAACTTGCCCAACTCCTCGAAATGTATCCCAATAGAATGATTGAACGGACTTATTTCGATATTGCTGCTCACGAGACCGAATAGGCAGCACACTGAAAGGATGGCTAGTGCCATGTGGTTCATTTTTCCTGTCGCCTTGGTTCGACGGTGAGGTTGTTGCCTGGATACCAGTTTGTTGTTTTGAGTTGTAATTGCACTGGCCTTCCCGGTGGTTGTTTCCTTGAGCGTTGCAGTGGCCATCATAGGTAACATCTCACTTGAATCGTCGTTGATAGGAAGTTTGCACAGCTTTGTTATTGGTCGTTTGTAGGTCGCGTGAACTTAAATTGAACCAAAAAAAAATTTTTTTTTAAACTCGAAAGGGATACTATGGTTTTTTACTCACACATTTGTGTGGGTTGGACTAAAACTGAGCCAATTTTTTTGTTTTCTTGGTTGAAAAAGGGATATACTCATAATTATTCGATCACTTTTTGCCGTCGGCTTAAACAATATACTTATCTCGACAGATTATTTCCTCAAATATTTCGACCATAAAATGAAACATAAAAAGGGTACCATAAAAGTGTTTAGTTAAACTGTAATTATCAAAATTAAAAAAAGTTGCTTTAAAAATTACGTTTATTGCAGATTTATTTAAACAATTAATCGAAAAATCTAATTAATCGACAAATTCAATGTAAATTTCGTAGCCAGTCACATAGGAATATTTTACTATACACATAATATACAAAATTATTATGTGTGATGTTTTGCCTTCCTAAGTTTCAATATCGTCGATAAACTGTATCGTAATTTTTATTCTTTACTGTAACTTTTACATAAGCCCACAAAAAAAAAATCCAATTGTCGATAAAATTGGATTTTTTTTTTTTTAGTTATTATGTACAACCAACTAAATTTCGCTTTTGGACTCATCATTAGTATTGATTGATTAAAATGTGTTTTTGTTTATTACACCGTATTAATGAAAAATCAAGTTTTATTTGAACAAAAATAAAAAACAAAATTTATTGTTGTCATACGCAAAGACGTACACCCATCCCCTTCAACATATTTTGGTTTACTAAAAAAGTAAAAAAGCATGCAAGAGCGGCAGGGCAGTACACAATCTCGTGTATTTTTGTTTTTATTTTATTTGTTGTTACGGTGTAAAATTAAGTTGCTGGTTTAATTGGAATATTACTGAATGAAAAGTTTTCTCAATACAATTTTTTTTTTAAATGATTCAATAACAAAATATCCTTATTTATTTCTTGCAATGTATTATTCAATTTAACTTGAGCGATACAAATTATTTATTGCAAATAATGAAATTGTCTTTTTCTAGCCATGTAATTTTTTTTCGTTTTGTATGGAATTCTCATTTCTTTTTGGATTTACATATACAAACAAGATTTTAATAAGAAATGGCCTGTTATTGTATTGGTATTGCAACAAATAAAAGAAAAACAAAAATATGACGAGATTTTTTACTGCCGCTCTTGCATGCTTTTTTACTTTTTTAGTAAACTAAAATATGTTGAACGGGATGGGTGTACGTCTTTACGTATGACAACAAAATATTTTGTGTTTTAATTTTGTTCAAATAAAACTTGATTTTTAATTAATACGGTGTAATAAACCAAAATACAGTTTAACCAATCAATACTAATGATAAGCCCAATTGCGTGATTTAGTTGGTTGTACATAATTACTAAAAAAAATCCAATTTTATCGACAGTTGGATTTTTTTGTGGGCTTGTGTATAATTTACAGTAAAGATTAAAAATTAGGATACGGTTTATCCACGATGTTGAAACTTGAGAAGGTAGAATATCACACAATAATTTTGTGTATTATGTGTGCATGTTATCCTATGTGTATTATGTTATTCTATGTTTCATTTTCATAATATACAAAACACAATCGAATATAAATAAAAAATTTATTGTAACATACAAAATATTATACCCTTTAATCTACAATTCATTACACAAATAAAATGTGTGAAATTAAGTTTACTATTTTTCTTCGGTACAGTACCGAAGAAAAATAGTAAAGTTAATGTCGTGCGTGAAACAAAACCAAAACAAATAATACAAGTGCCGAGAGCCAAGAGAAATTAAAAAACTTATACGCGCACGTGTCATTGAAAAATTGTGTAGTTGCTTTATCAGTAAATTAGTAAATGAAAAGTTTCTCAGCGGGGAAATATTTTTATTGGAAATGTTTCTCAAAATATCAATATTTATCGTGATCCTTCAGATAAATTATGTTTGTAGATAATAAACCAGTATAGGAACCATGCGCAGATTTTAGCGAAAAAAAACTAGATATAATTTGTAGTAGTTGCTATAAAAACGCACGTTCAGTTTTGAATATTTTATTTATTGAAGCAGACGTGTGTGCAACGTTTGTTCGTTTTGTTTATGTTTACATAATCCAATTTGACGTTTCGCATTGGCGGTTTAATTTGTGTTAATCTTTAGTGTTGTAAATGATTTATTAATAAATAATTACGTTTTATAAACTAATATATTCAAATACAAAACTTTAAGAATACTTTATTATACTCGTATATGTATATATTGTACAATTATTTTTTATATCTATGTATGTCAATATCATGAACAAAATAAGTCCTGTAAATGCATTTCTTTGTACCATATATCATTAAAACTGTATTAAATTTGTCATATTTAAATTTTACGGAAACTGATGTGAGCGAGAACCACTTTCGAAATAACTGAGACAAGTTTTTAATTTTAGTTTTTACATGATTTTAATTTTAATTCCAATAAATTGGTCTGCATAATTTCCATCTTGATTAGGTCCTAAGGAGATGCCCGTCTGCCGATAAATCTCTTGATAGATTTACTAACTCATAAAATTATAAAGTACACACCATTTTCCAATTTTAATGTGTTTAAAAATTAAATTAAATTAAAATATAATAAATTTGTGTATATATATATTTTTTTTAAATAAATTTACTTTACATTAAAATAAAAAGTTTTTATTTTATATGTACCTCCATACGTACTAATAAAATTTTGTCTAAATTTATTGAGTTTTTTTGTTGGTTGCATGCACAAAATTTGTATAGCAGTTTGGTTGTATTCATTTATTTTTATTTAATCGAAAAAAGATTATATCTAGTTTTTTTTTTCTCGCTAAAATCTGCGCATGGTTCCTATACAGATTAATTGGGACAAGTAAAGATTTTTTTTTTGTCCGATGTAATTTTTTGTTCGCCCATGTTTTTGTTTGTATTTACCTACACCAAGTCATGTAATTTTTCTATATAGAAAAATGGCATATTATTGTAGTGGGATTGGTAGACTAGCAGAATTCAATATAGAAATGATCAACATATATAGATTCTGCCTGTCCATTATTTAATAAAAAAAAATATTATTTAATTTATTAGTAATTTTAAGGATATTATTTATTGCCAAACATTAAAAATGAAAGTTTTTCACTGTTTTACATTTATTTATAGGATAAATTTTGTTGATGCTAAAATTTTCCCCTTACATATTTATGGTAGAGCAATTTTATATATATTTTCGAAAATTAAAAACAAAATTAAAATCACATGATTCTGTTCGCCTTAAAAATAATATTATATTTTTTAGTAAATTTTGTGATATAAAATTCTTTGTTAAACATTCGAAACGAAAATTTTTCCGTTTTTAAAATAATTTATAGGTTACATTTTGTTGATGTCAAAATTTCTCCAATTTTTTCTACCATAAATAAAAATGTTTTGTTTCAGTATCTCTAATGTAAAATTTAGTTAAAGTTTTTCTCAAATGTTCAGCAAACTCCATGGAATAGTACCATTTTTTCTTAAGGTAATAAATAATTTTTTTTTTCTCAAGTTTTATTTTCAAACAAACTTGTATTGTAAAGCAAAAGGAAAACTTTTTCTATTGTGAGAGCTCTGTTACCTACAAAATCACAGTATAGGAACCAAGCGCACATTTTAGTGGAAAAAAATATTCGATATAATTTCTTGTAACTGCTAGAAAAACGTACGTCCAACTTTTAATATTTTTTTAATCATAGCAGACGTATGTGTAACTTTGATTTATTTTATTATGTTTACAAACAACCTGGCATTTCGCATTGATATTTGACGTTTCGATTTGTGTTAATTTGTCACCGGTTTATGTTTTAAATTTGAATGAAATTAACATTGCATTTCCGGAACTCCATCATTAAGGACCTATGGTAGGTACCATGTGGTTTTCTGGAATGTAATCACAAAAAATAAGAAAAATTAAAAATTGAAATTAATAAATAAAACTATCGGTTTTAAAGTACGTTCATACTTTTTTATCGATATCTGAAGTGTAAAGTTTTAAAATCAAGTTATTGGTGATGTGATCAGGAATGGTCAAACCAAACAAATAATTTAAAACGAAAGAAAGAAAGAAAGAATGAAATTAACTGCCCTATTATGATTCTCGCCTCACCACACCACTCACTGTGACTATCTAAGTCACACGAGTTCAAAATTGGTATTATGATACTGGGTTTACACCAGAGCTACTTTAATAGTACATATAATACTATTTTGCTAATAAAGTATAATACCCGGCCAGTTTACATCGCAAGCGGTGTAAACCCATACTATAATACTATATTAGTTTTTTTGTTGACAAATATAATTTTTTTTTGTTTAATATCACAAATGGAAATGTATATCCAAACAAAAAATGTCTTCACCGGGCTACTTGAAAAAAATAATAAACAAAATTTAAGTATTATAACATTAAAGTAGAGTTTAAACCACGACAATAAAACCAATTTTTTTTTATAGCTAATATACTTTAATAGCAAAATAGTACGTGATAAAGTATTAAAGTATTTTAGTTTGAGTTTACACCAACATACTTTTTTGCTAGATACTTTTATTCTACTGGTGTAAACGGGGTATGAGTCTCCCTTTTATTTTGGTGTGCCGTTGTTTGCGGCGTCGTATGTGGATTCTTGTATTTTTTAGAGTTTGTTATTTGTCGTTATGGTAAACCATATAGTAATGTCAAACAATTTTAGTTGTTTACAAATAGTTTTCATATAAAGATATTTTTGTATGTCTTCGACAAAATTTATAAGGATAGGATATTTTCAGCGTATCGTAATTCGTAATACAAAATAATTATATAAAAAATATTAAAAATATAAAATATACTATATAAAAAATATCAAACTATATAAAAAAATTGTGCGCGAATTTTTGCGGTTCACCATTCCTTGCTTTCTCTAATTGGCGGCCCCAAGCTATTCTGCACTTTTGGCAAATTTTTCCAAAATTCATTAACGGTTTGTTTGGTTTTTCCAACATCTGGAAATCCACGGGCAATATCCCGGTTTTTTCCATTTCTTCAACAAGTTTTTTTTTTTTTTTTAATTATAATTTATATTACAACTGATTTACAAATCATTTAGTAACTTATCTTTCTTAAATAAATATTCACATTTGACGGGCAGCAACCCAATCGTTACTCCCGTTTGAATTTACTTAATTTATTTTATTTCTCTGTCCTGATTAAATAGAACTGCCCAGTTCTAAAGGTTTCTGCTTTTGAAGTCTTCTTACTGCATTGGTGGTGTCCAACAAACTTCGTATGTCTGCATTTTGGTGCCGAGATATCCGCTGAATGTGTTTCTTTGCATGATTTTTTATTTCTTCACTGACATATTCCATGTTTAAGTCCCTATGTAGGTTATCATTTCTGATGTACCAAGGCGCGTTGACAATGCCACGCAGCACTTTGTTTTGAAAACATTGTATCATTTGTGTATTTGTTTTCTTGGTACAACCCCAAAGTTGAATACCATAGGTCCATACTGGTTTAAGTATTTGCCGATATAATAGCAATTTATTGTGTATTGTAAGCTCAGAATTTCTACCTATTAGCCAATACATTTTCTTATATTTGATGTTCAATTCTTCTTTTTTCTTTTTAACATGCTCTTTCCATCTAAGCTTGCAATCGAGGGTCATGCCGAGGTATTTGGCTGTATTTGCATTTGGAACCTGCCTTGAATTGAGTTCTACTGGAATCCAGTTAACTTTCTGGTTTGTGAAGTTTACGTGGACCGATTTTGCTTCGTTTAGGCTAATGCGCCATTTCTTTGTCCAGCTACTCACTGAGTCGGTTGCTTGTTCAAGTTTTGTCGTTGCTTCTGTCATACACTTTCCAGTTGTCAGAATAGCTGTATCGTCTGCAAATGTTGCTATGGTAGCACCTTCTGTATTTGGCATATCTCTGGTGTACAAGATATACAGTATAGAACCCAGCACGCTACCTTGTGGTATGCCTGCTGCTATTGTCTTTAGTTCAGAGTACTCTCCGTTATATTTTACACGGAAATGCCGATCTGCGATGTACGATTTAAGAATTTGATAAAACTGTTTAGGTAGATGTTCAGGTAGACTGTTTAGGCAATTTAAATTCAAGTCCTTGGTGCGAAATTTTGTCGAAAGCTTGTGCTACATCTAAGAACATACTGGAACATATTTTTTTTTCTCAAGTGCGTCTTCTATTATGTCCGTTATTCTGTGAACTTGTTCTATCGTAGAGTGATTTTCCCTAAATCCAAATTGGTGGGGTGGAATTAAATTTCGTTCTTCTATTATTGGCTTGAGCCTCTTGAGCAATAATTTTTCAAATAATTTTGAGATGACAGGAAGTAGTGAAATCGGCCTGTACGACTTTTTGTCGTTTGCTGGTTTGCCTGGTTTAGGAATCATAATTACTTCAGCAACCTTCCATTGTTGTGGGACATATTTTAGTCTGAAGGCAGCATTGATTATTTGAACCAATTTTCGTAATCCCTTCTCGGGAATGGCTTTTACGACTTGGCCAGTAATTAGATCGTAACCTGGAGCTTTTTTCGCATTTAAATTGTACTTGATCTCCTCTTTCAATTCCTGTAATGTTACAAATCGTATATTATGGTCATCAATTTTGCTAATTGTTGTTATGTTTTCGTCTGCAGTTTGCCTGGGTAACGGTTGAAAGGTTTCTTCCAAGTGAGCCGCAAATAAAATAGCTTGTTGCTTGTCACTTTTGGTCCAGGTTCCTTCCTCATTTTTAATAGGCGGCACATGCATTTTGGTCCTTTTTAATCCCTTTGTTGCTTTCCAAAGAGAGTAATCAGTGTCTTTATGTTCAGTGAGACCACTTAAGAACTTGTTAATAGTTTCGTTCTTATTTTCTTTTATAAGTTGTTTCAGTTTATTGCACAGATAATTGAGGATTCTTTTGTTTTCCGGGGCGCGTGTCCTTTGCCAGGTCTTTCGTGCCTTTCGTTTCTCTCTAACTGACTTCAAGAGGGTAATTTGTATTCCTACGGGATTCTGTATGATTAGTATGTGTACTTTGCTATGCTGCTTGTTGAATAGTACTGTTAAGTACCTCCAGTTCGTCTTCCAATTGTACCGTTGTTTTAATTGGCATTTGAAGGTCTATTTGCTCTTCAATTAGTTCTTGGAATAGGTTCCAGTCAGTTTTATTATTTGTTAGCTTAGGCAAGTTATCCTTGTTAATTATCATTGTGCTGAGTGTCATGATAACTGGTCAGAATATATCCCCTCGCTGTTTTCGAGGCACATGTAGTCCTCGGTAATCCCTTTCGTTACATAGAAATCAATAAGATCTGGTATTTTATTTAGATCAGCAGGCCAATATGTTGGTTTACCTCCAGAATGGAACTCGCAGTTGTTTACCCGACCTGCCTCGAAAAGCTCTTTTCCTTTACGGGTTGTAAGTCTTGATCCCCAATAGGTGTTTTTTGCATTAAAGTCACCACCAATAATAAAATTGGGTCGTAGTGATCTAAAGAGTCTGTTATAATCTTCTTTGTTTAGATTATAGCGTGGTGGGCAGTAGATAGATGAAATACTGTATTCATTATTTTTACTAGTTTTGACTTTAACCGTTTTAACTTGCATACTTTCTTCTTCGATACCAGGTTCTTCATAGTGTTTGATATTCTTTTTCACTATTACTGATGATCCTCCCCTCGCGTTTCCTCCTGGGTGAATAGCATGATAACATTCATATACGCGTATTTTAATAAATGATGTTTCTGTCAAATGACTTTCCGATATAAGGCAAATATCTATTTTCTCTAAATTTAGAAAGATTTCTAACTCTGGAACATGCTGCGCTAGTCCGTTCGCATTCCAGGTGACAATTCTTAATGTTCTGCTCATATTAATATAGGAGGGCTGTTGCCCCGTTAGTGGTTTCTTGCTTTTCTAGACGCTTATATAAAGCTTCTAGACCACGTTCTTGCTTTGCTAGTCTAGCATTTATGGCTTCTATGCTTCTGCATATCCTTTCGAAAGGGTCATCAGTAATAGCATTAGATGATTGTTGTACAATTTGCGAGTAGGTTTTCCGCCCTGTACCTATAACTAGTGGCTTTGGCTCCACTTGGTTTTTGCTTACTTTCTCACTGGCAACCTTAGAGCTTTGAGGAAGATTCATTTTGTTTCTTAGCCTTTGGAGTTCTTTGGCTACTTCACATCCTCTGTAATTCGCAGGATGATGCCCTTTACAGTTTATGCATTTTGCAGGGTTGTTTTTACTTTCTTTACACTCTTTCGCGTTATGTTTTCCAGCACATTTTACGCATCTAGGCTCCCGACCGCAATATTTTTGCGTGTGGTTGAAACCTTGGCATTTTTTGCATTGAGGTATTAACCTCGTATTTTTCTTTAGGGGTTCTATTTTAACCCTCATATTTAGTATTGCTTTGATGTTGAAAATTTTTTCAACTTTCTCCTTTTTATTAAAAGTAAGCATAAAGAGTGGGAACCCTCTTTTTCTTACTTCATTGTTCTCACCTCTCTCTCGTTTTTGGATATTTACTGCATCTTCTATTTGCAGATCTTTTGCATTTAGGTCCTCCATTATATCCTCCTTCTTACAAGTTGGATGAAGCCCTCTGGCCATAACCTTAATTGCACGGTTGTTTTTATCTTCATATGTGAACCATTCTTTACCTTCCTCGTTCAGCTTTGTGGCTAGAGCTCTATATGTATCGGAATCTGGTGTATTGATTTTCCACACGTTATTGTTTAGTGACACTACTCTGTACTCCTTGGTGGTCACTGATTTCATTATATTTTGTATACTAGCAAATTCTGTTATGCCGAATACATTAATTGGCGGAGGAGCCTTTTCTTTCGGTGCAACCTTTTGTTGTTGATTTTCTTGCTGTTGTTTTTGTTGCTGATGTGCTGGATTAGTCTTAGCAGTACCAGTTACAATAGCTTGAAATTGTTCTAAAACTTCAGGTGAGCATTCCGCTCTTCGTTTTTTGGTAGGTCTTTTTTCCTGTTCAGTACCCAATCTGTTTCCCTCGCAAGTTCCTCCTCATCAGTATGGAACTCGGTGTTATAATTGGTGTATATACTTGCTTCGTTATAACTGGTTAGAGGTTTATCATAAATCTCCATTTCCATTTCTTTGGTCTTCTTTAATTCTTCATTTTCTTTTTTTAGTTTGTTAACTTCGCTTCTTAGTTGGGTTATAAGTGTTTCTAAGTCACTTAGTTTCCGACAGAGTCCAGCGTTTTCATTTCTCTGCTGATTTTCTGAGATAGTTTGTCTAGTTGGTGATCTTGGCAACTTTGAACTTCTTATGAATGGGTATAGCAATGATTGGCTCACCCCAGAATCCATTGAGCCTGCCTCGTTAGAGGGTGGATTAGCCAACTGGGTAGTTGGTGTACCACCTGGGGTATTTTCTCCTTTTTCCGTTCTATTCATTGCTTTAATTGGTCAGGTTATACCTCCCAACACTAGGTCCCTGGCAGAACTTAGCCACTGCAAGCAATGCCCGTCCCCCGCGACGTGGACGCGCCTACCAGGAGTAGCCGAGGTGCACACAGTTACAGCCGAAGCCCACAGCCGAAGGACTTCAACAAGTTTGATAAATTGTTGAGTTTTGGGTATTTTTGGTTTATTTCTTATGAAAAATATAAATTAATTATTTTAATGTTAAAATATTATATTTCTAATACCAAAAATACTTACAAGCTCTTGCCGTCCATGATGATTTTGGGGAAAAAACGAAAATACTTTGTCACTTGACTCTCACCACCATATTTTAGGTGAGCACATATGACATTAGACTCGCTCACTGTGAGAATTAATGTGTCTATTATGATTCTCGCCTCACCACACCACTCGCCGTGACTATCTAATGCCTCAACCAGTCAGACTTAAGAGCTTAAGTTACACGGCGATTGCACCACATCGGTTAGTGCTACAATCACCAAAATTGTATAGGCTTCTCGTCACAAATAAACAACTGACCTCTAAAATTTTGGTGGTCGTATCGCTCTCCTAAGTGGTCCAAAACGGAGCACAACTTAAGAACTTAAGGCTGACTGGTTGAGGCATAAGTCACCCGAGTTCAAAATTGGTATTAACCCTGTTTATATTGGGGGTCGAGTCAACTTGTAGTTATCTTCAGGTTAACCTTGAAGTTAACTTCTAGTGTTTATATTGGCAGAGTTATCTTTGGATCGAGTCAAAATTTTTTAAAAAATTTTTAGATGAATGCAATTAATTTTAGGGAAAACTTAATAAATTAAAATCGGAAAAAATCACAAAAAATATACTTTCGTATTTAGATACCACTGCTCACACACAAAAATGAAAATAAATAATTTTTTTGTTCTTTTTTATTTCAGTTTTATTTTTGTTGTTGTTTTTCGACTCGACCTAAGAAATTTTTTGGATTGAGTCGAGTTAACTCCAAGTTAACTTTTGGTGTTTATGTTGAAGGTTCAACCCAGGTTGAACCTGGGTTCAACCTCCAATATAAACAGTATAATTGTGATTCTCCCTTTTATTTTGGCGAGCCGTTCTTTGCGGCGTCGTATGTGGATTCTTGTATTTTTTAGAGTTTGTTATTTGTCGTTATGGAAACCATATAGTAATGTCAAACAATTTTAGTTGTTTACAAATAGTTTTCATATAAAGATATTTTTGTAATTTTCAAATATAATTTGCAAATATAATTTTCATGAAAAGATATTACAGTTGTGTATACTATATAAAAAAATTGTGTGCGAATTTATTCTATAATAGGAAAGATTATTTATAGTCTAAACACAATGGTTGTGAGTACTTAAAAAATTCAAAGTATATAAACTTTCAACATGGCATTTTTTATATCCTATAGGTATGTGACCATAATCTGAACGTAAAATACGTAGATTCGAGACATCCAACATCTGGAAATTCACGAAATGTGGTTTTTCCAACATCTTGAAATCCTCGGGCAATATCCTGGTTTTTTCAATTTCTTCAACAAGTTTGATAAATTGTTGAGTTTTGGGTATTTTTAGTTTATTTCTTATATGAAAAATATAAATTAATTATTTTAATGTTAAAATATTAATAAAATATTATATTTCTAATACCAAAAATACTTTGTCACTTGACTCTCACCACCATATTTTAGGTGAGCATATATGACATTAGACTCGCTCATTGTGAGAATTATAATACCAAAAATTCTATGTGGTGATTTCGTGTCGCAAAGCGACACGCATGTGACGATCACTCGCTCACTGCGAAAATCATAATACCAAAATAGAATTATAGTGACGACTCTTCACCCGGTGACGAGTAAGTGAGATTCATAATAGACCTATAAAATACCAAAAATTCTATGCGATGATTTCGAGTCGCCAAGCGACACGCATGTGACGATCACTCGCTCACTGCGAAAATCATAATACCAAAATAGAATTATAGTGACGACTCTTCACCCGGTGACGAGTAAGTGAGATTCATAATAGGCTTATAAATTGAGTTCAACAAACAAAATTTCTTATTTTAAGAAGATCAAAAATCTATATATGGTCATAATTTAGGGGGTTCCGAATACTGACGTATTTAATTCCAAATAAAAATACTTAAATAATTTGATCATGTATACAAGTCAAATTATAATAAATAGGTCAAAGCATCCTTTCATTTTTGGACAAAAATATAAATATGTATAAAAGAATTTGATTATATCTTTAGTGGCCCTATTCTGGTAATTCCCCGGGAATAGAGAATAATTTATTTTTGTAGCAGCTATTCCCCAGACATTTTCCCCAATTCCCCGTTTTACAAAAGTTAATTCTGGCGATTCCGTAATCGCAATTTAATTACTCGAGGTCAACACGCGACCTTAATAAAACAAGAAAACAAATGTCTAAAAATAGTTTATTTGGTTTTTATTAATATTTTAATCGAATTTTACTTAAAAAATAAATTTTGTTTATTAAAATAAAAATTGCATATTGATATTTCCAATTGATATTACTAATTTTTAGTATAAATTTACAGCCATAATACACAAATGACGTAAATACAATAAATTTCCGTTAAATTCTATTCCCAGTTAATTCTTTCCTAAAATAGGTATGGAATAATAATAAACGTCGAAACTGCTATAATGGGGAATAATTTTTTCCCAAAAATAAATTTCCCCAAAAGCCGGAATACACTTTTGGGGAAAAGGGAATAAAACTGCTACAAAATTTAAAATTTCCATTCCCCGGGAATTACCAGAATAGGGCCACTGAATAAAAAAAAATTTGCTTTGAAAATGAAAATAACATAAATTTTTTTATCTGTACCTCCATATGTACTGATAAAATTTTGTCTAAATTTAGTTAGTTTTTATGTGGGTTGCATGCACAAAATTTGTATAGCAGTTTGGCTACATACATGCATTTTGATTTAAACGGAAAAAATTATATCGAATATTTTTTTCCACTAAAATGTGCGCTTGGTTCCTATACAGTAGTGGGACCAAGTGCAAATTTTAGTGATAAAAAAATTCTTGTAGTTTGCTAGAAAAACGTACGTCGACATTATATTTTTTTTTTGTAGCAGACGTATGTCGTTTTTTAACTTGTTTACAAAATATATATTTTGACAGATAGTTTCAGTAGAAAATTTGACAATTGTTTTTTAAATTTAAAGTGAAAATTATTTATAATGAGCGTCGTCCCCTTCGCTGCTTTACATTTTGAAAGTATCAAATCAAATTCATTTAGGTATTTATTACTGTTAATCACGTCGTTGTTTAAATTATTTTAGAACAATATAAATATATACAGTTATTTGGCTCGATTTCGGGACGATAAGATTAATGTTATGTTATTTTATTTAAAAAAAGCGAACAGTAGCAAAATTATAAAAAAAAAATATGTATTTCACAATTAATTATAACCCGCTAAATTGAAATATGTAACTTATCGTTGAATACTGTGTACTAAAACATTGAAAACTTATTTAATTTCGCTTTGACTAAAAAATATAATAAAATCTTATTCGTTGTACGGGGTAATTGTTCAAAAAAGAACTCACACAAAAACAAAAAACCTACCATTTTAAAATAACTTGTAACTAGTAACACTTCACAAAAGAAAAAAAGATTATTAAGCTAGAATTATTATTAAATTTCACGATACATTTATTTAATTTTAATTGTTCACCTTTTAAAAACGGTTAATTTTTAATTGTAGTGATTTTCTTTCTTTTGTTTTGACGAAAACAAATATTGTAGCAATTTCGGTTGCATACAGTTTTTAAGAAAAAAAATATTTTTCTTTTGTGATTTTTTTTATCACTAAAATTTGCGCTTGGTCCCACTACAGATTTAACTGCGACATAAAATTTTTCGGTGTCATTTTTGACATGTATATTTTAGTTTAAATTTTATTTTCGAGAGAGCAATAACAAAACAATTTGTCGCCCTCTGTAACACAGTGGGTAGAACGCTTGCTTTGTGTATAGAGGGTCTCGGGTTCGATTCCCGGTGGTAACGAAAGTTACGACTGGATACACATAATAATATAATTGATAAAAATACATTGCCTGTGGCCCTATTCTGGCTTTCCCAGGGAATAGGGAATTGGGAAAATATTTTGCTGTAATTACAAATTGCAATAATTCCCAAATATTTATTCCCCGTTCCCAAATGTATATTCTGGTAGACTGGGAATAATTTTTTGGGGAAAAATGTTTTATTTTGTTTTTTATAAACTAAAACACATGTTGCGACCTTAATACAAGTTTAATTTACTTTTAAATAAACATTTATTACAATAAATAATGTTTAAAAATTCGAAAAAGTACGAATTACAATTCCCTAAAAAAATAGTTGGGAAAAATTAACGTCAAAACTGCTATAAAATGGAATTATTTTTTCCCAATAAAAAAAATTCCCAAGCGCCAGAATACACTTTGGGGAATAAATAATTCCCAACTGCTAGAAATACGTCACTAATTCCCAATTCCCTATTCCCGGGGAAAACCAGAATAGGGCCACTGGTCATATACTATACTGCTATAAGTGCTAGTCGACCTAAGCAAATGATATAAAAAAAAAAATTAAAAAAAACAAAACAATACAAACAATTATTGTGTTTAAATATAAAATAAGGGTTTAAAGTGTAATAAAAAAAAAACGATTCTATTTCGAATGCGTTTTTTTAATTTTTTTTATTTTACGAGTGTGCTGTGTAGTGATAAAATAATAAAATAAATTTGGGGTGATATAGATTTCAAAGTGGTAATAAAAAAATGTCGTTCATTTTCGCATGTGTTTTTAATTTGCTTTTATTTTCGTTTGGATGATTACCCAAGTATAACAAAACGGAAAAAATATTAATTTACTAGATCTTTTCCGAAAATAACACGTAGTTGTCGGAAAAAGTTGGACATTTTGGATTTCTTGTGTTGGTGAGAATAAAATAATGTACATGACATAAAAATCATTCTTGTTTGCTACCCCATTATCCTGTGTAAAGGTCGGTATCCAGCTCGCGCTAAGATAAATTTTACATATAAATTTGACGTAAAATTTAGCTAGCGAAATAACAAAAAAATATTTAGCTCGCGATTTCGCAGATGCGGTAACGCTAAAAGTTTGTAGTTATCTCACTCACATATAGACTGCGCTAGTGAAAACTCTACAAACGTTTTCGCAGCAATTTATCTGCCTGTGGCCCTATTCTGGCTTTTCCAGAGAATAGGGAATTGGGAAAATATTTTGCTGTAATTACAAATTGCAATAATTCCAAATATTTATTTCCCGTTCCCAAATGTATATTCTGGTAGACTGGGAATAATTTTTGGGGGAAAAATTTTTTATTTTGTTTTTTATAAACTAAAACGCAGGTTGCGACCTTATTACAAGTTTAATTTATTTTTAAATATATATTTATTACAATAAATAATGTTTAAAAATTCGAAAAAGTACGAATTACAATTCCCTAAAAAAATAATTGGGAAAAATTAACGTCAAAACTGCTATAAAATGGAATTATTTTTTCCCAATAAAAAAAATTACCTAATGCCAGAATACACTTTGGGGAATAAATAATTCCCAACTGCTAGAAATACGTCACTAATTCCCAATTCCCTATTCCCGGGGAAAACCAGAATAGGGCCACTGGAACGATAAAATTGAGATAAATTTTGACAGCACAACGTGAAAACTATTTTTTTAATGGATGAACTAAATAATTCTATAGATTATGAAAGTTTTCTATAGATTATGAAAGTTTTCTATAGATTAGGAATGTTTCGAATATCAAGAAGAATACTTGATTGACTACGAAAAAGTGGATACAGAAAATTTAGAAAGTGTAAAAAGGAAGCCAAAACTAAAATTTTAACTTTTAATTTTAAATGTTTATCAAAAAACTTATTAAATAGTCGATCGAACTATATTTTTGTTTGTTGTAGAAGAAATAAAACAAACGTTAAAATTTATCTCTACACAAACTTTTTAGCTTAAAAATTTATCTGCAATTTAGTGGAGACTTGTGGAGACCGCGTTAAAATTTATCTTAGCGCGAGCTGGATACCTAGCTTAAAGTGAAAATATTATTGTTACTTTAAAATATAGTGAATTATTAAAATATTTGTAAAAAAAATGGTTCTAAAAGTTAATAATAATTTTTGTTGATAGATTTGTGTTGTATTGTGATTTAATAAAACAAATATTCATATTTCGAATAAATAATCTTGAATATTAATCTAAAATATCGTTTTGTGTTATTTCCTTAAAAATATAATTTCGTCACAATATTAATCCACATAAGCCCCACCCTTTGAAAGCACGTGCGCACTCACGCATGCACAAGTTTTTGTTTACTCAAATTCATCATTTGTCCGACTTTTCGCGACAACATTCATAGGAAAAATTTAAATATTTCGGACACTT
This sequence comes from Nephrotoma flavescens, assembly GCA_932526605.1. Taxonomy (NCBI): domain Eukaryota; kingdom Metazoa; phylum Arthropoda; class Insecta; order Diptera; family Tipulidae; genus Nephrotoma; species Nephrotoma flavescens. Next base: position 163,491,271 of record OW052220.1, on the reverse strand, counting down.
TTGATGACAAAAATCGGTGATGATTTCATCAAAATGTCAGAAAAATGCCGAAGTTTTCGGAAATAAAAATACTTGGGAAACTAATTTATATGAAACTAATTTAAAAAAGGAAATAGAAACCATCGACATTTCCATCGATCAGAAAAATCAAAAAAAAATATGATACGAATTACGAAATTCCATACTCTTACGATTAAAAACACCGTCAACAACTTGTGTATGTTGCTTTATTACGAATAACGAGTCTCTAGGAGCTGTTCACCACGTCGGCTATCAATGATCATGTCTTCTACTAAATGGGGTTATAATGACGTCTCGTTTTTAACATTAAACTGCCAGAGTCTCAGGTCACAGTCACGCAGGTATGCTCAATTCATTTGCTTTCCGAAACCTGGCTGCGCAATGACGAGCATGTTAATATTCCTACGTTTGAATGCTGCGTTCAGTTAATATTCCTACGTTTGAAGGCTGCGTTCAGGTCAGTGGGCTGCCGGAGTAGCAATTCCGTCAAAAGACCATAAAATGAGCATAGTAGACACAAATAATTTGCCGTACGGACTTCCACTTGTCATAGGTTGGCCTTACTTTCTCAAAACCGATATTGACGTAACAGATGGAATGACGAATCGAACTATGGGCTGTCTGGATTGCGTTCACGAGATTTACATTGTTAACTATTGTGGCAACTGTCATTGTAGAAATGACATAGTAGTTAACATTGAGATTGTCTCAAGTGTCTTAATTGCTTCATAACATAAAGAGAAACATAATATTATGGAGCATATTATGGAACATACAGAGTAACATAATATTTTGTAGCATCAAAATAATCACCGTATCCATAAAACACAATTTTTTTTTAAATAAATACATATATTAAAAATTGAATTTTGTTCTTTAAATTATTTTTCGTAGTTTTGAAAAATAATATGGTTGTTGATAGTACGATCATCATACATACACAATTAAAAATGACATTTGTAGAGGCAGTCTCGAGTAGGGTTCAGAATGACATTTGTAACAATGTATTGTTCGTGAACGAAAAACACACGTGCTCATTGTTACAATGAAGTTTTATGAACGATTTTGAGCTGTTATTTATACCAGCTGCGTTTATACCACAGCTAAAATAGCAATGCTAAACGGAAATAACAGCTGTAGTAACGGTATAAACACGACATTTTCATATCTAAGCCAGCTAAAATTTCGATTTTATATGAAAATGACATTTGTAACATTGCCAATTTAGCTGTGGTATAATCGCAGCAATTATTCTAACAATGTAACTCTCGTGAACGCACTCCTGAGGTATATCGGATGCAGCCATCCTGACCGGGACAACGATGAACGATGAAAACGTCAAAAGTAAAAAAAAGTCGTTGAATTTTGGATGGATTTCGGTACAAATTCACAAGTTGGCAAAAAGGTCAGGCGGCTTAAAGCTGGATGGCCGCAGAAAAACGAATATCGACTGATGTTTGGTGCTCATTTCTACCCTGAAAAACATCAACTGTTAATGGAAAAAACAATCGGACCATTAATGCTAAGCGTAATCATTTTCCAGTCGCACCTGCATGTGCCACTACAATTCATGCATCCCAAGGTGGTATCTATAACGAGATAGTCACTATATACTCTTACGGTAAAAGACACAGTCAACAACTTGTGTATATTTATCACGAGTAACGAGTCTCCAAGGACTGTTCATCACGTCGGCTATCGATCACCATGTCTTCTACCATGGACGTAAAAAGGGACCTCAATGGGTCTTCCTCACCACAAATACGCTAAGTATAGCTCAGGTTGCAATTGCGAATTTTGTACGAGATAATTATGACGTCTGGTTTTTTACATTGAACTGCCAGAGTCTCAGGTCAAATCACCTCGACTGAACTGATACAGTCACGCAGGGATGGTCAATTTTCTTGCTTTCCGAGATCTGGTTACGGAATGACGAGCATGTTAATATTATTAATTTTGAATGCTGCGTTCAGTTCAAGAGAGATGGTCAGTGGGCTTCCGGAATAGCAATATATAAAAATACAAGTAGAACTTATACAGTCACCCCGTATAAGGAAATCACCGTTGAACAAACAACTAGTATGAGCGTAACAACACAACCCATTGATGATATATACAAAGCTGAACTTCAGCTTCTCAATGGGAATAAGATGATTTCTGTAGTTGTATTCACCTCGCCGAATAAATCCGTCGAAGTCATAATGAAGTTCATACATTTCATCCTTGCTCCATATTCTAAAAGAATTTCAAAAGTTCTCCAAGGAGACTATCATCTTTTGCCGACGATTATAAGCGGGGATCTCAATTTTGCTGTTCCTCAAGCTGAACTACTTATAAACTTACTGCGAGACGAACTCGATTTGCACATGAACTCAGATCGAAATATATCTACTACGAGATATGGGAGGACCATTGTGCAGTTTTTCAATGAAAATTAGAAAAGTTAGAATCGACAGTATATGTATCTTATTTTAGCTACCATAATCCAATTGCGTCGATTATACCGAAAGAGTAATAGACCAATTTAACGATAATAAACAAATGAAAAACTCTGGTTAGTAAAATTCAGATAGAGCGTCGACAATCGACGTCAAAATATAAAAATTTATATTTTTTTGGACGATGAGTGACATTTAGTAATAAAAACAACAAAACACATTTTTTAATGAAATGAATGAGGTGATAATACATAACTAAATTTTGTTGTAATAAAGAAGTGATTTGTTTTAAATACTCAATTTTTACAATTTTTAGGATACATTTAATGAGAAAATTATCTTTTAATAAATTTTCCATTGTGAATAACATTATTGCCATTTTCATTAGCATTATTGTATTATCATAAATATCCATTTCTTCTATTTTGTTGGTGTGTTTATTTATCCATAAACAAAAAGATTTAATATATTATTAGTATTTTTAGCGCCGCTATTCTGTTTAAGGTATTAGCTTATTTCATTTCCGTAATTAGATTTTCTGGCACAGGTGTCACTTTGGTCGTTTCTTCCGAACTTTTTTCGAAAAGTTGCCGTTGTTTGTTTACTTTTTTGTTTTGACAACTAAGCTACACAGTTGAAACAGTTAAATTTAGTTTTACTTTTTCACCAGCTGTGTTGATTTTCGAAACGGTCCGCTTTTAATGTACACATTTTTACGCCGGGAGGGCTGTTATGAAACACAAATTTTTTTTATTTGAATTTAAAACTTATAAAAATAACGAATTTTTCCTACCTTTTATCAAATCGAGGTCACAAAAATGAGTTCAAACTTTTTCATAGTAAAATCGCATTATGTCTATTCTGTCTATTCTGTGCTATAACCACTAAAGCTATAATTATCATTAAAATCTTTTAATGCTCAAATTTCAACTTTTAACTTAAGATCACATATATGTACAAACTATATTGTTTAACTATTCCTAAATTTATTAAACCACAATTTCATTAGTTCAATTAATTATAGATACAATGTATATTTTTGAATTTAATATATCGTTATAGATATGACATGCCCTAGTGAACTGTAAACTGTGCTTTCATATTTAATTAAAATACTGAATTTTTATGTTAATCTTATATGTATCATTAATCATTTTTATAAATCGTTTTCACGCTATTCAATTGCTTAATTCAAAAAGATCTAGTTTTGGTCTCAATATTTGGATTATAGTAATTTTTAATATTTAATTTTTACTCTAATTTTATATTATTAGATAGTTTTAATTGGAATTTTCAATATATTATATTATACCATATATATATAAAAAAATATATATATATATATATATATATATATATATATATATAATAATTATAATCACTAGAATAATGCCCGGTTTACATACGACCAACATTTTTCTTCTGCAAAATGAATAAGATATAACATTGACTTTTTGCACATGAGAGACAAGAAAAGCAATATATCCCAACAAAGTTTTGCAGAAGAATTTTTGAGCAAAAACCACCATAAAAATGAAAATGTTGCCATAAAATATATTCGATCCGAGTATTTTTATGGCAACATTTTTAAAATTAACAAGAAAAAAAATTATTTCGTATTTTTAAATGTTGAGGATTCATAATATAAACAGACGCCATAGATAAAAATGTAAATTTCGCCTTTTAATTCATTAAAAATAAATTAATAATGATCCTATAAAAAAAAAATTACGCCATTACTATATATGTTTATTTCTTTCTGGCATATTGAATATTTTTGTATTGCGGATTCTTTCTTATTTACCTGCAAAAATTTCTAGAACAGCTATGCTACACACAATTTTGGTTTCTGGATTCAAACTATTGCGCAATAGATTTTAATTTTTAATTTTAAACCCTTATTTTAAATTAAATCATTAAATTTTTTTGTCTTGTTTTATTCTTTTCTCTCGAAAATGAATTTTAAACAAAAATCTACATCTCAAAAATGTCCTTAAATTTTTTTATTTTCATTTCAATTTTTTTCATTTCGGATTCACGGACAAAAATTTTATTACGCAGCTGCGACGTAAAAATTTTGACCGTGAATCCGAAATGAAAAAATTTGAAATGAAAATAAAAAATGTACGGACATTTTTGAGATGTAGATTTTTGTTTAAATTTTATTTTCGAGAGAACAGAATAAAACAAGACAAAAAAATTTAATGATTCAGCCATGCTACACTATAATTTGGTTTTCTGGATTCAAACTATGGTGCAATAGATTTTAATTTTAAACCCTTATTTTAAATTAAATCATTAAATTTTTTTGTCTTGTTTTTTTCTTTTCTCTCGAAAATAAAATTTAAACAAAAATCCATATCTCAAAAATGTCCGTAAATTTTTTTATTTTCATTTCAATTTTTTTCATTTCGGATTCACGGTCAAAATTTTTACGTCGCAGCTGCGTAATAAAATTTTTGTCCGTGAATCCGAAATGAGAAAAATTCAAAATTTTTACGTCGCAGCTGCGTAATAAAATTTTTGTCCGTGAATCCGAAATGAGAAAAATTGAAATGAAAATAAAAAAATTTACGGACATTTTTGAGATGTAGATTTTTGTTTAAAATTTATTTTCGAGAGAAAAGAATAAAACAAGACAACAAAATTTAATGATTTAATTTAAAATAAGGGTTTAAAATTAAAAATTAAAATCTATTGCGCAATAGTTTGAATCCAGAAACCAAAATTGTGTGTAGCATAGCTGATTTAATTTAAAATAAGGGTTTAAATTAAAAATTAAAATCTATTGCGCAATAGTTTGAATCCAGAAAACCTATAGTGTATCATGGCTGGAAGAAAAAAATTTTCTTATGTAAACCGGGCATAAGTTAACACATACAATCATATTATTAAACATATTTGCAGCTAAACTTATCCAGAGCTCCAGCCTTTCCCTTGAGAAGAATTTGGAGCATCTTTCTGGACTCAAGGAACAATAGGTCATATGGATAGAAATATCTGACCTAAAAAAAACTAAGAAACAAATAAACAATTTATTTCAGTGACAGACGCAATCCGTGGTTCCACACAATTGTTTGGTCGTGATTCTTTCCTTGTTTTCTTTCCCTTCTCCCACAAACTAATGTTTTGGCGGGGAAGTTCTTGATTCTTTTTTCAGCAAAAATTTTTTTTGATTCAACTGATTCTCGCACAGCAACAAAAATAAATTTTTCAAGGACACCTTGTTTATTTGTCGTTTTTGGGTTATTTTTAGTTTAATTTGCACTTCGAGTGCAAGAAATATATTTTTTCAACCAAGGAAGCAGTTTTCGCTGCAAATAATAAACATTTTTTACAATACGAATAGATCAAAAAACAAAATTTTTTACGCACACCTAAAAAAGAACAGCGCAAAGAAATCAAATGTGAACGGCTATTGATTTTTTGAAATCATTGAATCACGACGAAAGAATTAAAGTGTGGCAAGGCTCAATAGTCAAACCTAATCAATTTACGTAATCTGTAAATATGGTGTTGTACATAGTAAAAAGCAATGTAATAATATAATTATACCAATTAAATTTAAATAACTACTAATTAAAATGGCATTACATTCATCAAAAGTCAGAGAAATTCCAGAAGATGCAGTAATTTTAAGTGAGCGCCAAGCTTTAAGTTATCAATTAAAAATTATAACAAGCTGGAAACCAGCGTCAGAAGTGTAGGTGTAATAGGTTCTTTCAAGACAGCCGCACGAAATTTGTCTCAAGCTAGAGAAAGTCGAAAGTGTGTGATCTCAAAACGGCGGTACAACGCATTACAATAACAATTTGAATTATATATCACACATTTTCAACTTTGTCTAAATTTCGTGCGGCCGCCTTCATATTTGGTGAAATCATTGAATTTGTTATTTATGAATAGATGGGCACTTCGATATGGGGATGGCATCTTAGGATCAATAAGTGTATTTACTGCCGCTTATATTAATAACTATTATCGTACTAAAGTAAAACTTGGGAATTATGGAAAATTCACAAGTTACTTGCCGATCGTAATTTTGCCGACTATTTTATCTACCTTATACCATAAAATTGTAAGTTTAATTTAACGTTCTACAGAATGTATTCTTTCCGATTAATCTCTTTGGTTGTTCTTCGTATGACGCAAAAAATTATCATTCACAAGATATTTTGTAGATGAGATTGAGAGCCGGAACGACATACATACCTGTGGAGTAACAGGCTAGAATGAATAGCATATTTGTAATCAATTCTATCTACTTGTAGTCAATACAGCGCCCAATCATATTACAGAAAGAAAAATGTCCGGTGTGTATCCAGGGTAGAGCAGCGCTATTTCAAAGTGGGTTTGGAGTTATATTACCTATTATTTTAAGCCCGTTATCATCATTTATGTTTGCTACACGTCATTTTACTTATCGTCTGCCGTCAATTACGAAGGAACCTTTAGAGGTTTTAAAGTTATGGCGAAAATTGACTGCGCCGTTGCGAGCAACACTTTATGGACTAGTTGCATTTCATTCTCTAGTTGCCATGTTTATATCATATAAAGAAATGGAGTTGTATTATAAAATGCAAATTAAAATGCAGGATATTGAACGTGATATTCAAATAAATTCGTTTTCTGACGAGCGATAACTAATACCAGGGGGGTTATTATGTAAGCATTACGAGTACGACTTACGAATTACGACTGAAACTAATTTTGACAAATTGTCAATGAAAACAAGAAAAAAAAATATAGTACGACTTTTGTGTCGTATTTATAAATGTGTACGACTAAAACAACAACAAAAAGTCGTAATTACGACAACTCAAAATGCTTTAAATGAAAAGGCCTTTTGACGTCATTTGTCGTAACTCGTAACTCGTAATGTTTACATAATTCACCTCCAGGTTTCCATCGTCGATAGCATAATAGAATAATAGTATAATACTATTTTGCTATCAAGCCCTGCTGGTTTTCCATCGTCCGGTTTGAAATAAGCCTTTTCGAAATAAGCGTTTGATAAAAACGATATTATTAATTTATTTCACACATATTATGTAATAATAATATATAACGATAATCAGGCAACAAATTGTTTCTTATTGCGGCGAGAAAATATTAAAAATGGTAATGGATAAGCTAAGAAAATCAAATTTAGTTTTACACTGTCAAATTTATAACGTAAAAAATAATATTTGCTACGTATTATATTTTGATAGCTAGTATACTCAAATATTTTAATAAACTATTATACTATCAACTTTGGATTTCCATCGTAATACTTTAATATTATAATACTATTATACTTGTATACTATGACGATGGAAACCCGGTATAAAATATTTTCACTGGGTGCTATTTGGAAATTCGATTCGATAACGAGAGTACAAGATTCATATTTGATTTTAACCCTTTTTCAACCAAAAAAGTCCAAACCACACAAATGTGAGTAAAAAATCATAGAATGTAATGACGTTTTTAATAAAAATTTTCTTTTGATTTGAAGTACTGTGGTCTATCATTTATTTTACTGAATCTATAGAATAAATATTTTAAATTTTATTATTAGTTATTATTTTATCTTTTGTTATTATACTTGGGTTGGGTATACTTTTAAATAAAACGTACTCATTATACCTTTTGTAAATGTCATAAATTGACATTTCTTAAAAAAATTGAGATAAGATATTTAAGGCGATGCCACATACACATTTCTACGGACGACATCTAAAAACAGATTTCACATTTACGAATTAATTAGAGCATATTTTTGACTCAAACCAATGAGATAATATGTAAAATATCTCAAGTTAGTAGCTAAAATAATAAATTTGGAATTATTTAATAATTTTAATTGAAAAATTATCAATTTTCTATTTAGCCGTTTCTTGAAACGATTTTTTCTTTGAATGGTATAATTTTACACGTGAACGAACGCACAAAAATCTAACACGATTTCCGAACTCATCAAAAAATTTAAAACGATTTTTTTCTCTGTTGTCTATGAACTTCAACAAATGTCAAAAAATTCCAAAACAAATATATATTTTTCATTAATTTAATATTTTTATAAGGCTCATCATGAATATGGTATGGTAAACTTATTTAATTATAAAATGAATTAGCTGCTTATGTATTATGAAATTTTTATAAAGAATTGTTGTTGTAAAAATCGTCTGTATTTTTTTTGGTATGTGGCGAGGCAAAATAAATTTACGCACGAATCGTCTGTTATTAGATGTGTATGTGGCAACGCTTTTAAGGCGATGCCACATACACATTTCTACGGACGACATCTAAAAACAGATTTCACATTTACGAATTAATTAGAGCATATTTTTGACTCAAACCAATGAGATAATATGTAAAATATCTCAAGTTAGTAGCTAAAATAATAAATTTGGAATTATTTAATAATTTTAATTGAAAAATTATCAATTTTCTATTTAGCCGTTTCTTGAAACGATTTTTTCTTTGAATGGTATAATTTTACACGTGAACGAACGCACAAAAATCTAAAACGATTTCCGAACTCATCAAAAAATTTAAAACGATTTTTTTCTCTGTTGTCTATGAACTTCAACAAATGTCAAAAAATTCCAAAACAAATATATATTTTTCATTAATTTAATATTTTTATAAGGCTCATCATGAATATGGTATGGTAAACTTATTTAATTATAAAATGAATTAGCTGCTTATGTATTATGAAATTTTTATAAAGAATTGTTGTTGTAAAAATCGTCTGTATTTTTTTTGGTATGTGGCGAGGCAAAATAAATTTACGCACGAATCGTCTGTTATTAGATGTGTATGTGGCAACGCTTTAACAAAACGAAAGTAAAAATTGGGCACAGTATTTTCCTTCGTTTTCATCCAAAATTAACGAAAGTTAAACTTCACATTATAATGATAGTGTTTGTAGCGTATACTTATTATAATTATACATATGCGTATACAAATGGCGTTATTTAGTTTATTGTGAGAACGCTAAGATTATAGTAACTTTTATCGATGCGGATACATTTGTCAACTTTGATATTAATTTAATTGAAGGTAGGGAGGCTGTAAAACAATTGGTAATGTAAAGATTCATTCGAGATAATTTGGTACAATCTATTATATTTTGTTTTCCTATTTTGTATTTAGAAATCATTATTTATGAAGCAAGATGGCCACGAACTAAAAAAGTGCATTAGGGCAAACTTTACAGAGCTGTTCACCAAAGAGCTTAGCTGCAAGTTTACGTTTAACAGTCAATAAAGATAATGTGTGGTATGGTTTACGTTATTCCGTGTTAAATTTAATAATTATAATATTATTTTCAACATTTTAGATTGTACTATGGAAAAATTTACGAACTCTATCGAAACCGATTTAATATCCACAAATTACTTTTATTATTATATAAAAGACAAACAATGAAAATTATTTTTAAAAAATATCTAGTGTAAATATTTGAAATTAAAAAACTGAATAATTTAATCGAAATGTATATATATGTATGTCCAAAGTAATCAATAATGAATTAAAATAATGAATTTAATAAATCATTTTATATTACAAAAACAAAAATATTTCTTTATAAACATTTAATTTTACAACCAAAATTTGAAATTGCCGTTTAAACAAACACAAGCACAATTGTTCCCACCAAATATTTCTCAATACGTATACACATGCAATAAAATGTTTATAATGAGTTTCGTCCAGTTTCGGATTTTCGCGACACGCTTCATACGTTTTATTTTAATAAATTGCAACTCAAACTTAGAAAAATACTAGACTAAGTTTAGTACTTAAGTACGAATATCGCTAGAAAAATTGAAAGTAAAAATACTTGGGAAGTATAACAAAACGACCCAAGTATTTTTACTTTCAATTTTCCTGGCGATATTCGTACTTAAGTACTAAACTTAGTCTAGTATTTTTCTAAGTTTGAGTTGCAATTTATTAAAATAAAACGTATGAAACGTGTCGCGATTATACGAAACTGAACGAAACTCAATAAAGGAGAATTGTATACATGCATGTGTGAACAGAAAAGACAAAAAACAAAATGGCGGGAGCGAGGTTAACCACAATTGTGCTTGAATGTAAAATGCTATATTTAAAAATGTTAGAAGAAAAAGATGGCGGCATCCAAATGTGAGAGCAAAATAAAAATTTTGGTTTAAAATGAATATTTTTATTTTATTAAATTTGCGGTATAAAAATATACATACATATATACATATTATATACGAATCTAAATTATATTTTAGTTAATTTTTTAATTATTTTTTATTATTACACAATTTGAAATTATTCTTTGATTGTAATATTAGAAGTTTAAATAATTTTCCAAATAGGTACTATGATTATTGCACATCAAGTTTATTATTTTCGCATTTGTTTTCTACCTAAAAACTTAAAACTGGACTAGAAATTAATTAATTTATGAAAACAATATTTGAATAGATATAAAATATATTTTGATGTAATTTTGTTTAAATTAACGCACATCTTTAAATTTTTTTAACAAAATTTTATAAAATTACCAAACTCATGTGAAAATGAAAAATAAAAACAAACCATGTACATTACACGCTATACACATTCCTACGAAAGAAAAATTGCGGTAACACAGTATACAGTAGTAACAACACAGTATACATATACGCTACAAACACTATCATTATAATGTGAAGTTTAACTTTCGTTAATTTTGGATGAAAACGAAGGAAAATACTATGCTCAATTTTTACTTTCGTTTTGTTATACTTTCGTTTTGTTGTTGTTGTTGAATGCAATCATAATTCAACATTTGCGTTCACACGGTAAAACGTAGTTGATGTTATTTACTTATGTATGTGTAAAATTATGTTCATTTCATATTGAATTTCTTCGGAGAAGCATCGTAAAAGCGGTTGTCAATTTATTCGTATATTTTTTTGGTTGTGTTATACAATAATATTTTTTTTTGTGTAATTTACATTAACGATAATTTTGAAAACAAACTGTTGTTAAAAAAATAAATAATAATAAAAATTATTTTAATTTTTAAAACAAATTGATAGCTACTTATTAGCTATTTTGATTAATATTTTTTACGCAATGCACAGCAATGCTTTACAATAATTTATAATTATAGTTTATAAAATTTTGTATTTGCTATTTGAAAAAATTGTATTTACTGTATAGGCTTTTTATATTTGTTTTTAAGAAATTTATATAAAAAAATTTTCATTAGCTTTGAAAATGATGTCGATGAGACATCGAAAGCTCAGTCTTTAAATTTGTTTTACTTTATTTAAAATAAAAACGAGCCCTAAACCATTATCAACTTTATTATAGTTATTATTGGCTCAATAAATAATTTTTAATTTATAAAATTTGTTTATATTTTTTATAAAAAATAAATTGATATTTAGGAATTAATTATGTTATACAAAAAAAATAAAAATAATTTTTTTGTTGAAAACCCAACTCAACTAAACATTTATTTTTTATGTTCGGTAGATGTTTTTATGTTTTGCGAACGAAAGACAAATTGAAAATAAAACATGTTTTCAGAAAAAAAAAATTGGACCGAAATTTTTTTTTATAGCTTTTCTGTTTGTGTTAGTAAATTACAATTCGTTCAACACCTAAAATTCGTGTTGAAAAAGTACGCAAAAAAAAATTTTAGATTCTAGGCAAGGGGAAAAGGAACGAAGAAATTTGTGTTGAATTCAACTCTCGTGTAAACAGGCGGAATTCTTACATTTTTTGTCAAAATTTACAACAACAATCGCAACAATCCCATATATGTAATTCCAAATTGGAATTGTTTTAAACCAACTTTTTTACTGGTATAGAATAATTCTATTCTATCTGTAGTTTAAATGTTCACCACCAGGGCAATTTTATTGAATACTTTTATTTTTAAATGTTGGCAATTAAAATATAAAAGTGAGTTTTGTTATAATTGTCGTCTTACTTTGGCAAAAGTTAAAACCATTCTGGAATAGAATTAATTTGTGCTCAAAGTAACAACCAAAGATATTTTTTAATTTAATTTTATTAGTTGGTGACAATTACATTTTGAATTTGAAAACAACGTAAACATGCAACTAAATACATTCAATTAAATAGTAATGTGCTAGAACATTATTGAATATTATTACAAATCGTAACTAATTGCTCGTGTTGTTTAAAAAAATTCGATGTCAAAATAACAAAAATCACTTTTATATTTTTATTGCCAACATTTAAAAATAAAAGTATTCAATAAAATTGCCCTGGTGGTGAACATTAAAACTACATGTAGAATAGAATAAAGGCGCTGATTGGTTAAAATTCGGCCATCTTGATTCGCCTTATAGGCAAAAATTTTAAATTGAACATTTCTCAATTTTGTATAAGGCAATTTTTCTTGCCTTAAAGGCAAAATCTGTACATGTATCACCGCCTTAATTCTATACCAGCAGAAAAGTTTGTCTAAAATAATTCCAATTTGGAATTACATATATGGGATTGTTGTTGTAAATTTCTCAAAGTAAGACGGCAAATATTCAATAATGTACTAGCACATTACTTTTTAATTGAATATATTTAGATGCATTTTTACGTTGTTTTCAAATTCAAAATGTAATTGTTACCAACTAATAAAAATAAATTAAAAAATATCTTTGGTTGTTACTTTGAGCCCAAATTAATTCTATTCCAGAATCCGTTGTTCCACACTTTGATTCTTTGGTCGTGATTCTTTCTTCGTTTCCTTCCCCTTCACAAACAAACTAATTTTTTGGCGGGGAAATTCTTGATTCTTTTTGCCCGGTTTACATACGACCAACATGTTTCTTCTGCAAAATGAATAAGATATAACATTGACTTTTTGCTCATGAGAAACAAGAAAAGGAATATATCCCAACAAAATTTTGCAGAAGAATTTTTGAGCAAAAATCACCATAAAAATGAAAATGTTGCCATAAAATATATTCGATCCGAGTATTTTTATGGCAACATTTTTAAAATTAACAAGAAAAAAAATATTTCGAATTTATAAATGTTGAGGATTCACAATAAAAACAGACACCATAGATAAAAATGTAAATTTCGCATTTTAATGCATTAAAAATAAATTAATAATGATCCTATAAAAAAAATTACGCCATTACTATATATGTTTATTTCTTTCTGGCATATTGAATATTTTTATATAGCGGATTCTTTCTTATTTACCTGCAAAAATTTGTAGAAGAAAACAATTTTGTCATGTAAACATGGCATTTTCCAGCAAATTTTTTTTTTTGATTCAACTGATTCTCGCACAACAACAAAAATAAATTTTTCAAGGACGCCTTGTTTATTCGTCGTTTTTGGGTTAATTTTAGTTTAATCTGCACTTCGAGTGCAAAAAATATATTTTTTCAACCAAGGAAGCAGTTTTCGCAGCAAATAATAAACATTTTTTACAATACGAATAAATCGAAAAACATAATTTTACGCACATACATACATACATAAAAAAAAGAAACGCGCAAAGACTACTGGGGGGCTATTTGGGAATTCGATTCGATAACGAGAGTACAAGATTCATATTGGATTTTAAATAAGAATCGTTCGAATCACATGACATTATTACTGACCGTGTAATGGGGGTAAAAGATAAATTAAAAAATATTTCATGGACATTTTTGACTCATTTTGGTTTCAGTTTTATTTCAGCTATGCTACACACAATTTTGGTTTCTGGATTCAAACTATTGCGCAATAGATTTTAATTTTTAATTTTAAACCCTTATTTTAAATTAAATCATTAAATTTAGTTGTCTTGTTTTATTCTTTTCTCTCGAAAATAAACTTTAAACAAAAATCTACATCTCAAAAATTTCCTTAAATTTTTTTATTTTCATTTCAATTTTTTACATTTCGGATTCACGGACAAAAATTTTATATAACAATTGCGACGTAAAAATTTTGACCGTGAATCCGAAATAAAAAAAATTGAAATGAAAATAAAAAAATTTACGGACACTTTTTAGATGTAGATTTTTGTTTAAATTTTATTTTCGAGAGAACAGAATAAAACAAGACAAAAAAATTTAATGATTTAATTTAAAATAAGGGTTTAAAATTAAAAATTAAAATCTATTGCGCAATAGTTTGAATCCAGAAAACCAAATTATAGTGTAGCATGGCTGTTTAAAGCCTTTATTCCACAATGAAACATATTTTTTCAGTAAAAACATAGCGAGATAAAACTATAATTTCGCCATGTACCAAAACGAAACAAAAAAAAATTTCAGTAAAAATTTACTGGGGAAAATGTTGCCATAAAAAGTATGAAACTCAATACTTTTTATTGCAACATTTGTTGTCTTTGTCACTCTAACGTAATTTTAATATGTATACTCTCCTCTTTTCGGTTTCTCAGTATTTTTTACTGGAAAAATATGTTTCATTGTGGAATAAAGGCTTAAGAGAGAGCTATAGGAACCAAGCGCACATTTTAGTGAAATTTTTTTTCGATATAATTTCTTGTAGATGCTACAAAAACGTACGTTCAACTTCTCTTATTTTTTTAATCATAGCAGACGTATGTGCAACTTTGATTCATTTTATTATGTTTACAAACAACTGACACTTTGCAATGACTTTACAATTTGTGTTAATTTGTCGCCGTTTGATGTACATATATGAATAATGAAACAATTTTGAGTTTAATAAGCAAACATTTGTTATTTAAAATGATTTGAAACCTAGAAATATATCCGCTTCCTGGTATTGACTATTTTATTATCTATTTTAATTTCTAAAAATGTTAAAATACCCAAATAAATAGATCCATAATATATTAAAGAGTTAATAAATAAATATTTAGTAAAATTATATAAATCAAGGCGAATTCGTGTTACTCAACTAGAAAAATAAAAATTCGCTTTTAAAATAATGAATATCTTTTTATAAGTACCCTCCTATGTACTGATAAAATTTTGTCTAAATTTAGTTAGTTTTCATGTGGGTTGCATGCACAACATTTGTGTAGCAGTTCTGGCTGCAAACATACTTTTTGATTTAATCGAAAAAATTATATCGAATATTTTTTTCCACTAAAATGTGCGCTTGGTTCCTATACAGAACAAAACAAAATAAAACTATGTAGTTTGTCTTGAAAAAAATACCAACATACAAAAAACCCTGTGTGGAATGGAGCATTGAATCACGACGAGCATTGAATCAAAGCGTCGCGAGGATCATTCAGCTATGCTACACACAATTTTGGTTTCTGGATTCAAACTATTGCGCAATAGATTTTAATTTTTAATTTTAAACCCTTATTTTAAATTAAATCATTAAATTTTTTTGTCTTGTTTTATTCTGTTCTGTCGAAAATAAAATTTAAACAAAAATCTACATCTCAAAAATGTCCGTAAATTTTTTTATTTTCATTTCAATTTTTTTCATTTCGGATTCACGGTCAAAATTTTTACGTCGCAGCTGCGTAATAAAATTTATGTCCGTGAATCCGAAATGAAAAAAATTGAAATGAAAATAAAAAAATTTAAGGACATTTTTGAGATGTAGATTTTTGTTTAAATTTTATTTTCGAGAGAAAAGAATAAAACAAGACAAAAAAATTTAATGATTTAATTTAAAATAAGGGTTTAAAATTAAAAATTAAAATCTATTGCGCAATAGTTTGAATCCAGAAACCAAAATTGTGTGTAGCATAGCTGATTAGATTCTGTCATTTTTTTTATATTATATATGTAATGTCATACATAATCACAAATTCATATGTGAAATTCACATAAAATTAAAAAATCACATAAAAATAAAATATATAAAAAATGACAGAATCTAATGATCATTCTACAAGGATTTCCGAGGAGGAACGCAGTTATGGGAAAAATGCATTTACAGAATTCAATAAGTATATAATTTTTAAGGTTAACTGTTTTATACTAACTAAATTTTGTTTGCGAAGAAAAAATTATGCTGAGTGTTTAAAATATCTACAAAAATATGAAACCACTGTTGGCTTGAACTGGAAGTCAATTCACAACAAATCTGTTGCAGAGTTTTATAAAAATGGTTTTTGCAATTATGAAGAATTTGAAAAAGTTCTGAATGAAATCACTGATGGTCGTGCTCTGGTATTAGTAAATTAACTGCTTAAATGCACTTTATCCTTTTAATACATACTTGTAATTTTTTGCAGATAGAACATTTCGAAATAAATGATGCTGATAAATGCATTGCCTTTCACAATCTGGCGGTTATATTGTACCATTTACGTCAACCATTTGCAGCATTACGAATTTTGACAGAAATTTTAAAGAATATTAAACAAATTGACGATACCGTGGTTCAAAAAATGGGTATTTTAACTATAAATATACTTCTTGATATCAATCGGCCGAAACAAGCATACAATGTATTGGAAATAATACAAAATCGTCTTGGAATCAGCAAGGATACTTGGGTTGTTGAAGACGACGAGGATCTTGAAGATGATCCAAATGATAAAGGAAGAGCGGAAAAGCAGTATGATGAATTCCGAAAAATGTTTAAGTTTTGTTTCATTTGGACAAATCTGTTGAATGGGAAAACTATTATTATCCCAATAGATGATTCTCCTGAATATTCAATCTTAAAAGCTCATCAATACTATTTAGGTAATGATTTTCAAATGGCTGCCAAAGAACTTTCGAAAATGACATCGCACGACCCCATTTTAGTACCGTACGTTAATAATGTTGTCTTATACAATAATTTGTATTTTATTGTTATCTGTTTATAATTTTCAGAAATTTCGGTGAGGATCAAAATACCTGTCTTGCTAACAATATGGGCCTGATCCATTTTGCTGTTCGTCATTATGCAATGGCCGTCCGATTTTTTCAGTATGCGTTAACTTTCGATCAAACTTCAACCGAAAATGTGAATAAAAAATCACCGCTTCCATTTATTGGTAAATCTCGTCGAGCAGATATCTTATATAATTTAGGTGTGGCAATGTTGCACCAACAACGTCCAAAAGAGGCATTTGAATGTTTATTGATTCCTCTCAATTATCATCATAACAATCCAAGATTATGGTTGCGGCTTGCTGAATCATGTATTATGGTACATAAACAGGGTGTGAAATCGAAAGAGAACAAAGATTTGGTTTCTTCCCTTATCGGAACTGGAGTTTATCGAAAATATATATTGCAACCCACACCACACAAATATATATCGTACGTACATAATATAATTTCCTTTTCGTGTATATTCATTTTTTTCTTTTAGCGATGAAGGCCAGTCTTTTGCCATACCAAGCCCAAATCTAGAATTCGCTTCACTTTGTCTTCGAAATGCTTTAACGTTAGTCGACTATTCACATAGCCAAAAATTAAATAACGAGAAAGAAGCAGGAAGTCGTTGGGATCACATAAATGAAGGATATTCTTGTAACCCGTCAAAAGCTCTAAATCAACTCCATTTTGAAAAACTGAGATGTGCAATTCTAGCGGCTTACAGTTACGTACTTATTAGCC
This sequence comes from Nephrotoma flavescens, assembly GCA_932526605.1. Classification (NCBI taxonomy): domain Eukaryota; kingdom Metazoa; phylum Arthropoda; class Insecta; order Diptera; family Tipulidae; genus Nephrotoma; species Nephrotoma flavescens. The sequence goes on along the minus strand of OW052220.1, from coordinate 163,473,309 downwards.
TGGGAGAATACACACTTGCGTTCAAGCACGGTAAAGAATTGCTCCTTTTAAAATACATCCCAGAAACTTACAAAATGTTAGGCCGCTTGTATTGTGCTGAATCATTAATCATGATGGATCGGATAAATGAAGCTATTGAATTTTTAGAACCGAAAATCATAACTGAAGAAAACGATTTTGAAACGAGCGGATCTCCAGATTGGCATATCCATTCATTAGATGCCGCCCAATCTGTTATGACTTATAATTTGGCAGTGGCATTTTTAATGCGGGGAGATTCAGAAGCAGCAAGAACTGCTGTAAATGCATGTAAACATCCAATTGTTTCGACACATTTAAAAATGTTGAAAATGTATATGAGTTTATTAGCTGGCAATACAGACAAATGTCGACTCGATGTTCGGTTAGATGCTCCGAAGTTCTTATAGTTTTTAAAAATATTTATTTTGTAAATTGGTCTATAAAATTTATGATAAATACGTAATTGATAATAAATAACAGTTTGCTTTCAAGTGTTTTTAAGTTTGCATGAGTATGCATTTTAGTAGTGAGTCGCCTAACAACGCCGCCGATGATCCAAAATTTGTTTGTTTTTTGCAAAATTTATTAATTGTTAACGTTCTAGCCAGCACCACGAACTGAACATTTTATAAATGCAGAACACTGTAGTAGTGAAATTCGCAAATATCAAATTTCTCAATCAATCCGCTCGACCAACAAAATATTATTTTGCTCCACAAATTACATTTTATCCTTCCTAAAATTTGCGCTAAATTTCTATACTGATGAAAACTGTTGAGTACATGAGTATTACAAGAAACCATTATCCAATGGAACTTGTATGAACGAATAGATATCACTGATTATGTAACCTCAACGAGATGGGTAAATCCGCGGTTCCACACTTTGATTCTTTCCACGTTTCCTTCCCCTTTACCAATACTGTTTTTTAGTTTGTGGGTACAGGGGGAAAAATCAAAGTGTGGAATGGCGGAATGAGATGTAGGGTCAACAAAATAAATATGAAGGCTAGGGAATCCAAGTCGGTTCTACCCGACTTCGTGTAGTTGGGCAATTACACTCACCCCCAGAGACACCCGAAACCATCGGGCATCGCCGCAAACAACCGAAACCGACAACCCTCCTATGCATCTGAACGAAAATGGAAAAAACAAACGTATGTACTAGGGAATCCAATTACCCGAATTTCGGGTACCCGACTTTCGGTTCCGTTTTTTTACCATTACCCCACCGGTTTCTACAAACATACGTTTCTATTTTTTTCCATTTTCGTTAAGATGCATTGGAGGGTTGTCGGTTTCGGTTGTTTGCAGCATTTCCCGAAGGTTTCGGGTGTCTCTGGGGGGTAAGTAATTGCCCAACTACACGAATTCGGGTAGAACCGACTTGGATTCCCTAATGAATCATTATTTACTATAATTATATTATAAATAATAAATACATTTAAGAGATGATTTCATTATTTATTTTTTTAACAAACTAGCAAAAACATAGACAGTTGTTGAAGGCAACAATATCCAAATCGGAATCATTACAATATAAATAGAGATGTTTAGATAAGCATATTCCAATTTTATGCAGATTAATATTTGAGCAGTTATTTTTAAAAAAACCGCAATTATATACCATTGATATAGTATAAATAATTTCTTTAGTGTTTTCAAGTTTCTCCATTTTCTTATTAATTTAATAAGAATAAATATAATTAATATCACATCATAAATCCACAGTGGAATAAATATTATAAACCAATTCCATCGCATTCTTGTTTCCAAGCCCAAACATAGTAGTATTAAAAAAATCAATAAAATTAGCCACGTAAATAAAGCTCGATGAACTAATGACATTTTATATCAATTTTACATTTTTTATTGAGAAAACATTTTGATTTTGGTAATATCTTCCGCCATGAAATATTTACTACATGTATTGTACATACTATAGAATCAGCCGTTCCACACGGGTTGTCATTTTGTCAAATGAAATCGACTTCACGCCAAGCTACACAAGGGGGTCGATTTTTTCCAAAATTCGACAAGTTGACGAAATAACCGCAAGTATAGTAGTGGTACGTGTGTTTGGGTTAGTACGAATGTGCGCCATTTAATTTTTTTGGATGACATTTCTAGATATCATTTCCATTTAAAATTTGTAAATGCAAATAAATATGCTTTAAATAATATTAAATTTATTTAATTATTTAATTTTAGTTCTAAAATTATATCTAATTCTGTGAAAACAAAACATTTATTCGACATTGAAAAATATGTTGAATTATTCCTTGAAAAATGAATGTTGTTTGCGCAAACGTGTTCAAAATCGAAAAAAATGTATAATGGTGTTATGACACTGACTAGTTTTTCAAATGGTTCATATGATTTAAAATGAAAATAGAGTAGGACAAGTAATGTAAGTACAAATCACTTGAAAGAATGAGTGAGTACAACATATAAACAAAAAATTGAAATAAATTCAGCAACAAATGATATAGCTTACTTTTGCAGCAGTTTAAATTGGGCAAATCTATAAAAAATAAATCAACTTTGATTATTTTTTTTTGACGTATAGTCATTTATTATGGTGTTATGACACTGACTAGTTTTTCAAATGGTTCATATGATTTAAAATGAAAATAGAGTAGGACAAGTAATGTAAGTACAAATCACTTGAAAGAATGAGTGTGTACAGCATATAAACAAAAAATAGAAATAAATTCAGCAACAAATGATATAGCTTACTTTTGCAGCAGTTTAAATTGGGCAAATCTATAAAAAATTAATCAACTTTGATTATTTTTTTGACGTATAGTCATTTATTAGTAATATGATTTTGTGTGTACGTGTATACTACAAAAATATTTCAAAACAAAACATTGCAGCGCACGCTGCACAAATATATTATTTGGTTTTCATAACGTCAAAATAAATGAGCATAGTGTTGTCTACTGTTTAAATTAGTTGTTTCTCTTTTTCGCCTTAATAGTTTTACAGCACATTACAGCACTTGAAAACTAGTCAGTATCATAACACCATAACCGTTATAGCAGTCATTTCCGCGAACGTGTTAACTCACCGCTCAAATACTTGGCGAGATGACAGACAAGTGTGACGACGAAAGGACATAAGCACCAAAACACAACCGATTTGTACCGATTCAGAATTTTTGATGCTTACATTCGCAGAAAATCGAACAAATTAACCACAGAAAAATTACACACACTAACATAAAATTGTATACAATACTCCTTATACGTTTACAAAAACGTCATATGTCCTTCGTCGAATTTTGGAAAAAATCGGCCCTAAGATATTATGACGCGTACATGACATCGGAAAAAAATATTTTCAAACTCGCTTGCCAACTCAAAACCAATCAAATTATTTGAAATGCTTTATACCACGCCTACTAGTTCCGAGCTCAAGTTGAAATTGTTTTAACTTTGTTGTTGTTTTAATACATTTTGTGTGTTCCCATAGGATTTTTTCCGAACTCTCATGATGTCATGAACGCACTATTATGCTTTGTTCATAACACCGGGAAAAATTACCATGGTATTGATAACCATGCTCTTCACCAATGAAATCGCTTCAAAATATAAAAACTCCGCCTACTTTTTTCATACTCGAGTTGAAATGTTTCTTACTTCAATACCAACAAAGCATTAGTTTCTGGTTTCATGTCGCGTACATGACACGGTCTTTTCCACACAGTGCGGCAACACGCTGCCTTTCTCTTCATCTCTTACGTCTTTGCCTATAAACTATAATTTTAAGTGCGAGTAAAAAAGCTGCACCTTTTTCAAGTACGGCTTCTATAGTATACAGACTAATACAACGATAAATAAATGAGAAAAAATCCACTTTTAGACCCGTTGCACATTTCAGCTAAGTTAAGCGAGAAACGTAGTTTCTGTTAGCATAGTTTAGCTTGCACAGCTCATTCCGCTGCACATTTGAACTAATTATAGTAGTATTCAAATCTCGCTGGAATTCTGACAGTTCTCGCGCAGAAGTAATATGGCGGATACACAGTAATGTATTAAGTATAATATTCATGTTTATTGCTTACATTTTTACATTTATTTGTATTTAAATTGAATAGGAATTTTAGGATAAAATTAAAACACAAAGTTTAGATTTTATAAATTAAAATGATATTTAATTCGATAAGTTAAGAATTAATTCCAAATTCCATTAAATTGAAAACTGAATTTGCTTTTCTATGTTGTTGTGGTTTTATGCGATACGAATAACATTTGGATATTTATTTTCCCTAGTTCGTACCAAAATTAAATGATGTCATTGTTTCCAAAAGGCGTGCAATATTTTTTTAGACCTATTAATTTTCACTTGATATATGGTTCTAATAACATAAATACATAATAATTTTGAATGCTTTGTGTATTAAAACTGAAATATAATTATTTTTCATTGTTATTTATTATTTTATTTAGGTTTACTATCTAAGATAAATGCGACCCACCAAAATTTTTATAAAAAAAATTTCTACATCACTGAAAGCTGCGCAGAACAGTTAAAAAAAAGTTTTTTTTAAGATTTGAATATTACTATACATCGCTCACACATACATTTCAATAAAAGTAAAATACTATGTTTACCAGAATATTATTAGAATCACATAGGCGGGAACAACATTCTAAATGTCATCTTAATTTCGATATATTTTAAATATGTACACACTAATAGCAATGTATGTGCGAGCGATATAGCTGGGGCGGTATGTTGTACCATCACTTCTCATCGAAATTCGAAAAAAGTCGAATGCCGGTATGTTGTACCATTTTCGAAAAGCAACAACTATAGTAGTATTCAAATCTCGCTGGAATTCTGACAGTTCTCGCGCAGAAGTAATATGGCGGATACACAGTAATGTATTAAGTATAATATTCCCGTAAAACAATTTTTGGATTTATGACCATAAAAAGACCAACAAATGACCATTCGTCCATAAGAGACGAAATAAGTCAACTGTCGGTCAATTGTTCAGTCATTTGTGCGTCTAATCCTTGCCAGAAAAGGGACGAACATTTTAAGACATTTCTGTCGCAGCTGATTCGGCCGACTTTTGACCGTCGCATTTGGCTAACAAATTACAGACGAATAAGCTTGGTAAAATAAGACCGACTTTTGTAAGTCAAAATTGACAGCCAAAAGGCATTAAAACGGATAGGTCTTTTGACCGTCATTTCTTATAACAATAGAGAGACGAAATTGATTAGCATTTGCTAGACTGTTTTGGGGCACATTGGTAAGCCAGTTTTTTTAATGGTTTTCGGGTTATGATTTTATAAAATAAATTATATTACATAAAAAATTCAAAACATAACAATTATTTTCATTTTATTTATTTTGCATCATATAAATTCCAAACAAATATTATAATCGAAAACAACAAAATCAGTTTGTGAAGGAAAGACTGGACCATTTCCCATTTAATAAATATTGTAATTTATTGTTTTATACTGCACTAAAGGAAGCTTATTTTCTGGTCGTAATTGTAATTTTGGATCTACAACTAGCTGATCTATGAAGTATTAGGAATCGATTCAATTTATGAAGATTAAAACAATTATTTTCTAGAAAATAAAAAATCCCGATCAAAATATAATATTATGTATAAGTTTACTAACCTGTAAATTAATATTGTTTAATTGCAATATTAATTTAAATTATAGAAATTATTACAACAAAACACTACACTTTCAACTTTATAAAAACTTGCTTTTATAAATTTATTTTAATAATAATTTTTCTCGACCACAAATTATTAATTTCATATTGCACGCACGACGAATGCTTTGTAAGTGAGGAAAAAAATTGAAACGTGGCGATGAACAATTTTAAGTCGAAAATGGCCATAATTTGTAAGTTGTATTTATTCCAAACGGTCGAATTCGTCTTATTTGAATTGCATAACTCTGTCTCGTCCCTCTTTCGAATTTAACATTTCCATTGCCAGTCTGTTTCGTCTCTATTTTGTACTTAGTATTTCAATTGATAGTCGTCTTCGTCTTTTATTTAATTTTGGTTCCTAATTTAACTCAAATTTTATTTTTCATTTACTAATTGATATTTATTTTGATTCTGGTTTCCAATAAAACTATAATTTCGATTCTTTTAGTGCGACTTTCACTTTTTTAAATTTAAGCGTTGGACATTTCCGTCTCTAACACGATATTTCGTCTCTTCTAGAGGCGGAAATGTCTCAATGGACGAAAATTGTTTTACGGGATTCATGTTTATTGCTTACAATTTTACGTTTATTTGTATTTAAATTGAATAGGAATTTTAGGATAAAATTAAAACACAAAGTTTAGATTTTATAAATTAAAATGATATTTAATTCGATAAGTTAAGAATTAATTCCAAATTCCATTAAATTGAAAACTGAATTTGCTTTTCTATGTTGTTGTGGTTTTATGCGATACGAATAACATTCAGCCATGCTACACTATAATTTAGTTTTCTGGATTCAAACTATTGCGCAATAGATTTTAATTTTTAATTTTAAACCCTTATTTTAAATTAAATCATTAAATTTTTTTGTCTTGTTTTATTCTGTTCTCTCGAAAATAAAATTTAAACAAAAATCTACATCTCAAAAATGTCCGTAAACTTTTTTATTTTCATTTCAATTTTGTTCATTTCGGATTCACGGTCAAAATTTTTACGTCGCAGCTACGTAATAAAATTTTTGACCGTGAATCCGAAATGAAAAAAATTGAAATGAAAATAAAAAAGTTTAAGGACATTTTTGAGATGTAGATTTTTGTTTAAAATTTATTTTCGAGAAAAAAGAATAAAACAAGACAAAAAAATTTAATGATTTAATTTAAAATAAGAGTTTAAAATTAAAAATTAAAATCTATTGCGCAATAGTTTGAATCCAGAAACCAAAATTGTGTGTAGCATAGCTGATTTGGATATTTATTTTCCCTAGTTCGTACCAAAATTAAATGTTGTCATTGTTTCCAAAAGGCGTGCAATAATTTTTTAGACCTATTAATTTTCACTTGATATATGGTTCTAATAACATAAATACATAATAATTTTGAATGCTTTGTGTATTAAAACTGAAATATAATTATTTTTCATTGTTATTTATTATTTTATTTAGGTTTACTATCTAAGATAAATGCGACCCACCAAAATTTTTATAAAAAAAATTTCTACACCACTGAAAGCTGCGCAGAACAGTTAAAAAATAGTTTTTTTTAAGATTTGAATATTACTATACGTATATATTAAGAATTCAATCCGGATTGAACCCGAATCGAAATTTCAATATATACGGGATCGAGTCATCTTCGCGTTAACTCGATTCGATCCACCAAATTTGTAGAATCGAGTTAACTCAATCCTTATAAACGCCAATATATACGGAATCGAGTCGAAAAACAACAACAACAAATTATTATAAAAATATTAATAATAAAACAGCGCCATTTTTATTTCGTTTACGATTATTTGCGTATATTAATAAATTTTTTAAGTATTTTTATTTTTGTTTTAATTTAAATAAACATAGAAATATGTATTTAGAAATTTTTTTTTGACGTTTATCTCAACTCGGTTTCGATTCGATCCCAACATAATCCGCTAATATATACGCTAGAAAAGATAATTCAGTTTCAATCCAAAGTTAACTCTAAGTTGATTCGATCCGGATTGAATCCCTAATATATACGTAGAAAATGATACAACTTTCACTTTTTCGATTCGACTTTTTTCGAATTCGACTTTTTTCGATTCGAAGTGATGGTACAACATACCGCCCCTGACGGATCCGTAATGTTGGCTGAAGAAAGGTGTCGCTTTTCCACTAGTCCCCTCTTTTTAGATTGTAAATGTATTAGTGCGTACGAATTTTCCAAATGCATTCTGTGCTTTTTCTCTTTCATTTGCGCACAATATTCCATATGAAAACATTACGCAGAATCCTACTTTATCCTTGCAAAAATGAAATATAAACAATGCAAATTCCGTGCATATTTGTCACGCAATTCCGTGCGAATAATTAAACGTTCACTGTGCGTATTTGAGACGCAGTTTCCGTGCGAATAATTAAACTCCTAATGAATAGTATGATTTTCCAATCTAAATAAACAAAACATTTCAATCAAAGTGAAATTACCAAGACTTTGGAAGTTTGGTTTCGAACTAATGAAACATTGAATTTTTAGTATCAAAAAATTCGGTCGTCTCATCAGACTGCAGTGACCAAACTACAAACATTTTGAAAATACTTTGAACTAATCAAAGTCGCAATGCTTTAGCTAATTTTAATGATTCGCTACGCAATTCCCAACCCCTTTGTAACCTCAAATTTTATTGTGTTTAACGCATACCTGAGATTTTTATGAAATAAAATGATATGTAATAAAATAACACAAACAAAATAATTCTAGCTCAAATATGGCGTCGCGCGTCAGTCTCAAACAATTAAAGAATAATTATACTTGTATTTGTGTGTATTATTTTGTAACATCGTTATAATAAATTCGTTTGTATTTTATATTCACACAAATATGATAATTGGGTAAGGAATGGCGTGCGTAAATTGTGCTCTTTTGGGTACGAACCCAAAATTGTTTGTTGGGGTGTGCATCGTTCCATTAAAACTCATGTACAACCAAGAGCGATGAACATAGCTCACATCGCTTAGCTTAGCTTAGCTGAAATGTGCAACGGGCCTTAAGCTTAGTCCTCAGTTCGATTTCACGTGAAATTCCCATACGATTTTACCAAAGTGAAATTAGAAATGAAAAATTCCGCTTTTGTTTTCATTTTGTAGAAACAAAACTCCACCTACATTTGTGCAAGGTAACTATAAAACTATTTTTGTTCATCAAATCGGAACCAACGAAAATGTATTCTACAACCCAAGTATAACAAAACGAAAGTAAAAATTGAGCATAGTATTTTCCTTCGTTTTCATCCAAAATTAACGAAAGTTAAACTTCACATTATAATGATAGTGTTTGTAGCGTATATGTATACTGTGTTGTTACTACTGTATACTGTGTTACCGCAATTTTTCTTTCGTAGGAATGTGTATAGCGTGTTACATGGTTTGGTTTTATTTTTCATGTTCACGACATGAGTTTGGTAATTTTATAAAATTTTGTTAAAAAAATTTAAAGATGTGCGTTAATTTAAATAAAATTACATCAAAATATATTTTATATCTATTCAAATATTGTTTTCATAAATTAATTAATTTCTAGTTCAGTTTTAAGTTTTTAGGTAGAAAACAAATGCGAAAATAATAAACTTGATGTGCAATAATCATAGTACCTATTTGGAAAATTATTTAAACTTTTAATATTACAATCAAAGAATAATTTCAAATTGTGTGATAATAAAAAATAATTAAAAAATTAACTAAAATATAATTTAGATTCGTATATAATATGTATATATGTATGTATATTTTTATACCGCAAATTTAATAAAATAAAAATATTCATTTTAAACCTAAATTTTTATTTTGTTCTCACATTTGGATGCCGCCATCTTTTTCTTCTAACATTTTCAAATATAGCATTTTACATTCATGCACAACCTCGCTCCCGCCATTTTGTTTTTTGTCTTTTCTGTTCACACATACATGTATACAATTCTCCTTCATTGAGTTTCGTTCAGTTTCGAATAATCGCGACACGTTTCATACGTTTTATTTTAATAAATTGCAACTCAAACTTAGAAAAATACTAGACTAAGTTTAGTACTTAAGTACGAATATCGCCAGGAAAATTGAAAGTAAAAATACTTGGGAAGCCATATTATTGGAATACATACACAATTTTCGGTCGACTGTATCATGGTATTGTGTATAAATAAAGAAGAAAACATTTCGTAAAGAAAAAAGAAACAATGTGTAAACAAAAAATAAAATAAAAAATTGTAGAAGCTTTACAGTAACTAGTCCGTAATTATTATCCTTATACAGTTTTGTCGTTTCTTGTTTTATTGGAAATAAAATTGTTACTTGTAAGGAAAATAGTCCATAAGTTTAATTCAATAATAAATACAATACATTTATCTCAAGATTGCTGTAAAAATGGTGCATTATAAAAAATAGGCTTATTTCTTGATTTCAAAACAAATACAGCACCAAACCGAAATTTGATAACCATTCGCCTTCGCTTCAATATCCACACTAAACAAAATAAAAAATCAAATTTGAAATTATAATGAAATGTGATTCCACCTCTTCCACTTCTATTTTACATTTTTCTTCTATTTGTTATTGTTTTTAGTTTTGTTTTTACTTCTATTTGATGTGTGCGTGTATCATGTCGTATATTTACAGAATCTACTTAAATATAAGTCCTGCTTACTCGTCTCATTGACAAATACCTATTTAAAAAAAAACTAACAAAGAGTGTGTTGGTTACACTAACAATACAACGAAAATTTGAATATTTTTTTGTTCATTTTTTTGTTTCTGCACCAACACATTTATACCTAGTTATTTAAAAAAAAATTCTATGGAAAAAAAATTTCCAATACATCTTTATTTAGTAATTGTTTATTTCATATGTGTGGAGTTAGCAGGACTTATATTTAAGTAGATTCTGATATTTATTATAAAATGTTGTGAACTTTTCCTGTATTTTTTTACTAATACAAATAAATAGATGACCGAAATATTTGATAGGATCGGTGTATACTCGAGTACAGTTCGGCTTGTAGAATACATTTTCGTTGGTTCCGATCAAATGGAAAATTGTATGTGATATTTTTGTGTTTTTAAGATGGAAGGATCAACGCACTGATATATAACTCATGGATACGGTATACATAAAAAACTGTGGTATAAAAAACAAAACTAAAAATCGTATCTAATGTGCAATAGAGAAAGCAAAAATGTATCTTCCTTGTCTAGAATTCCGAATTTTCGGAAATCAAATTCAAATTAGTATAGTAGACTACAAAAAAAAACAGTTGACATACACTTGATAAAATGGATGCAATGCGATGTTTATTTATTTTTATTTACGTTTGATTTATGTCGAATTTTAAATTTGTTTTTGGCTTTGGCATGTTGTTCGGAATATAAAAAAAAGTATATGTGGAATATAAAAAAAAGTTGTACCATATTTTGTTGTCGTTTGCTATGGGAATTTAGTTTTATACCGTATCCATGAGTTATATATCAGTGGATCAACGTCATCATCATCGTCAAAACAATCTAATTTATAATACTTAAGTAACATACTTCAAATAATGGATCCGACGAATCAACATTTTTAAGTGGACGAACGGATGGTTCTATAAACGAATATATGTAATTACTGGCTAATTTTAGGTTTATAAAGTCCTCCGCCTGTTTTAAACCTCTCTACATATTCATCTGCGACAACTTTTGTAAATTCCCCTAATTTATTTTTGAAACAATTAAAAAATAGTATTCTTTTTTTTGGAAATATTTTTATTTAATATATTTTAGCTCCATAAAATCGATTGTAATATTTATCATATGTAAATTTAATAAAATAATATGTATTTTTTTAATAAAAATATGTCATTTTCCTATTGTATATTCAAACAATTTTTATTGTGCATGTCGAAAAATAGAACAAGAACAAAAACTACTTTTATCCTTTGATTTAAGCTTAGTACTCAGTTTTCAAAGTGAAATGAAATTTTGGCGAGGTCTCCAAAAATCTATTTATTTTCGCGTGAAATAGAAATGAAATTTGATTTGGAGAATTTTTAATTTTAACGTATAAATTTGTAGACATGCATAAATTAATTTCTTTATTTTACGTAAATAATTTAAATTAAATTGACTTTAATTAAAATTTATGAATTTGTGGTATTAAAAAATTTGTTTTTTGTCAAAAACAAACAAATGTCAAAATTTCGCGTGAAAATAATGTGCCACATTATTTTCACATGAAAATAATTTGGAGAATTTATGCGCGTTTGTAGACATGCATAAATTAATTTCTTTATTTTACGTAAATAATTTAAATTAAATTGACTTTAATTAAAATTTATGAATTTGTGGTATTAAAAAATTTGTTTTTTGTCAAAAACAAACAAATGTCAAAATTTCGGGTGAAAATAATGTGCCGAGACATTATTTTCACATGAAAATAATTTGGAGAATTTATGCGCGCCATCTTTGATGTATTGAACACACTTGGTTTTTTCGTTGGAGAACTGAGTACTACAAAACGAAAACAGAAATGAAATTTTTCATTTCTAATTTCACTTTGGTAAAATCGTATGGAAATTTCACGTGAAATCGAACTGAGTACTAGGCTTTAAACACCAAAAAGAGAAGATAAATCAACGGATAAATTAATACTCTCGGATTTTATTTTTGTTTATCGTCGTTCATAAAATGCAAACAGTGGATTAATTCTAGATTAATCGTTTATCCGTGTTCATAAAATCGGGCCTCGGATTTTATTTTATTTTATCGTCGTTCATAAAATGCAAACACTGGATTAATCGTTTATCCGCGTTCATAAAATCGGGCCATACCCGGCAAACGAAGAAGTTCTTCTGGATGTGATGAAAAAGTAATGAAAAAGGTACTTCTTTTCTTGTGAAAATAGATAGGGCGACGGGATAATTTCCATGACTTTTTAAAAAACCACTATACATTTGTCCCTTTCCTTCTCATTATCTAAAAAGACATGTTATCTCTTTCTTACTGCCTTACATTCCACAAATAAAAAGTACTTTAAAAGTACTTTGTTTTAAAAAAAATTAATGACATACATATGTAATATACAAATATATAAAATTAAATTTTTCAATTTTATCACATATACAATTCAATTTATCGCATTTTGCTTAATACATATATACATATATGTATATTACTAAACATTAAAAAATATAATATTTATTTGTTTGTTGATATTCAGCTAATATATACTAAAAATAATTTAATTAAGTTTGACGAGAACATGTAATATAAAAATAATTCCTAATAGATATTATGTTTTACTTATACATTATTCATTCATTTCAATATAATAATAATTATTAAATCTTTACAAAATTTTATTAACTATTTGACTAAACACAATCACAAAACAATTTGGATTACAAAAAAAAAATGCGACGTATAAAGAAATATAAAGAAAGGAGCACAAAACTATAAAAGCCTTTATATTCATCTCGCTCTACTGCTATTTTATACGAAAACTACTGAAGTCACGTTTGCTGAGTAGTGTTTAATTATAAAAATGCTGGCGTTTTTTTATATATAGTTTGTGTTTTAGTTAAATTTTAGTGTTGTGCTTTGTGTAAATACAAAAATTTATTATTAAAAGCGTTTTTTTGGAAAAATCTGAAAAGTTTTTTTGTGTGCATAAAAAAGTGAAGAAATAAAAAATGGCCGATCGCCGCGGTATGTGAATTTAAATTTGTAAATTTAAATTTTCTCGACAATTCGTTTGTGTTTATATATAAAAATGTGGGCATTTCAATTTAATTTGTGCTTTGTTTTAATTTAATTTTTTCGAAATTTTTTTTGTGTATATTAAATTTTTCTAATACATACGTGTTTTTTGTCGAGTACATACCATACAAAAATTAGTGATGGGATAGTAAAAAGTATACAAGTCGGTCGACTTTGAGTTGATTTCAATTTTTTCTTATGGTGCTTAATTATAAAAATGCCGATATTTTATATATAGTAATTCTAATCTGTGCTTTGTTTGTACTTTCCTTTAAATTAAATTTTTTCGTAATTTTTTTTGTGTATATACAATTTTTCATGTGTTTAAAAATTGGTGAGTAAAAATTGGTGATGGGATATTAAAAATGTCTACCACTACACAGATGAGGAGGAATTTGCAAGAGAAACTAATTGGATACACAAACAGAAGAAAATACCAAGGAAAAAACGAAGAGCAGAGTTCTCGCCAGAAGTTGAGGAGCTCTCGCAAGCAAAAGTTAATGAAACTGTCAAACCAATGCCTGTACCCCAACATCACCAGCAACAAGAACAATGCAAGGTTGCAATGAAGGCCAGAGCACCACCAATTGGCCAATTGGCATTAATGTGATAGGCATTACTGAGTTTGCGAATATCCAAGCTCTAAAGAAATCAGTGTCCACAAACGTCTATAGAGTAGCACTAAACAATAATGTTTGGAAGATAAACACAAGAGATCCCGATGCATAGAGAGCTTTAGCCACAAAGCTCACTGAAGAATTTAAAGAGTGGTTTGCATATGAAGACAAAAATAACCGAAAAATCAAGGTTATGGCCAGAGGTCTACATCCCACCTGCAACAAGGAGGATATAATAGAAGATCTCAAAATGAAAGAACCGCAAATTGAAGACGCAGTAAATATTCTTAAACGAGAGAAAGTTGAAAATAGTCAAGGAACCAAGATCGTTAAAAGAAGGTTCACATTCAACAAAAGCGAAAATATTCAAAATATATTTAATATCAAAGCAATACTTAATATGAGGGTTAAAATAGAACCACTGAAAAAAAAACACGAGATTAATATCTCAATGCACCACACCCAAAGATATTTCGGGAAAGATGTTAGGGGAGTTTCTTTTTTAATTCGTTTAGTTTCAAGTATAGTCAATTAATATGCACATATTATTTATTTATTTATTTATCATAAATCAATATTCAATTTAAATATTCAAAATCAATTGTGAACTAGCAGTAAAAGTATATTTTTGATTATTAATAAATCGATTAATAATTTATATATAATTATAATTTATTAGCAAATCGATCAGTTTTAATGATAAAGGATATTTTAATTTGTTTTAAATATTTTAGTAAACATTTAATTTATTTTTTGCCCCCGCGCTGTGTAACAATTCACACCGCCATTACATGATGTTATGAAATTTATAATGTTGTTATCTAGCTTTTATTCTTTCTCTATTCCAAAAAAGTATCAAAATAATAACAGAAACATTACAAAATTTTCAACTTCAAAACGGTGTTCTATCTATATACCATACTCAGAATAATAAAAATAAAAAGAACAACAGAAATTTCGTTTTAATTTTGCTGCCACTTAAACAGAATAGACGAGCGGAAATTTACGTCCAGTGGGTCAATTCTGCAACCCTATTCCTGAATACGATACGAAAACGAAAGTATAAGATTGCTATTCAATTTTGAATCGTACGAATCTGTATAGGAACCATGCGCAGATTTTAGCGAAAAAAAAACTAGATATAATTTTTTTCCGATTAAATAAAAATAAATGAATGCAACCAAACTGCTATACAAATTTTGTGCATGCAACCCGTAAAAAAGCTAAATAAATTTAGACAAAATTTTATCAGTACATAGGAGGGTACTTATAAAAAAATATTCATTATTTTGAAAGTAATTTTTTTTATTTAGCAACAATCAAACAAATTTCTTTATAATTATTTATAATTTTTATTGAAGAACGAGAAACACCAATTCGCCTTGATTTATATAGTTTTACTATAAATTTATTTATTAATATTTTAATATATGCGAGGATCGATTTATTTGGGTATTTTAATATTTAGAAAATTATCTAGGTAATAAATTAGTCAATACCGGATACGGATATATTTAAAGGCTTCAAAACAATTTTAAAATACAAATACATATTTGTTTATTGAACCAATGCCTTCTATACTACTGGCCTTTTACTACTCTCATTTTTCGCACATGACGTCAATTTAAGTCTATACCGAGACTGCGCAATAATAATTTTAGGATATTTACACTAACAAAGCAACTAGAGAAAGCAACAACAACGTCGACTTAGCGTGTCGTCATCATTTGGTGTAAGCGGCCAGTAGTTTAGAAGGCATTGATTGAACTCAACACTATTTCAATATTCAAAATGTAAAACAAACAAATAAATTACCACAAATTGAAAAGTCATTGTGAAATGTCAAACATAATAAAATGAATCAAAGTTGCACATATGATTTAAAAAATATTAAAAGTTCAACGTATAAAAACGTTTTTTTAGCAACTATAAGAAATTATATCAAATTTTTTTCGCTAAAATCTGCGCATGGTTCCTATACTGATTCAATTCAAATATGAATTTTGCATTTTCGCTTTCGTATCGTATTCAGGAATAGGGGGGCTGGGGCGGTATGTTGTATCATCACTTCAAATCGAAAAAAGTCGAATCGAAAAAGTGAAAGTTGTATCATTTTTGCTTTTCGAAAATGATATAACATACCGCCATTCGACTTTTTTCGAATTTCGATTCGAAGTGATGGTACAACATACCACCCCTGTGGGTCGATTCTGGCGGCTTTAGGAAATAGGATTTTTTTCCTATTTAGGAAAAAGTTTTGATAGCAGTTTTTTCCTAAAAAATCTTTCCTATGGTTTATTTTGATACACATACCTAGTGTTCAGTCCGACCAAAATGATAAAAATTATCATGATATTTTTTATCTGTTTTTGCCATAAAACGCACTCATTTATCACAAAAAAAACCAAAAAAATTTTCGATTCTGGCTGTCAAAATTTATGTACATTTTATTTCTCATGTTGACAGGAACAACCTTTTGTTCAACTTTAATGTTATATTTTTGTATTAAACAATAATACATTAGGAACAATGTAGTTGAAATCAGCGTCTTTAATAAACTCAACAACAAATATTGTTTGTGTATGATTTGTGTGTGTAGTTTCTTTTCTGTGTTTTTGTTCAATCTTCAATGTCCATTTCATTTCCTCTGATGGCGGCCGCATGAAATGTGTCTCGACTCTCGAGCTGAGGCAACAAAGCTAAAAATGAGTGATATAATGTTGTGATGAAATGTTGTGTACCGCCTTTTTGAGATCACACATTTTTAAGTTTTAACTTTCTTGGCTTGGCTCGAGAGTCGAGAGACATTTCATGCGGCCGCCTTGAATGATTTATTAGGTGCGACGTTGTGTGGTTAAAATTATTCGTGTAGTCACGAATTGGGCGAGAATGTGATTTCTTTTACACATGCCATCTAAAAACAATTTGTGAAAGTTTTTAGAGCAATCAGTTATCTTATCTCCAAATCTCTGTCATAAATTATAATTGAATGAATGTTTAAATGAGTGAATTACTATGATGTATACTCCCCGGGTTTGTTTTATTAGCGTTAAGATGTGAAGTATTAAACTATTGTGAAATACTTAGGCATTAGTAAATAGTAAATTGTTGTTATGACAGCGTCAATAATGTTTTGACGTGCAGAATCAATTTATAATTATTTTGTCGATTTGGTTGTTCACTCGGGTTTGACATAAAATTATACGGAGTGAAGTTAGGGTCACAAAAAATATCATGATAATTTTTATCATTTTGGTAGGACTGAACACGCCATATAGGAATAAATTTTTCCCAAATTTTTGATTAAGTTGAGTATTGAAAACCATGACTGTAAGCGGTTAATAAATGTCAAACTTGCATTAATTGTCTGTAATTATATTTTTTTTTTGTCTAATTAAAAATTAAAAGAATTAAATTTAAAAAAATATTGCATGTGTTATAAAAGAATATCTTTCCGCACCCAAAGTAGGTGTGGAAAGATAAACGTGAAAACTGCGATAAATAGGAAAGAAAATATGTCCATAAGACACACCGAATAAGCTTATAGGGGAAAAAATACAAAACTGCTATAAAAAATTAAAATTCTTTCCTATTTTCTATTCCTATAGGAAAATCAGAATCGAGCTCAGTAGTGGGACCAAGCGCAAATTTTAGTGATAAAAAAAATCACAAAAGAAAAATATTTTTTTTTTCTTAAAAACTGATGCAACCGAAACTGCTACAATATTTGTTTTCGTCAAAACAAAAGAAAGAAAATCACTAACAAATTCGTGTTCTAGAACTTGAATCGATAACTTCGTCGTTTGGGTGCTAGAGCACGAATCAGTAAAACGTAATTAAAAATACATACATAATATAAATAACATACATTTGAAAGTTAATCACATAATAAAATAAAACAAACTAATTTAATATATTCAACAAAATTAATCATATCATCAACTTATCCGGAGCTTTAGCTTTTAGCTTGAGAAAATTCTAGAGCATTTCTCTGGACTAAAGGAACAATAGGTCATATGGATAGAAATATCTGACCTCAAAAAACTAAGAAACAAACAAATAAAATCACTAAAATTTAGTGGTACGTCTCGACGTACGTATAAAAAAATTAACTGTTTTTAAAAAGTGAACAATTAAAATTAAATAAATGTATCGTGAAATTTAATAATAATTCTAGCTTAATAATCTTTTCTTCTTTTGTGAAGTATTACTAGTTACAAGTTATTTTAAAATGGTAGGTTTTTTATTTTTGTGTGAGTTCTTTTTTGAACAATTACCCCGTACAACGAATAAGATTTTATTATTTATTTAGTCAAAGCGGAATTAAATAAGTTTTCAATGTTTTAGTACACAGTATTCAACGAAGTATTCAACGTTACATATTTCAATTTAGAGGGTTATAAATAATTGTGAAGTACATATTTTTTTTTGTAATTTTGCTACTGTTCGCTTTTTTTTTTTTTTTAAATAAAATAACATAACATTAATCTTATCATCCCGAAATCGAGCCAAATAACTGTATATATTTATATTGTTCTACAATAATTTAAACAACGTGATTAACAGTAATAAATACCTATATGAATTTGATTTGTACTTTCAAAATGTAAAGCAGCGAAGGGGACGACGCTCATTATAAATAATTTTCACTTTAAATTTAAAAAACAATTGTCAAATTTTCTACTGAAACTATCTGTCAAAATATATATTTTGTAAACAAGTTAAAAAACGACATACGTCTGCTACAAAAAAAAAATATAATGTCGACGTACGTTTTTCTAGCAAACTACAAGATTTTTTTTTTATCACTAAAATTTGCGCTTGGTCCCACTACATGACTTTAGAAATAGGAATTTTTTTCCTATTAAAGAAAAAATATGATAGCAGTTTTTTCCTATGGTTTATTTTGGTACACATAGGAATAAATTTTTCCCAAATTCTTGATAAAGTTGATTATTGAAAACCATGCTCTGTAAGTGCTTAAGACATGTCAAACATACGTTGATTGTATGTAAATATAATTTTTCTGTCTAATTAAAAATTAAAAGAATTAAATTAAAAGAATATTGCATGTGTTGTAAAATAATATCTTTCCGTACCCAAAATAGGTGCGGAAAGATTAACGTCAAAACTGCGATAAATAGGAAAGAAAAATTCCCATAAGACACACTAGGATAAGCTTATAGGGGAAAAATACAAAACTGCTATAAAAATTTCAAATTCTTTCCTATTTCTTATTCCTAGCCGGGGTTATGTCCGATGGCCGTGCTTTAGTTGACGTTGCTAGGCAAGAAGCAGCAAATCATCGTATGTTCTTCAATAAACAAATTCCTTGTTGAATGATAGTTTATTCAATTCTGTTCGACTTTCCGATGCTTCTGTTATGTCATCATCGTCGCCGGCTTAAGGAACTGAGCCTGAGCTCTATATTTTGAATATTTTGACACTTGGACATACAAAATAAATATCGATGTCGATAAGTTTAATTAATTTTTTATTTTTACAAAAGTACCAAAAACAATTAAATATATATATTAAAATTAATTTTATTTATTTAATATATCAATTTATATTAAAAATAAAAAAATTAAAAATATATTTGAAAAATCGATAAGTATCGCTATTTCCAACGATTTCGGTTTTACGGAACGGTCACGTACCATTTTATTAAATTTTTTTACTATGAACCGCGGAACAAAAACCGAAAGTTATACCTCAAACAGATTGACGTCGAAAACATCGGCGCTAAATTTAAAATACATGTATTTCCATAAGTGCGAACAGATAGAGCGTTGACATTCGACGTCAAAATATAAAAATTTATATTTTTTGGACGTTGAGTGACATTTAGTTAAAAACAAACAAAACTTATTTTTTTATGAAATGGATGAGGTGACAATTCATAACTAAATTTTGTTCTAATAAAGAAGTGGTAATTGTAAAACTCAATTGAGTTTTACAATTTTCAGGATACATTTAATGAGAAATTAAGCTTTCTATAAATTACCCATTGTGAATAACATCATTGCCATTTTCATTAGCATTATTATATTATCACTATTATCCATTTCTTCTATTTTGCTGGTATGTTTATTTATCCACATACAAAAAGATTTAATATATTATTAGTATTTTAAGTCTGTCTACAAATGAAAGAAATGTAAAAAACGGCGTCTATCTGTTTGACAAAAAAGATTTGAACTTTGAGTGCCGAAGATCGGCGATATGCGCCGCTATTCTGTTTGGGGTATTATGTAAAAAAGATGTAGGCACTACATCTTTTTTTGATTTCGAACGTTGTTTTGGGCCCAGTAAGCTTTATAATATCGATAAGTTTTTATATGGGAAAACAACAACAAAAACTAAAAACTGAAAACAACCTCGAAAACAATAGTATAAATGCAGCACTATAGGAAAACCAGAATCGACCCACGATTAAAAACTTAACAATTACAACAAAAAAACAAACATATTTTTATGCGTTGCATGTACATAATATGCAATTTTATTATTTTATATATGAGAATTTATAATTATTCGTGTATTTCATCTATGATATTTATAAAATATTCATGTACACATATACTAATATGAATATAAAATCAAAAATACTTTTCACTACACTGTAGAATTGTATTTTTCTAAACCTAACCTAAAAAATAATTTATCGAATTGCAGTAATTTAAATCGCATATAAATTATTTTTATACACATTTTTACACACAATTTTTAAACACACCCATGCTACACACGATTTTGGTTTCTGGTTTCAAACTAAGTCGCAATAGATTTTTATTTTTAATTTAAACCCTTATTTTATATTAAAACACCAAATTTTTTTGTATTGTTTTATTCTGTTCTCTCGAAAATAAAATTTAAACAAAAATCTACATCTCAAAAATGGCCTTACATTTTTTTATTTTCATTTCGGATTCATCGAAAAATTTAATGTCGCAGTTAAAACGGATTTTGTAGGGGATTTTAAAGGGAAAGAAATAAAGGTGAAGCCGGTCTTTAGAGACTACATGTAGCACGGCTGATTGATATTAATTCGTTTATATTCAAAACTATTGTAGTTTCATTCAAGATTTTAGGAAATATATCAAAAAAATATTACAAGAAATATATGAATGAACACAAGAAATATGTTTTTAAGGCTGCGAGCCAATAGTCGGGTAAAAGTCAATTTTAAGTAAATTTTGCGGTAAATTCATTTATTTTTCATAAACTCTATGGCAAACTGATCGAAACATCTGTCTTAAATCTGATTTTTACCATAGTAAACGATTTACCCGACTATTGGCCCGCAGGCTAAGTCATATTTAGCCGAAAATCCAAGTTTGTATAATAATTTTTTGTCGTTGTTTCTTACGTTATTCCTGTTATATTTTTATTCCATCTATAGATCATAATACCATAAATTAAATAACTTTCCACAATGTATTATGTAAATAACTTTCCACAATGTATTATGTAAATAACTTTCCACAATGTAATGCATCTTCCTCGTCTGTATTTGTTTCACCGCTTGAGGGGTCAAAATTTACATCGTAAATAATTATTATGGATTACAATCGAACATAATGACATGGTCTATACACTTAAACGGACGGTAAATATTTCTATTGTGGATGGCTGATGGAACCATGATGGACTTTAGATTTTTAATTAGGAATTTCCAATATTGAGAACGGTGAACTATACAACGTTTCTAGCATTTTAACAAACTATACAAAAAATTAATTGAGCATATGTTTTTACTAGACATGACAGTAGTTAATTACTTTTTTATTTTGACAAATAACCTACACAGTTTTTTTTCATACACAGTTTTTTTTGCTGTGTTTATTTTCGCTTTTTTTCGAACGTTTTCGTAAAGAATTTATTTAGCGTACATATACATTTTTTTGTATTTAGCATATACATTTTTTTGTTGGTAGGTTAGTATAATAGTGAAGCTTCGTAAACCGTAAGTTTACCGTGCGCTGTTTGTAGGGCTTTAGTGAAAAAATGTCACAAAGACAGGTGTCAAAAGACAAGTTTTATAACTAGACAAAATTAATTTTTACTCCAAATTGTACATATATTGTTGGCAAAATTTTTTAAAAAGAAATATTGAAGCAAGTAATATATATATATATATATATATGTATATATATCCATCCGGAAAATGTTAAACTTCTTTAGAATCTAAGATAAATTTATTCTTAAACAAAAGTGAATTAAAATCTTGTGTACCTGCATTCACTTATAATTTGTAAATATTTGGCTTCATTGGATTTGTATAAAAAAAAACCCAAATTTACCTATAAATTAATTTTTGAGTTGAGAAAGAAAAGCTGCAAATTTATTTATTTTAATTTAATTGTGTTGTTTTGACCTTGTACGGAAAATTGAAGATTAAATTCGTAGAACTAAACAATAGTTTTATTGGAATGGCAAATTCAATTCCGCCCTTGGTTTCAAATTCACCACCACCTCTCGATTTTGATGATTACAACGATAATGACGATGAGTTTGGAGGCTTTGATCCTTCAGATACTACATTTAATAATAATTTTTTAGATGGTAAGTGACGTTTAATCATTACTTTATCACACTTTTCAATTTCATTGTTCTATTTCTATTACATACTTAAAAATCACGCATATCCCCTACCATACTATTTTTAATAGTACCTATGTACATAATTGTGTACATACATGGATAATTTAATATAGCTATTACTAGCCAGTATGAATGGAAATATTCCATCAGATTCGTTGTTGTAGCCGAATACGTAATCCACTGTGCAGCTGATTACATGATAATCTTTGTTGAGCGTAGGTGTATGTATTTACCGGGTTTTAAATCGGCAACGAATATTGTTTCACTTAAGATTATTTCAATTCGTGCGGTTTTTTGGTTGATATTATTTAACCAATAAGCAAAATATTACTTTTTCAAATATGTAATTAACATTTTTATAAATTAAGTGGCTAACTTAACTAGTTGAATTCTCAGCCACAGGAAATATTTACTAGAAATATATGTCTTCTTACTTTGGTACAAGTTAAATCCATCCAAATTGGAATTATTTTAAACCAACTTTT
Organism: Nephrotoma flavescens; assembly: GCA_932526605.1. NCBI lineage: Eukaryota > Metazoa > Arthropoda > Insecta > Diptera > Tipulidae > Nephrotoma > Nephrotoma flavescens. The sequence goes on along the minus strand of OW052220.1, from coordinate 163,450,130 downwards.
CTGCTCGTATAGAATTATTCTATACTATCTGTAGTTTTAATGTTCACCACCAGGGCAATTTTATTGAATACTTTTATTTTTAAATGTTGGCAATAAAAATATAAAAGTGATTTTTGTTATTTTGACAACGTATTTTTCTACACAACACGAGAAATTAGTTACGATTTGTAATAATATTCAATAATGTTCTAGCACATTACTATTTAATTGAATGTATTTATACCACGTTTACACCATACCTACTTTAATAGTATAATAGTAGCTGTCTTACTTTGAGAAATTTACAACAACAATCCCATATATGTAATTCCAAATTGGAATTATTTTAAACCGACTTTTCTGCTGGTATAGAATTATTCTTTTCTGCCTGTAGTTTAAATGTTCACCACCAGGGTAATTTTATTGAATACTTTTATCTTTAAATGTTGGCAATAAAAATATAAAAGTGATTTTTGTTATTTTGACATCGCATTTTTCTAAACAACACGAGCAATTAGTTACGATTTGTAATAATATTCAATAATGTTCTAGCACATTACTATTTAATTGAATATTTTTAGTTGCATTTTTACGTTGTTTTCAAATTCATAATGTAATTGTTACCAACTAATAAAAATAAATTAAAAAAGATCTTTGGTTGTTACTTTGAGCACAATATTAATTCTATTCCAGAATGGATTTAACTTGTACCAAAGTAAGACGACAAGTATTTTACTAATAAAGTATTTTTCTCCTTCAGTTTACACCATACCCAAGTATTTTTACTTTCAATTTTTCTGGCGATATTCGTACTTAAGTACTACACTTATACTGGGTTTACACCAGAGCTACTTTAATAGTATAATACTTTTTTGCTAATAAAGTATAATACCCGACCAGTTTACATCGCAAGCGGTGTAAACCCATACTATAATACTATATTACTTTTTTTGTTGACAAATATAATTTTTTTTGTTTAATATCACAAATGGAAATGTATATCGAAATAAAAAATGTCTTTACCGGCCACTTGAAAAAAATAATAAACAAAATTAAAGTATTATAACATTAAAGTAGAGTATAAACCACGACTATAATACCAATATTTTTTTGATAGCTATTATACTTTTGCTGTCTTACTTTGAGAAATTTACAACAACAATCCCATATATGTAATTCCAAATTGGAATTATTTTAAACCAACTTTTCTGCTGGTATAGAATTATTCTATTCCACCTGTAGTTTTAATGTTCACCACCAGGGTAATTTTATTGAATACTTTTATTTTTAAATGTTGGCAATAAAAATATAAAAGTGGTTTTTGTTATTTTGACATCGCATTTTTCTAAACAACACGAGCAATTAGTTACGATTTGTAATAATATTCAATAATGTTGTAACACATTACTATTTAATTGAATGTATTTAGTTGCATTTTTACGTTGTTTTGAAATTCAAAATGTAATTGTTACCAACTAATAAAATTAAATTAAAAAATATCTTTAGTTGTTACTTTGAGCACAAATTAATTCTATTCCAGAATGGTTTTAACTTATGCCAAAGTAAGACGACATTTAATAGCAAAATAGTATGTGATAAAGTATTAAAGTATTTTAGTTTGAGTTTACACCAACATACTTTTTTGCTACATACTTTTATTCTACTGGTGTAAACGGGGTATTAGTCTAGTATTTTTCTAAGTTTGAGTTGCAATTTATTAAAATAAAACGTATGAAGCGTGTCGCGAAAATTCGAAACTGGACGAAACTCATTATAAACATTTTATTGCATGTGTATGCGTATTGAGAAATATTTGGCGGGAACAATTGTGCTTGTGTTTGTTAAAACGGCAATTTCAAATTTTGGTTGTAAAATTAAATGTTTTTAAAGAAATATTTTTGTTTTTGTAATATAAAATGATTTATTAAATTCATTATTTTAATTCATTATTGATTACTTTGGACATACATATATATACATTTCGATTTCGAATTATTCAGTTTTTTATAATTTCTAATATTTACACAATATATTTTTTTTTTAATAATTTTCCTTGTTTGTGTTTTATATAATAAAAGTAATTTTTGGATATTAAATCGGTTTCGATAGAGTTCGTAAATTTTTCCATAGTACAATCTAAAATGTTGAAAATAATATTATAATTATTAAATTTAACACGGAGTAACGTAAACCATGCCTCACATTATCTTTATTGACCATTAAACCTAAACTTGCAGCTAAGCTCTTCGGTGAACAGCTCTGTAAAGTTTGCCCTAATGCACTTTTTTAGTTCGTGGCCATCTTGCTTCATAAATAATGATTTCTACATATAAAATAGGAAAACAAAATATAATAGATTGTACCAAATTATCTCGAATGAATCTTTACATTACCAATTGTTTTACAGCCTCCCTATCTTCAATTAAATTAATATCAAAGTTGAAAAATGTATCCGCATCGTTAAAAGTTACTATAAACTTAGCGTTCTCACAATAAACTAAATAACGCCATTTGTATACGCATATGTATATAATACTTATACGCTACAAACACTATCATTATAATTTGAAGTTTAACTTTCGTTAATTTTGGATGAAAACGAATGAAAATACTGTGCTCAATTTTTACTTTCGTTTTGTTATACTTGGGAACTCATGTCGTGAGCATGAAAAATAAAAACAAACCATGTACTACACACATTACTACGAAAGTAAAATTGCGGTAACACAGTATGCAGTAGTAACAACACAGTATACATATACGCACCACTACTAAAGTATCAATTCTTAGTCTTTTTTGTAATATTTTGAAGGCAAATACGATAGCTCAATTTTGAGTTTCGTCTTGTTATACTTGGGTTGTTATACTTGGGAAATTATAAAAATTGCGCACTAATAATGTTTGGTAGGGGTAGTGTCGATCAAATCGAAAAAGTTCAAATCTAACAAAAAATATAGATTTGATTTAGATCCAGTCTATCTGTCATTTATGTGTTGGATAGAACGTACAAAATTGATTTAAATCAAATCTTTTTGATCTAAATCAAATCTTTTTGTTGGAAAAAACGTCACATAAGACATCTGCCATAGAATTGAGGAAGGTTTCACATTCAATTTTATTGTCCAATAATGGGCCCACACATATAAAACAAACAATAACTAAGTAAAGATGTATTGGAATTTTGTTTTCCCATAGTAATTTTTTTTAAATAACTAAGTATAAATGTGTTTGTGCAGAAACAAAAAAAAAATGAAAAAAATAATTCAAATTTACGTTGCATTGTTAGTGAAACCAACACACTCTTTGTTAGTTTTTTTTAAATAGGTATCTGCGGAACCAACGAGAATGTATTCTACGAGCCGAACTATACTCGAGTATACACCGATCCTATCAGATATTTCGGTTATCTATTTATTTGTATCGAACCTAGCGACGCACCAAGTAGATTACTTTTTGGAACTAACATTAAGATCGTCAAATACAACAACTGCAGAATAGCATAAAGTAAACAAATTCTCTTTCACTTATTCTCTTTAATTTATATATGTGTGTGTCACTGTGTATAAATAATGTAACATCATGGTACCGTTGTGTTTATTTTACTCATGCATTTTTATGCCAGGCTTGAAGGAAAAAGCATGAAACAGAAAGGAGTAAACAATTTTTTATTTTGTTTTAATTTATTTTTAAACACAGTAAAACAGACTTAGGGGTATATCCTCCATCCAGTCGCAAGTTAATTTTTTGCGATCAGAAATATGGTTACTAGATTTATTTTGCCATGTTAATTGACACATTTTTTTTAAATTTAAATTTGTTTTGCGATTGTAAAGTAGAAATTCACGAAAAGACTGCTACGCCTTTTCCGAGGTCGCAGTCTTTTTAAGGCGGTGATACATGTACAGATTTTGCCTTTAAGGCAAAAAAAATTGCCTTATACAAAATTGAGAAATGTTCAATTTAAAATTTTTGCCTGTAAGGCGATTCAAGATGGCCAACTTTTAAGCAATCAGCGCGCATAATTTTTATGCCTTAAAGGCAAAATCTGTACATGTATCACCGCCTTTATACATTTCTACTTAACAATCGCAAAACAAATTTAAATTTGAAAAAAATGTGTCAATTGGCATGGCAAAATAAATCTAGTAACCATATTTCTGGTCGCAAAACAGTAACTTGCGACTGGATGGAGGATATACCCTTTAGCCCGTGTCTCAAACACCGACTTATTTGCTTATACCGACTTATTCAAATAAGTCTGCTATCGAGGTGACTTAGGCCGTGTCCCAAACACCGACTTATTTGCTTATACCGACTTATTTCAATAAGTCTGCTATCGAGGTGACTTATTTTGAAAGCAAAAAACTTATTTGATCATGTAAACAAGCAATATACATTTGATCATGTAAACATGAAAAATTCAACAAATTATCAAATATTATCAATAATTTTCAAACATTAATGATATTCCACTTAATTAATAACTATTAATACAATATTGTCTTAATAAATTATATAATTAATAGATTTTAGTGATATAAAAATATTTTAGAGTTATAGAGGATTAATAGAGGTGTGCTTGCATAAAAAAATTGTAGCTTGCGCATTTCGCGCATCTCAGCTACAATAATAAATTTTCATCGTATTTTAATAACTCAAGACACATTTTTATGTTTTTATTTATTAAATAATTCTTTAAAATAAATTATTTTTTATGCATTTTAATTTTTTTATTTTATTATTAAATAACAAATTCCTAAAACATTTGTTGTTTGCTATATCTGTCAAAATAAGTCAGCAAAATCGTTTGGGACGACTTGACCGACTTATTCAAGATGGCGTCAAATAAGTCAATAAGTTTGAAATAAGTCGGTGTTTGGGACACGGCCTTTATTTTGAAAGTAAAAAACTTATTTGATCATGTAAATAAGCAATATACATTTGATCATGTAAACATCAAAAATTCAACAAATTATCAAATATTATCAATAATTTTCAAACATTAAATCCACTTAATTAATAACTATTAATACAATATTGTCTTAATAAATTATATAATTAATAGATTTTAGTGATATAAAAATATTTTAGAGATATAAAGAGGATTAATAGAGGTGTGCTTGCATAAAAAAATTGTTGCTTGCGCATTTCGCGCATCTCAGGTACAATAATAAATTTTCATCGTGTTTTAATAACTCAAGACACATTTTTATGTTTTATTTATTAAATAATTCATTAAAATAAATTATTTTTTGTATATTTTAATTTTTTTATTTAATTATTAAATAAAAAATTCCTAAAACATTTGTTTGCTATATCTGTCAAAATAAGTCAGTAAAATCGTTTGGGACGACTTGATCGACTTATTCAAGATGGCGTCAAATAAGTCAATAAGTTTGAAATAAGTCGGTGTTTGGGGCACGACCTAACAGTAAAACACATTTTTTCATTACATCTTTATGTTTTTTGCTTTTTAGAGATCGAATGTTATAAAAATAATTTTTTACTTTTTCCTATGAATGTATGCGATATGTGTATGCACATACTTTTATTTAGTAGGTACATTCAAATATTTTTTGTTTAAAAAGGAAAAGTAGAATACATATAATGCATTGTTATTGTTTCTACGAACTTATTTTTCCTCGCCCTTTAAATATTATGAACAGGAAAACGAAATTTTAAAGTCAGATTCATTGTTGCGTCCGTTCGTTCCTTCCTTCCTTCTGAATTTTTATTTAAATCAATCAAAGTTGCAAAAAAAATCAAAAGAAAAAAACGTCATTTTTAACTAATGAAATTGGTTTAAAAAATTTTCAGAACGAAGGAGCGAACGAAAGAATGCAACACTGAATCCACCTTAAATCCCTATTTTGTTTCTTTATTTACATTGATCGTGCTCATTTGAGTGCAAAGATGACTATTATTATTAATATAACATATGATTTAACTATGAACTGAAATATGGGCAAATTAAATTCAATTTGTGTTTATATTTTTTGTTTGTGATTAAATTATTTAACTATTCTTAAGCGCAGCTCGTAAATACGACTCCAAATTAGAAAGAAACGACTATTTCTGAGTGAGATTAAATGAAATTTGTTGACCTGCGGAAATATGATTCTAAAATTAAATCTTTTGAAATTGTGGCATTGGAACTAGGCATTTCTAAACCAATTTTTATCAAATTCGATTATACATACTTCTGGTCAAATTCATTTTTGTTGATGGATTTTTTCTGTTTTGTTAATTTATCCGTGCTCTAAAAAACATAGCATGTAAATTTGTGAGACCCATGGCAAAACCAGTAATTTTTCTGTGCAACCGGCCAAAAATCAAATAAATTTTTTAGAAGAAAAATGACTAACGGCAAACGCAAACTTGATTAAATATATTATATTCCGTGGAAATATTTAGCTTACGAATAAAATTTTAAATGGTCAATTTTGATTGAATAACTTTTTAACTAAAAAATATTTAACTATGTAATTAAATATCTCCATGAAATAAAATATATGCATTTAGTCAAGTTTGCGTTGACTTTTTTCTGATTGTGGAAACATATTTCATATAAAAACATTTAAATGCCACACAACTAACAGGCTGTTGGTCATTTTTGTGTGTAACTGGGCATTAGACAATTCGTACAAATATAAATAAGCGTCCCAAAGACTAACAAGACAACATGACGACACACAATATACTGAGAAACCCGTAAACCATGACCGTGGTAATATTATGATCTACGTACATTCGGTTTAGTATTGGGGGTACAAATAAGTTTTGAGTTTTTTTTATAAATTCGGATCAATTCGGACAATGTATTTTATTCAAAGTATTGGCCATCCACTTTTCCCATCTTTCAGGCAGCATACGAATTTTGTGTCGAAAAAATTCCTCATGTTTTGAGACGATCCAAGAATCGACCCAATTTATGGCTTCTTCGTAAGCAGTAAATTGTTGCTTTGCCATGAGTCATCGCTAAACGCTTATGATATAAAAAGTCCATTTTGGGATGGATTCTTACGAAGGCAGCCCAATTTCATAGCAAGGCTGTACCGGGCTAGGTTATCCAAGGTTTCAAAACTGAAGAAATCAATAATGAACTGAAGCGCTGCTACCAATAGATGCATGAATAAATTTGTTCTTGAATTGCGGAAAACGAACAAAAACCTCGAAAGCATAGAAAACTCTAAATCTGGATACCTTTTAACGATACATTTCATTCTGAATGAAAAATGGGGTGTGTGGTACTAAATTGTATCATATAATTAAATGAATAAATATAAATATAAACATTGTCATCGACAGAAACAAGTGGTAGTCGGAAGGAGCAATGCCTGGTGCATACGGCGGATGCGGTAGAACATCCGATTGAAGCGCGTAAAAAGATTCCTGGACGACTCTTGCAACATGTGGCCGAGCGTTGTCATGCTGAAAGACCACATAATCATGTCTTTTGGCATACTGTGGGTGTTTGGGCTTTAATACTCGACTTAATTGCATCAATTGTTGTTGATAATGTTCTCCAATTATGGTTTCGTTAAGCTGGAGTAGCTCATAGTAGATCACTCCGAACTGATCCCACCAGATGCACAGCATTAGCTTCTTGCCATGAATATTCGGTTTGACGGTTGAAGTTGATGCATGACCGGGCTTACCCTACGATTTTCTGCGCTTGAGGTTGTCGTAGTGAATCCACTTTCCGTCCCTCGTCACGATTCGATGCAAAATACCCATCCGGTTTTGTCGGAACCAGTACTCATATGACGGAACCAGTACACACATGTTTTTTTTGATGGAGCATGTTCCCCATATGCTGCAAACGGGATGAATCGGGATGATCATTTTTAAGATTTTACCATAAATTAAGAGATTTCAGTAATTTTTGGTCGACGAGAAGTGGCAGCAATATTGTGAAAATTATATAACATTTACTTAAAAAACCATTGAAAACCAACATCAGGATCATTTTAATTTATTTTACATAGTAAAATAAAGTATAGTAATTATGAAAAATTTTGACCTTGCGATTTTCGCAGATTTAACATTCGCTATATTGCCGCAGTCAAAAAATGTGGTTGTTAAAAAAATCTCTGTGTATATGTGCATATGCGGTTCCATGCAGAGTAATAGACTAGCTTCTCTACAGGCCAGAGAGACCAGACGGATTGACTGATCGGGATGAAACTTCACACATAAGCTTTTGTTATATTTGACAGAAACATATGATTTTTGGCTGAAATCAGTCCCCCGGAAGTGGCAGCCTCCATAGAAGCGTTTGCATAAAATATTCTAAATCAATTTTGCAACAATATCGGCACAAAATATAGAATACAAACAGAAGAGACATAGCCAGATTTTTCTATGGAAGAATTTCGACCGTTTTTTGTATCCTTGATTTATATGGAAAAGGGTAAAATATAGTGGTGAAAAAATTTGTGCACTGAACTTTTTTACATTCAATAAGGGTAGAGTCAAATTTTTTTTCGATCCACTTAGTAGCGTATATTATAGATGTCTTACTTTGCAAAAGTTAAAACCATTCTGGAATACAATTAATTTGTGCTCAAAGTAACAACCAAAGATATTTTTTAATTTAATTTTATTAGTTGGTAACAATTACATTTTGAATTTGAAAACAACGTAAAAATGCAACTAAGTACATTCAATTAAATAGTAATGTGCTAGAACATTATTGAATATTATTACAAATCGTAACTAATTGCTCGTGTTGTTTAGAAAAATGCGATGTCAAAATAACAAAAATCACTTTTATATTTTTATTGCCAACATTTAAAAATAAAAGTATTCAATACAATTGCCCTGGTGGTGAACATTAAAACTACAGGTAGAATAGAATAATTCTATACCAGCAGAAACGTTTGTCTAAAATAATTCCAATTTGGAATTATATATATGGGATTTTTGTTGTAAATTTCTCAAAGCAAGACAGCAAGTATATGATATCGGCCCATACCAGCGCATATTATGAAAATTTTCGATTTCTTTTTTTTTCGATATCGAAAAAATTCGCCCTAATATGAACTTAAAAACAAAGATCCCCGTTTTATCGAATTTTCTCGATATCTAAAAAATTCGAATCCGAAAAATTTCCTAATAGGGTAAATCCGCGTCAAATCGAATTTTTTCGACATCGAAAAATTTCATAATAGCAGTTACTTCCCGTCGACACAAAAACTTGGCCTTTTTGCGACTTCAACTTGACGAATATTGCATCGGGACTTCAGTCTGCACCCTTATAAAATGGTTACATGTGGTTTCAACATGGCGATGCTACATAGTCTGCACGAGCGATATGAGAGCATTTGGTTACCTCGCGCAGCGGCGACGTGAACTGGACACAGGTGTCGTGTGATTTAACGCCTGTAGGCTTTTTCCTTTAGAGCTATCTTTAATCTCAGGTCCAAACAATTGATGCCTTCAAAGTCAACATAACGAACACCATCCCTCAAATTCAGCCTGATTTATGCGACAAATCCATCGAAAATTGAACCTCCTTAAAATGTGTCACCAAGCAAAGCCGCGGTGGACATTTGAACGAGCATCATAACATTTTTCCGTTAATTGCGAGTTTCTTGCAAAATTTAGTGCAAGTCTGTGTATCAAAACTGGTACCTTCCACGTGAGCTTTTTAATAATTTTTTCACTGATGTTGAAAAGTTTAGCATTTACAATAACAGAGAAAGAATTAATTCTTTCCCGCTTTTGTAAATTTAAATAGATTTAAAGATTAGAGATTCAAGTAAATTTAAAGATTAAATTTTCAACAAGGGTTGACCATGTTGGTTTTCTGAAATTTAAACAGGAACCATGATGTTTGATTGTGCAAAACAGTTTTACCAAAAAAAAGGTATCATTAATTTTCCGTTTTAGAAATGGATTGTGGTGAATTCGAGATCTAGGGTAAAAGATTCGTGGTAAAAGAAAGACGGTTGTTGGCCACAGAATATTCACTCCAAATGGCTGTTTTGGACAAAAAAGCTGTTTTCAACAAAAAAAATCGGTCTCTATACAGGATAACGGATTAGTCGGAATGAAACTTCACGCTTAAGCGTTTACCATAGTTTGGGAGGTCCCAATGATGTTTGGCCAAAATAAGTTCACCGGAAGTGACACCTTCCATCAGAGCTTTCTCCTTTTTTGCAAGTATTTTGAAAAGTACATATATAACTTTTACGAAACAACGATTAAAACAAAATGTGTAAATTTAATTTCAAACACAAACAGTTCAGTTCATATTTTAAATATTACCGAAAATGACGAAAAACTTCATTTCACCAAAATTCAGCATCTCTCTACAGTCGTCCAGTCAGATTGACTATTCGGAATGAAACTTCGTACTTAAATTAGTTCCGTTAACTAGGAAGAGATTCTTGCGAATTTTATTGAAAACCTGTGTACCGGAAGTGGCAGCTTCATTGGGAGCTTTTTCAATTTTTGCAACGACATTGAAAAATTTTACATTTACACAAAACAACAAGGAATTAAAAAATTCAAATAAATTTAAAGGTAAAATTTTGAACAATGGTTGACCTTGTTCGTTGTTGAAATTTAAGCAGGAATAATGCTTTTTCATTATCAAGATAGTTTTACCAAAATCCGGTAAGTTTCTCCGCTTTAGAAATCAAACGGTGTGTATCCGAGATCTATGTTTACATTCATGGTAATACAAACCTGGTGTTGGCCACAACATTTTGCCCTCTTCTTTTTTACAAGTTTTTCTGACATCAATGCATTTTGTAGCAATAAGATTAGCAACGCAGACGCAGGGGTTGCGCAATGTTTACAAAAATTTCAACAAAAGTTTGCTTTACATACCTACATAGTTAAAGGTTAGGATCACGATACTAAGTAACCCGAATTATGGGATTTTACTGGAAAATAATAAAATCTCATTTTCATCCCAAGATTCTTTTAATTGAACAAATTTTAAAAATTCGTTTAATTAACTTACATTTAATTGTTTGACGATATTCTAGAAACTTAAATACAAAGATAGGAAAGGTTCGGAGCCGAACTCTATAAGCATTTTTGTTGCCTATAAAGAACTTATATGCAGTATGATTTGCGTATTTCAAATATCACAAACATCTACACCCACCTAACAACCACATCTACAACCAGCCCAATCGGGACCATTTCACCATAGCTCAACAGAGTGGCACCGAATTAAAAAAGTCTGAATTAAAAAAGTTTTTTAAAAATGAATTAAAAAAGTTGATTTTTGTATGAACATCTGCGACTTATTTTAATTCATATTTTTAACATAAAATTATGAATTAAAAAAAGCGATTTAGAAAAATGAGAAAACTCAAAACTGAATTAACAAAGGCTTATGCTATTTCATTTTTAAAACACCTACCTTGATTCATTTTCAAAATGAATTAAAAAAGGCACATTTTATTTCATTTTAGTTTTAAATAAAAATGAATTTAAATGTAATATAATATATTATTTGTTTTCTATAGATTTCTATTTTTATAATTGTTGCCTCGTTTGTTTATTATTTAATATTTAATTAATTTAGCTAAATATCTTCATTAATGAAAATAAGATATCCTATGTCTGATTTTCAGGAATGAAAATGTCTCTTTAAATCAATAGTTTTATTTGCTTTTTCATTAATGAAAATACAAATCAAAAATTTTTCAAATTTTTACGTGCCAAATTTAAATTTAAATTCCAAAAAACTTTCATTAATAAAAATAATAATTGCATGGATTTACATTGCCTTAGAGATTATTAATGATTCAAAAAATTTATGGATCGGAAGGATTCGGTAAAGAAAATTATTTCGTATTTCGTAATTCCTAACAGTTTAAATACATACATATATATTTTTTTCAAAAAATATTTTAATTCATGTATAAAACGAAATAAAAAACGCTTATATTATTTCATTTTATAAACATTTATATTAATTCATTTTAAAAATGAATTAAGAAATGCCTTTTTAAATTCATTTTATTCAACTTTTTTATTTCTTTTTCAACTCTGACTTTAATTCATTTTTAAAATGAATTAAAAACACTTATTCAGAAAAAAAAACTTTTTTAATTCAGACTTTTTTAATTCATGTAGCCCTCAACAGATCCCAATCAACCGCAAACCACCACACCCAAACATTATTACAACTATCCAATTCAAACCACCAAAACCGCCAAATCTCGCCCGCACCACCCTATACCGCACCACTCATATCCTAACCGTTTAACACGTCCATACCACTCCCCCCCCTCCCTCACACACACACACATACACTCCCCACACAAACCCTCATCCACCAAATCCCAAATTCCCGCACCAAATCTAAAACATCTCATCCCCCTCCATCTCCCATACCACCACTCCTACCACCCCCATAATCACACCATCCACATCCATACGAGATATATTTATATTCCACATTCACATGTTGCGAAGTAAAATTCAGGTTAGCAAATGTAATATTATTGTTTACAGCTAAATTCAGTTTATTTTATTTTAATTCGAAACAAACAATTCAACGAAAAATGTAATTAAATTAATATTTAAATCTATGAAACTTATTAATATTACATATAATACATATATGCTTACTCCATATTATTTAACAAAGAAACATGGTATTAAGTAATTTATGGGCAATTCCAGTATTTAATAAACTCCTGACAATGTTCCGCACATACTGATTTAAGACAATAGTCACATGCCTTTCTGGCGGGTCGTCGTTTCGAGTCTTTCCGGCATATAAAGTAATTAAACCTTTATGTTTCAGGCTGTTTTATCTCTCTAGAACCATAACTAGAACTAGACCCGGACTAAAACCAGAATATAGATGGAAAATGTTAAATAATGAAATTTCGAACGCTACGCAGTAATTCGCTAGTAGTACAACTACATGGTATTGTTCTATATATATAGACAATATTCCATATAACATTAGTCGTCGCGACCTGATGAGAAGACTGATTTTTTCAAATCAATAATTTCATCCGTTCAAAACTGATTGTTGAGATTCTTTCTTACACATTTGTCATCTTTAAGTCTAAAATTCAAACAAAAATGAAACTAAAGGTTTGTTAATTTGAAAAAAAAATCCGACGGATACCCTTCCACTCTGAATTATAAAGATCATTCTTCTAATGATCCTAAAATCATAACAAATCATTTTGCTAACTTTTTCAGTCTGGCTTTTGCAAACAGTGATTTTGAACCCGATGAAGATTACTTCATACACATGAATAACTGTGTTCAAACAACACTAACTTCGGTTCAAATCGATTACGAATCCGTGGTACAGAAGATTTCCAAACTTAAAGATGATTTTTCACCTTGTCCTGACGGTCTACCATCCATCGTCCTAAAAACCTGCAGTGATATTCTTGCTCAGCCGCTGACGGCACTTTTCCAAAAGTCGCTTTCACTTGGAATTTTCCCATCTATTTGGAAAAGTTCCTTTATAGTTCCGATCCATAAGAACGGCTCCAAATCAGACATTTGTAATTACAGGCCGATTGCAAAGTTATCTTGTATTCCCAAGCTGTTCGAAAGTATTATATATGACTCATTGTACTTTTATTGTAAACCGTTGTTTTCCGACAATCAGCATGGTTTTCTCAAAGCTCGCTCCACGACCACAAACCTTGTGGAGTTCACTTCACAAACATTGAATATGATTGAAGCAGGGAATGAGGTCGATGTTATCTTGACCGATTTCAGCAAGGCGTTTGACAGGATTTCCCATAAAGTTATTTTGTTTAAGCTCAGGGCTCTTGGATTTCCCCCACAATTTCTTCGTTGGGTGGGCTCTTATCTTAAAGACCGTATTTATCAAGTTCTGTTTAGGACATCAGTATCAGCTCATTTTTCACCAACATCCGGAGTGCCCCAAGGCAGCCATCTGGGGCCGATCTTTTTCATTCTGTCTATTAACGACGTTGCATGTTTAATTAAAAATTCAACTATATCTATATACGCCGATGACATGAAGATTTACAAACAGATTTCAAACACCACCGATAGGATCCTATTACAATCCGACCTCAATACATTTTCCGTATGGTGTGTAAAGAACAACCTTGAGCTGAATGTGGGTAAATGCCAGACGGTCACCTACTCTCGGAAGCGTGCACAGTCCATTTCTCGTGACTATTATATTAACAACGATGCAGTTACCAGAGTTAGTTCTATTCGTGATCTGGGGGTCGTTTGTGACAGCGAATTGAACTTCAGAAATCACGTAGATCGCATTGTCAATCAAGGTAACGCTGCGCTCGGTTTCATTAAGCGTTGGTCGAAAGAATTCGACGATCCTTATGTTACGAAGGCTCTCTATTTAACATTCGTTCGTCCCCTCCTCGAGTATGCTTGCCAGGTGTGGTCGCCTTATCATGTGGTTCACATAAAAAGGATTGAAGCGGTTCAGCGTAGATTTCTTCGCTTTGCTTTACGCGGGCTACCGTGGGTGGACATGTTTCACCTACCTCCATACCTAGATCGCCTCAAGCTAATTGATTTACAACCACTTCATAGGCGCAGGATTGTTGCAGACGTGGTTTTTGTTCATCAATTGCTGACCGGCAGTACCGACTCTCCTTTCCTCTTAGGAAAAATCAATCTAAATTTTAATTCACGAGCCTTGAGATCGGTACCTATGTTTCGAATCGACCATCATAGGACTGACTATGGTAAAAATGAACCTGTATCTAGGATGCTTCACGAGGCTAACCAATACTCCCACTTCATTGATTTTAATATGACGAAACGCACTTTAAAACAACTTTTTTATTCAACTTGACTGGTTTGGCCTTTAATATTTTATTACTTTTATAACATTTTGTTTTGTTACATTTTATTTTGTTTTATTTATCAAATTTTATTCAGTTTTATTAGTTGACTGCTATATTTTTCAATTTTAATCTGCTTGTACTAAGCAGACTCAACCTCTGTTCTCCTTCCGTCCGCGACGGGTATCGTTTTGCTTAGCTATTCACCTAGTTTGCCTCTTAATAATCAGATTTGATTTTAATACTAATATAGCTTTTCCCGCTTGCTACTTTTCTTTAATTTCACAGGTTAAGCAGTTCGATATCCATGTTTATAATCACTGGAATTATACTCAAAAAATAATAATAATACAGATGGAGACTCCCCACGCGCGGTTGGGAGGGGTAATAGGTCGTTGGGAATTATTATTATTATTATTATTATTATAAAATAAAAAAAAACAAAAAAAAATTATTAATTTTAATTTTTTTGTGTGAGCAGTAGTGGTATCTAAATACGAAAGCATATTTTTTGAACTTTTTCCTATTTCAATTTATTAAGTTTTCCCTAAAATGCATTCATCTAGACATTTTTAAAATTTTTGGGACTCGATCCAAAGATAACTCTGCCAATATAAACACTACAAGTTAACTTCAAGGTTAACCTGAAGATAACTACAAGTTGGATCGACCTGCAATGTAAACCGCATAAATACAAAGACTTCGGAATTGCGTTGTAAATTACAATTATATTTATTTACGTTATTTATTACTCAATGATTACTAATATTTTTAAAATCAATTTTATTTTATTAATTTACAGATACGTCATCACTGCCGTCAACACCACGTGATTTATCAAAAACCCCTGATTCAATTTCTGGAATAGATCGTCCTAGTACTACACTACCGGAGAATATTGTAGCCCCAATAGTAACAAATGAATTACTAAATAAAATAGATCAAAAATCGCCAGATCTAGATAGTAACAAAATTATTTTAAATGACACAAAAAATATATGTGATAAATCGTTAGAAAGTAATAATGATAATAATTATTACAACCCGGAGGTTGTTGATCTGTGCGATAATTTCGAAGTTGGAAATATTAGTGTTATAAGTAAGGATCCTCGTTATTTTATTTTTAAAGAAGAAGATGACAGTGATAACGTCTTTAATGATTTCAAATTAAATGAGGATCCCCCATCGTTAATGTTGTCGAATCACGATCTAGATTACTCAGATGAAAAATTTGACTCAAATAATAACCATAATAGTAGTTCTAATGGAATGGAAATAAGCAAAAATTTCGCTGCACATGTTACAAACATTAGTGATGATGGTAGTGTGTTGTCGTTGAAATTTGATCCTGTTCAATTATCGAGTGATAATTCTCCAATTTTAACTTCCGCAAAATTGAAACAAGATGACTTAGAACGTAAAGAGTATCAAATATTGAAAGAAAACGACAACCATTTTATTAACTTAAATAAATTGGAAACTTTTGAGGAACGATCCCCGCAATTACCAATTCCGAATACATATGAATCTTCTTTTGAAACACATTTCGAAGCAAATTTTAAAGATTCAGAATTTATTAGATCCACTAATGAAGTGAACGAACAATTTATTTCCTTGCAAATCAGTAAACAAATATCACACCTTAATGATATTAATGAAGACGATTTTGATGATTTTCAAGATTTTAGAATTCCATCAGTAACAATTAAGCAAAATATTATTAGTCTAAATAGTGACACACAAAATCATAAGCGCCTTGAAGATGAAATACAAAATACGGAAAACGAAATAATTAGTACCAATAATATCAATGATGACGTCGATGATGATTTTGGGGACTTTGCCCAATCGAAACCTTCTGAGATAATGCTGTACCAAAAACCAATACTAGAACGGTCACGTTTACAGTCCACCCTAAAATATATGTTTCCAATTCTGGAACAGTTTGATGAAAATATACAATTTGATATTACGGAATATAACAAAATAGAAAAAAACACATCACTTGTAAATCTATTAGATTTTGATACAACTGTCGCATTAAGTTATCAGTGGAGTAATTCAAATTCTTATCAGATGTTGGTTAAATCGCTAGGCATTGATTCAAGAAATATTGTAAGTAATTTCATATATGATATTTTAATTATTTTCTTTTCTTACTAAATGCGCATGTAGTGGAAGTTCGCCTCTTGTTACTCATTATTATCCAAAGTTTTTCTATATCTTTATAATTCTTCTGTACGCGTGTATGTGACTGAACTCCTCCTAAACGGCTGGACCGATTTTAATGAAATTTTGTTTATATTTGAACGGGTTCCTGGATAGTTTAGATTTACAATTGGACCCGGTAGGTGGCACTACAATCGGGTTCTAGGTTTTTTTTTGTTTTTTGACGTGTGTCCGTGCTTGTGCATGTGCGTGTTTCATGTGTGTGTGTGTGTGTGTGTTTTTTTATGGGCGGAGGAGGGGAACCTTCGATAGGCTTCACGTATGAACCCACATATCAAACACGTGATAGTGTCGGATTCTTACCGACTAAACCATCACCCCCGGTAAACCATGCCGTCCGGCCCCATGGAACTACCGTTAGGTATTACTTCGCGAGGCAGGCTCAGCTTTCGCTGGTCGACTGGAATTAACTTCTCACTGAATTTCTGCGAGGCGTCTCAACTCTCCCATTATCCGTGATACGCTTCCGTTTACGGCGTTCCATCCATCTTCAGATGCCAGCATAAACTCCAGTATATTTTCTGGTGTTAATTGGACCCCACGTGCGCATGTACTGCTTCTCTCCTCACTGAATCGTGGACACTCGAATACTACGTGCTCTACATTCTCTGTTACTCCAATGCATAAAGAGCAATCTGGTGAATCTTCGTGTTTGAATCTGAACAGGTATGATCTAAAGCAACCATGACCCGTCAGAAACTGCGTAAGATGATAATCCACTTCTCCGTGTCGCCTGTTCAGCCACGCCTCGATATAAGGGATCAGGCGATAGGTCCATCTACCATTTGTCGACTCACTCCATCTTCTCTGCCATACAGTGATCGTCTCAGCCCGTGCTACTCGTTGGTTCTCTGCTTTTGTTCCTTGACCACGACGCAGGTACGTGGTTTGGCGCTTCTTGGCCAGAAGATCTATAGGGGGCATTCCCGCAAGAACACACGCAGCGTCTTCTGACACCGTCCGAAATGCGCATAATACTCTCAGGGCGCTTAGCCTATGAACTGATGCTACTCTTTGCCTATAGGTATCCTTCTCCAACGAGTTGACCCAAATTGGTGCCCCATACATCATTATCGATGTAACGACATTGGCGAGGAGAACTCTGCTGCTCATCCGCGCCCCTCTTGTATTAGGCATTACTCGTGCTAATGACGCATTAACTCTCCTTGCTCGCTCGCTGGAAGTAATGAGATGTGTCTTATATGACAATCTGGCATCGATCATTACCCCTAGGTACCTGATGGATGGTTGGCTAACAACTTGTTGGGCTCCAATCTCTAAGGTCATGCTCTCCATTACTTTTCTGCTAGTAATAAGAACAGCTTCTGTTTTATGTTCTGCTAGTTGCAGCCCAGCAGACGTTAACCACTGTCTAATAAGTCTAACCGTCTTATTACAGATCTCCACAACTTCCTCTCTGTGTTTCGCGGCAACTACAATCGCGATGTCGTCTGCAAATCCAATCACCAGTGCATCACTTGGTATGGGCAGTCACAGTACACCATCGTACATCACATTCCATAGTGTAGGACCTAACACTGATCCTTGAGGAACTCCACCAGTCACTTCGTAAGTTTTCTTTCCCTCCTCAGTATCGTAAATTAAGATCCTCTCGCTAAAGTAGCTGGAAACTAGTCTAAGCAGGTACTTCGGTATCTTCATCCGTGTAAGTGCGTTAAATATGCAGCTCCAGTTTGCCGTGTTGAATGCGTTTTTCACGTTCAATGTAACTATGGCACAGTATTTTTTACTACCACTTAGCCATCGAGAACCGGATATCGCCTGGTGCGCCGTATCTACAACTTCTTTAATCGCATCCACTGTTGAGCGCGCCTTTTGAAAGCCATACTGATGCTCTGCAAGGTTTCCTGCTCTAACTATAGCCTCTTGTAACCGGTCATATACAACTCTCTCTAGGGTTTTGCCAGCCGTATCCAACAGACAGACTGGACGCCAGGAGGACGGCCCACCTGGTGGTGTATCTCGTTTTGGCAACAATACTAGTCTCTGTTCCTTCCATTTACTAGGGAACACCCCCTCAACTAAGCATGCAGTATATACTTCCGTGAATAAGTTTGGGTATGCTTTTACCGCCGACTTCAACGCAATATTCGGAATGTTATCTAGGCCAGGAGCTTTATTGTTACCCACTCTGGCACATGCCTTCAGAACCTCCTCCTCAGTAACCGGTGGTACATCATCCTCCTCGTTACCTAGTACTTCTGATACACAATCGGGTTGCTGCGGGAACAGGTGACTTACTATGTCAGACAGCATTGCCGGGCATGTGGGAATAGTAGCGTAATTGCTTCTGAATTTTTTCATCACCACCCCAGGGATCGCGGTCGACCTCCTCGAAGAGTTCGCGAAAGCACTTTCGTTTACTTAATTTAATGGCATGTTTGAGTTCCGATCGAGCGTTACAGTACTGTTGTCGAAGGGAAGAGTTTTCGACATGTCTGGCACGCTGGTATCGCCTTCTTGCGTTCAGGCACCTTTAACGCAATTCCAATATATCGTCGTTCCACCAGAAGACCGGTTTTCTGCGATTTTCCACCATTCCTTTTTGGCATTGCTGCATCACAGGCTCTTGTAACATGTCTCATAAGCTGGACGGCTTTGTTATTTGCGGTACCAGATAGGGTAAGGTCCTCCATCATGAGACGGAAGATATTCTCATCGAACGCTGCTGACTTCCATCGTATTCTCTTCCTGTGTCTAACTATAGTCCTTTGGGGTTCACTATCCGCCAGTTCATACACAATAGCTTGATGATCACTATGCGTATATAGATCACTCACTCTCCATGCTACTCCTCTCTCGGCAAGACAATGGCTCATAAACGTTAGGTTAACTATCGAAGTGGCGTTTCCTCTACAGAAAGTAGGTGTATTTCCTGTATTCATTAATACGACCGGTAATGATGCAAAGGCCTCTAATAATGCGGTACCTCTGCGGATTCGGCTAGGATAAACTCCATTGAATGTCTGCTTCTTTCGAGGCTTCTCAACTCTCACATTATTCGTGAGACACTTCCGCTTACGGCGTTCCACCCATCTTCAGATGCCAGCATAAACTCCAGTATGTTTTCCGGTGTTAGTTGGACCCCACTTGCACATATACTGCTTCTCTCCTCAGTAAATCGTGGTCACTCGAATACTACGTGCTCTACATTCTCTGTTACTCCGATGCATAAAAGGTAATCTGGTGACTCTTCGTGTTTGAATCCGAACAGGTATGATTTAAAGCAACCATGACCCGTCAGAAACTGCGTAAGATGATAATCCACTTCTCCGTGTCGCCTGTTTCTGCTGCTCATTCGTGCCCCTATTGTATTAGGCATTATTCGTGCTAGTGCCGCATTAACTCTCCTTGCTCGCTCGGTGGAGGTAATGCAAGTCTCATTACTCATTACATTAGTCTTATATGACAATCTGACATCGATCATTACCCATAGGTACCTGATGGATGGTTGGCTAACAATTTTTTGAGCTCCAATCTCTAAGGTTACGCTCCATTACTTTTCTGCTAGTAATAACAACCGCTTCTGTTTTATGTTCTGCTAGTTGCAGCGCAGCAGATGTTAACCACTGTCGAATAAGTCTAACCGTCTTATTACAGATCTCCACAACTTCCTCTCTGTGTTTTGCGACAACTACAATCGCGATGTCGTCTGCAAATCCAATCACCCGTACATCACTTGGTACGGGCAGTCGACATGACATTCAAGAGCATAGGATCTAACACTGATCCTTGAGGAACTTCAGGTTTTCTTTCCCTCCTCAGTATCGTAAATCAAGATCTTCTCGCTAAAGTAGCTGGAAGTTTCCAGACATACCTGCTGAGACTAGTTAGTCTCAGCAGGTACTTCGGTATCTTCATCCGTGTAAGTGCGTTTAATATGTAGCTCCAATTTGCCGTGTTGAATGCGTTTTTCACGTTCAATGTAACTATGGCACAGTATTTTTTACTACCACTTAGCCATCGAGAACCGGATATCGCCTGGTGCGCCGTATCTATAACTTCTTTAATCGCATCCACTGTTGAGCGCGCCTTTTGAAAGCCATACTGATGCTCTGCCAGGTTTCCTGCTCTAACTATATCCTCTTGTAATCCGCCACATACAACTCTAGGGTTTTGCTTATCGTATCCAATAGACAGACTGGACGCCAGGAGGACGGCTCACCTGGTGGTTTGTATCCTTTTGGCAACAATACCAGTCTCTGTTCCTTCCATTTACTAGGGAACACCCCCTCAACTAAGCATGCAGTATATACTTCCGTGAATAAGTTTGGTTATGCTTTAACCGCCGACTTCAACGCAATATTCGAAGTGTTATCCGGGCCAGGAGCTTTATTGTTACCCACTCTGCCACATGCCTTCAGAACCTCCTCCTCAGTAACTGGCAGTACATCATCCTCCTCATTGCCTAATACTTCTAATACACAATCGGGTTGCTGCGGCAACAGGTAAAAAAAAAACAAAAAACATTTGACTATAAAAATCGCGAACGACTTATTTTGTATGAGTTCTAGTGTTCACTCATGTACAAGGAGATAAAAAATATCCGGATTTTTTTGAGCTACAAACCGAGCGCACTCTATAAATTGGTATATTTTTAACTCCACTTTGCTTTGGATTTTTTCGGAGTTTTTTTGACATCTGTGTTTTGTTTTGAAAAATCTCAATTTTTAATAGCCGGGAAAAAATTTCTAAATATTTGTATGCGTCTGGAATTATACATTATTAAAATTTAAATAACACTTTAGGAAATATATCACTTTTATATTAAATCCACTTCTAAAGGAAATTGACGTTTAAAATACTGAAATGTCAAATTTATATGCCAAGCCAAAAATAAACGCGTTCACGCATGTAATAAAAAAAATTTGGTGATATTTTACTGAAGCGAAGTTAGCCGGGGTAAAATATGTCAAAAATATACCGATTTTTTATGTCTCAGAAAACTATCAGTGAACACAGGGAGTGTGATAAAAATTTCTTATCTTTACATACATTTTTTGTAGATGTGTGAAAAATACTCCAATTTACATTTTTTATAGCAGTATTATGGCAGTAAACTACCACCATCACAACTATTCTCTCAGTAAAATTTTACTGACAACATGTTTTGTTTCGTACACAACCAGTAAAATTTATATTTTTTTCTCGCTTTTATTTTTACGGACAGCAGATTTTTTCCATGGAATAGGGACATAATTCTAGCATGAAGGAACGTAGACTTCAATAAAATATCGAAAAATGATGATGTTAGAACATCCCAGCCCTGTTTTACTTGGTTTTGCTTCTATTCCACTACAACAACATTTTATTTTGCAGAAAACTAGAACGAGATAAGACTGCGTACATGACATCGGGCGGGAGTAAGTTCGAAAAAATACCATGGTATCACACAAAATGTATTAAAACAACAACAAAGTTAAAAGTATTTCAACTCGAGTATGGAACTAGTATGCGGGGTATAAAGCATTTCGCGAAATTTGATTGGTTTTGAGTTAGGGGGCGAGTATGATGCTGTTTATGTCCGATGTCATGCACGCAGTATAAAAATATAGATTTACCTGTTCGTACATCAGTCAGCGTGTTCACTGATGGTTTTCTGACATAAAAAATCAATATATTTTTGACATATTTTACCCCGACTAACTTCACCTCAGTAAAATATCCCAATTTTTTTTTTATTACACGAGTGAACGCGTTTATTTTTAGTTTGGCATATAAATTTGGCAGTTCAGTATTTTAAACGACAATTTCCTTTACCAGTGTATTTAATATAGTGATATATTTCCTAACGTGACGTTTAAATTTTAATAACATATTAACGAAAATGTTTATGATTGAATCAAGTTTAGCCGGCTATTAAAAATTGAGCTTTTTCAAAACAAAACTCAGATGTCAAAAAACCCCGAAAAAATCCAAAACAAAGTGGAATTAAAAATATACCAATTTATAGGGTGCGCTCGGTTTGTAGCTCAAAAAACCGATTTTTTATTCTCTTGTACACGAGTGAACACTAGGGCTCTTTCCCAAACACCGACTTATTTCAAACTTATTGACTTATTTGACGCCATCTTAAATAAGTCGGTCAAGTCGTCCCAAACGATTTTGCTGACTTATTTTGACAGATATAGCAAACAACAAATGTTTTAGGAATTTGTTATTTAATAATAAAATAAAAAAATTAAAATGCACAAAAAATAATTTATTTTAATGAATTATTTAATAAATAAAAATGTGCCTTGAGTTATTAAAACACGATGAAAATTTATTATTGTAGCTGGAGATGCGCGAAATGCGCAAGCTACACGTTTTTTATGCAAGCTCCACCTCTATTAATCCTCTTTATATCTCTAAAATCTATTAATTATATTAATTTATTAATACAATATTGTATTAATAGTTATTAATTAAGTGGAATATCACTAATGTTTGAAAATTATTGATAATATTTGATAATTTGTTGAATTTTTGATGTTTACATGATCAAATATATATTGCTTGTTTACATGATCAAATAAGTTTTTTGCTTTCAAAATAAGTCACCTCGATAGCAGACTTATTTGAATAAGTCGGCATAAGCAAATAAGTCGGTGTTTGGGACACGGCTATTTTTTTCTGATTTTTTTTGTTGTTGTGTTGGTTGCCATAATTATAAATAAAAATATAATTATAATTATAAATAAAAATATAAAAACACGTATTTTTTACGGTGCACCGTAATTTTTTTTTCTTTTTGTTTCTGCACCAACACATTTATATTTAGTTACTTAAAAAAAATACTTTGGAAAAAATTACTAATACATCTTTAGTTAGTTATTCTTTATTTATTTATTACTTTCTTTATGACCGAACAAGTGGTGCAGTGGTTAAAGTTTCGGCACTTGGGCTGGGAGGTACTGGGTTCGAATCCCATTAGAGGCTCTATATAGATATAAATCGAATTTTCATCATCGATTACAATCGTTGATGTTCATAAACACCACTAAGACCCGCTGATGGAGTGCAGAATTCAGCGCCAACCAGGTCTATGTACAGGTTGACATGGAGCTTGCAATGTGCAGGTGGTATACTGTAGTTGTGTGAGTAGAGGTGGATAGATGAATGGGTTAATGATGTTGCGTGAATGCGTGGTATCTCAATGGGCCGAAATTGGCCTAAGTGTCAACCACTGAAACCTATTCTTTATTTCATATGTGTGTACTTTTATTTAAGTAGATTCTAGGTGAAATAGTCCATTTCTTTTACTCAATATTGAAATACACACGTGCGACTTGTTTTTATACGGTAAAAAAATTATTATTTTTTTAATATGAACTTTGTTGTAAAAAAACCGTCATTTTTTTCTTATTTTATGTTATTAAGTAATATTTTTAATATAACGTAAATATTTTTAATATTTTGTATATATTTTTAATATTTTTAAAATTAACGCATATTTTTTTTTTGTTGCAATAAAAAAAAAATCCCGCTGGCCGATTTCAGTGGAACTGGTATCAAATGATCCCAAATTTATATTTTTCTCAAAAGAGGCACAAATGTGGCGTTATGGAACTATAGTGGCTATTCATTGCAAAATGTTAAAATGTGTCGAACTATTTTTTTTGTTTTATTTTCAAAAGCTGTTTATATACATTAAAATTAGCTTTATTACAATTTGGTTTGATTAATTTAGTAATGACTAATGAGTATTTCTCCCCGAGCCCTTATTACATCTTCCATCCTTCTGGGCCTGCTAAGTAGAATGCTTTGTATCATTTCTTGCTGAGTGAATCCTTACGCTGCTATTTCTAGCTCTAATACGGCGTTTTAGAATGTCACATACGTGTTCGATCGGATTTAGATCTGGGCTCATTGGTAGCCTTAGTGCACGAATGCCGATGTCTTGGCGATATTGATGTACCATTGCAACTACGTGTACTGCAGCGTTAACACAAAACTCACATAACCTATGAAGCCCACATATGGCAAAACGTGATCGCCAAGAATGTTGCGAACATACCAGTCTGCATTCATCCTCAAACCACTCTCCACCAGCTCCGTACGGCCCTCCCAGCTGACTCCACTCCAAAATGAACCTCCACCAAAGCTTACATTTGGCACTATGTTACATGGTGCATAGCGTTCTCTAACTCTTTTGTATACAAGATAACGTTTATCTGGTTTCTATAATTGGATTATGCTCTCATCTGAACAGAGAACAGTGTTTCATTGATCAGTTCCCCAATTTGCCTTAGTATCAGTAAATTCTTAAACAGCTGGATTTGTAACAGGGAGAAGCCGTGGAATTTTTACGGGCCGTTTTGGAGTTAGGTTCACTTCTTTTAATCTTCGTCTAATTATTTTGGCACTAAGATTCACTTGACGGTCACTAAGAAACTCATTTTTCAGTTGAGTAGCAGTACGCTTTCGATCTCGGTAACGAATTAATTTTTAAAAATCGGTCGTCATGCTCGGTTGTGCACCTTTTACGTCCTTGTCTGGGCTTTCTTTTATATTCTCCGGCCTCTCCATATCGCTTAAGTATTCGTGAAACTGAAGATTGGATCATTCCAAATTTTCGTGCGATTTGTCCTTGACTATAATCTCCCTGATACAATGTGACGACTTTAACCGCCTCCAGCTCATGAAATGGTGCTATATTACAATGGATCTTATATTAGGTGTTTGCTTTAGAACACATTTACAAGAACTAGTGGTACATTTACAAATAATTGATATGCAAGTACAAAAGCCGATCGTTGCGTTGAATTTTAAACAGCATGCACTGTGTTTTTAAAACAATTAATTGACTGGCTTGCAGTAGGCTTTATTTTAGGTGGTTTCTGATAAAAATATAAATGTGTTATCATTTGGCACTAATAGTACTAAAATTGACCAGCGGGATTTTTTTTATTACAATAAAAAAATATGCGTTAATTTTGTCTACGAGTGTATATAACATCATATCTTGATGTAACCAAAAGAATTTTATCTTGTTTATATTTTTTTGTACCTTCAAAATCTATACAACGAAACACGCGTATTCGCGTGAATGGACTCATAGAAGCGCAGCGCGTAACACGCGTTTTCTAGTGGATCGACCGTAATGTGTTAAGAGCGCCAAAAATTTTATGGAACATTTTATTGAAAATATTGAAGAGAGTAGAAATCAACCAATCTACTCATTTCAACGATTTTCCGAATTGGAAATAAACATTATTAAATTGCTGCATTCAGTTTACTCAATGGATGAAGCATAGATTCAGCACCACATACTTGAATCAAAACGGTAGTTACCTAAATGGTAATAAAAGGTCATAGCGACGAAACAGCCGGCCGAAACGTTACATATTATTCATTATTGAAACGATTGTAGGAATAATTTAAGAGAAATCGACCGATGGCTATAAAGGGGGGTATTAATTGACCTTAAAAGGTTATTAAATCCATTGGTCAATTAATACTTTCCCTTAAAAAAAAAATGTAACCTTGACCAAATTTCACGAGTCAAATTTCGAATTGCTTCCCCGTCTTATCCGTCTATTCCCTAGATCTAGCTCTCAGCGATTATTATTTGCTATATGTTGAAAGCTTAGACAACTCATTCTATAAAAAAGGTATGGAAAAGTCATGTCACTATGAAGAAGACTATGTTGAGGAATAACCCTTTTTCAACCAAAAAAAAAAATGGCTTTATTAAAGTCCAAACCACACAAATGTGTGAGTAAAAAATCATAGTATGTAATGGCGTTTTTGATAAAAAATTTCACTTGTTTTGAAGTGCAACCAACATAATTTTGGGTATTTTCGTTAATTCATTCTTCAGAAAGAATAGAAGGAATAGAATATTGATCACGTGATCTAAGAACATTCCGAACGAAATGTAATAAAAGAACATAAATGGAATAAACAGAACACTTTGTCACAGCAGCGACTTGTTTTTATTTTTTCAGCATTTACTTTTGTTGAACCATAGATAATATAAAAATATTATATACATATACATATATAATACATATATTTATATTATGTTGTTTTATTAAAAACAAGAAAAAATAAATTATTTGCACACGCACTATCACAGCTTGACATTTCAAAACAGAATATTCTTTTTGTTCTACCTATTGATGTAGATCAAAAAGAATGCGTTCTGAAAATTCCGAATGAATAAAAGAATAGACAAAAAAAAGAATAGAAAACATAGAATGAATAAAAGTACGATTACTGTCAATTTTAAAACGTTCGGAATGTTCGGAATGAATAAACGAAAACACCCTTTGTGTATAGTTATAGTCTTTTTTTTCGAACGAAAATAAGTTTGAAAGGAATACTCAAATATGTAAGTTGGTTCAAAACACATACAAAAATAAATTTTTGACATGGTACTTTTGCCGTACCCACACAACTGTGTAAGTAAAACACAAAAGGGCTAAATTTATATTTACCCCAAATTGTTTTTTCATTAATTAGGCCAGGGGATTTTCAGCCGACGCATTAATATACTGAACAACTACTAAAATATGTAATTTTTCATAATTAATTAAATAATAATTAGAATTTTACAAATTGATTGTAAACTACAATATTATTAAGTTTTACTTGAACATTCTTTTTTCAGTTGTTTGGTTCCAAATGGAATATTCCAGTTCCAAGATTTGCTGCAAATTTAGGGTTTAGTCCATTGGAACCATTGAAACCAGCAACATCTAACACGAATGATGTTAATATTAATGCTTCATCTATTAAATTTCAAAATGTTGGTGGAACTGATGTCCCAGCTGCCCAATTTGATTGGAATAGCGCTGGATTAATAAATCCGTTAGACGGTAAGCAAAATTAATTTTTATTTATCTATAATTTTATTTCGGTTTGTTATTTTGTTTTATTAACGTTAGTTAATTTATTGTTTATTAAACAAATAATTATATAGGCGTAGATGTAAATAGTACATCAATTAGGACGCTAGCAATCGCAAACCATTTTGACCATCTGGCAAAATATGTTGCTAGAACAAAAATACGACCGCAAATCTATTTTTGATAAATCATGTAAAAAGAAGAGACGATTAAAACAAAATCACAAATTGTGTTTTTTGTTTCCGTTTTTCCATTAACAGCGAGTTCATACGACGGATAAAAATCTTGGATTTTACTATCCCATCGTTTTAACCAATTACATCACGTAAATTATACAACGGGTACGCCTCTTTTCATATAAAAAAGTTGAAAATATTGAAAAAAAAATCTGGGATAGAAAAATCTTAGATTTTTATCCGTCGTATGAACTCGCAGTAAAGGCCGATTTATATTATCCGTTCCGTTCAGATCCTGCATGTACCGTATTCAAACATCATCAATTTACACTATCCGTAAGTTTCAATTCAGATATTTTCTTCGTATGATTATCGTTCATATTCGTATTTTTTGGTTACGTATAAAGTAAAACATAACTTAAAAAAATCCAAAATGTTTTCGTCGATGAAAGAATAATACAAGTTTTTGACAAAAATCCTGTCCGCCACATAACCAACGAACGGTAAGAGAATATTTGGATGATAAAACCACATTGCAGACTGCAATAAAAGTTATTTCGACCCTTTACGACTACAAACAAAACAGTTATGACCATTTAAAGGCGAGATTTTGGGTAATTTAAAAGAAGCTTAAAAATATTATTTATTTATTTATTTATTTATTTATTTATTTATTTATTTATTTATTTATTTATTTATTTATTCATTCCATTAAAAATTTTGGTAAAGGAAAAGCACATATGGAAGCAATATAAATGAACAACAAAAAAATACTTCCATTATCATCAGTTACCGTGACACTTTGGAAATCTGTTCCATAGGATATCTAAAATTTTAAAAATTTTACCGTTCCACACACCAAACACCCTGTATAAACGTTAAATAACAAGAATAAAATTTAAAATGAATTCAACAGAAATTATGAACACATGTTTTATTGCTCAGTTCTTCAGATATATAACCCAGGTATATACTCGTATGTTTCTTACTTTATTTTACTTTAACAATTTTTATAATATTTTATAGTTTATTAGACTAAAACGAGCTTATATGCTAAGAGCATATAAGAAAAGTTTAGTGGCGACAAACATTAGCATACGATTGGCATGACGGGAATATAAACAAATATTATTAATTTGTTTCACACATGCTGCATCTATTCGTATCTTTGGCAGCTGCGACATAAAATTTTTGTCCGTGAATCCAAAATGAAAAAATTGGAATGAAAATAAAAAAATTTAAGGACATTTTTGAGATGTAGATTTTTGTTTAAATTTTATTTTCGAGAGAACAGAATAAAACAAGACAAAAAAATTTAATGATTTAATTTAAAATAAGGGTTTAAATTAAAAATTAAAATCTATTGCGACTTAGTTTGAATCCAGAAACCAAATTATCGTGTAGCATGGCTGAATGGATTCCCCGAAAATTCTGCGATAATCAATTATGCGACAAACAATTCATCGAAAAACAAATATGAAAACTACAATTTTACAATAACCAAATGTGCGTGAAAACAATTTTGAAAAAAAAAATTCATCGAAAACACAATTCATCGAAACAAAACAACCTAAAAGTTCCTGTTGAAAATCAGTACTTACATAAGATTTCCTAAATGAAGATTTTACAATTATTCATCAAAATAAAATTATATCGATGTTGAGTAGGTTTTGAAAAAGATTATTAAGTTGAAGTGTATTATTTGAATGAATTAAATGAAAAAAATGTGAAAACACAAAAAGCTTGCAAAAAAAGCTGATTATGGGATAATATGCCATTTCTTTAGAAGCAAAATCTGAAAATCTGATTCTAAAATTTATTACACACTGAATGTTGCAAAAAATTGAAAACCTGTGTTAAATTTCCATAAATTGAACTTATCTGGCACGCAATGGTTCGATCGCCCATTTTTAAAAAATCAGTGTAAATTCCAGGTAATTCACATAAATTTGTAATTTAACATAGATATGCAACAACTCTTTCTCTATCGAGAACAGAAAGCCGCTTGACGATTTCTTGAGTAGGAGCTGAGATATGAATATTCTCGCCAAGTGATGCTCCAAAATCGACAAATACGCTTGAACAAAATATTACCCAAGCAAATAACCATTTTTTTTATAAGCCCAATCATCATGAAAATCCACATGAATAATCTCTACCCTGCACGTGAGAGTGTTAGTCCACCTCTCATCTGTCAAGGCGATTGCCTTCTTACTGAGCGCCAATTTGAGCGCTGCTACAGGCCTCCCCAGATCTGCCCTTCCCGGCTGAATCTGGAGAGTCGTGCCGTACTTAGCTAGTTCGTCTGCCCTGCAGTTTCCCATGACGTCCGAGTGACCAGTTAATTCTGATTAACAACGATACAATTTTTTTCACTTGAAATTGTCCTGGGCTGGGATGTTCTAACATCACCATGTATCGATAATTCATCGAAGTTTATTTCTCGTTTCTGTAGAATAAAATTTGTCTCTGTTTCATTTTTTATATCATTTACCAGCCTGCTAGATTGCAATATTGTGATGTTTTTACTACGTTTCTATCACTAAATAATTTATTTTCGATTTTAGAACGAAAATAAGTGAAATAGATATTGTTCAAATATATTTTAGTAGGTTGGGATAGCAATAGAGAAGAAATAATTGATAAACGAAACAGAAGTCAAATTAATTCTAGTTGAAAGAGACGTAGACTTCGATAAAATATCGAAAAATGGTGATGTTACAACATCCCAGCCCTGGTTTGTTTTCCGTATATCACAAAATTAAACAATTAGAGAAAATTGATCAATATTTTTTAATATGCTTTACGAGTGTTTTCGATGAATTGTTTCTTTCTTTCGCATATTTGATTTTTCGATGAATTGTTCTGTGCACAATTGTTTCTGTGTACAATTGTTTGTAGTACAGTTCTTCTTCTCTGAATTCATTTCTAACAATTGTTTGTCGCACTTTTGTGAGTGTGTTAAATTGTGTTGCGCATAATTTTCGGGTTGCCGTAACAATGTTTTTTTGCTGTCTGACACGATCTTCACGGATCTGAAACAAACGGATAATATAAATCAACCCTAATGGTCGATTTATATTATCCGTTCATTTCAGATCCTTCACGTATCATGTCAGACTAAAAAAAACATTGTTACATATGTTTTCTATATAAGTATTTATATTATCCGTTCCGTTCAGATCCTTTACGTACCGTATCAGGGTTGATTTATATTATCCGTTTGTTTCAGGTCAGTGAAGATCGTGTCAGACAAAAAAAATCATTGTTACATATGTTTTCTATATAAGTATTTATATTATCCGTTCCGTTCAGATCCTTTACGTACCGTATCAGAAAAATATTGTTGAAAAGAATGTTTTATCTGATGTCTGAACGCGAAAAAATACGAAAGAATAGCGAGGAAAGTGGAATTCCAACAACAACAATGACAATAAAATTAAATTGCTACTAAAACATTTTTGGATTTTTTGTTATCGTTTGTTTAGTCTATACGTGTAACCAAAAATACGAATGCACGCAGCATGTGTGAAACAATATTTTTTTATATTCTCTTCATGATCTTATGCTAATGTTTGTCGCCAGCCACTAAACTTAACTTTTCTTATATTATGCTCTTTTAAATTATCCCATATATTTTATAGTTGTTTTAGTCTAATAAACTATAAAATATAAAAAAATTGTTAAAGTTAAATAAAGTAAGGAGCATACGAGTATATACCTGCGGCCAAATTCCGGTTCGGTGGTAAATTTACCATTATGGTTTTTATTAGTCGAAAATATGCAATTGGTATAAAAACCCAGAAAAGCGATTCCTGTTAAATGACTGAGAAAATAAAACCCATAACTAATGTAAAAAAACACCATAAGAATTTTTTTCATGAGAATTGGTTGGTTTTGTATTTTCCAATTAAAAAAATATTATTTTGATAGCGGTAACATCAAGATTTATTTTATATTAAGTATATATTGAAACATAAGTGGACATATCCCTTTTCGATGCTCTGGTAGTCGTACGCTTTATAGGTGGTTCTCCAAAATCCATACGGTGAAACGGCGACGTGGTATTCAGTCAACTACTTCCTTTCGATTTTAGTTAGGATTTACGATTATAATTCGCCCATAATTTGTGGTAGCAGAATATTTCCGATTATATTCGATACGAAACTTTTTACATTTTTTTACTGAAAATAGAATTAAGTTAAAATTCAATTAATTTTGTAATTTATTTTGAATATTTCTTACAATCATTTTGTAGTATATTATATATACATATTTATATTTTATGTATTTTGATATGTTTGCTCATCGCAAGAAAAACAATTTCTGTCAAAATATAGCCCAATAAACCAAAAAACGTAATTTATTAAATGTTTCCCAGGTTAAAACCCATTTGTTGAACCGGAATCGAAAATTGGTAATGGTAAATGACTGGTCGAAAAAAAACCATTACCATTTCCCATTAAAGCGTTGCCACATACACATCTAATAACAGACGATTCGTGCGTAAATTTATTTTGCCTCGCCACATACCAAAAAAATTACAGACGATTTTTACAACAACAATTCTTTATAAAACTTTCATAATACATAAGCACCTAATTCATTTTAATTAAATAAGTTTACCATACCATATTCATGATGAGCCTTATAAAAATATTAAATTAATGAAAAATATATATTTTGTTTCGGAATTTTTTGACATTTGTTGAAGTTCATAGACAACAGACAAAAAAATCGTTTAAAATTTTTTGATGAGTTCGGAAATCGTTTTAGATTTTTGTGCGTTCGTTCACGTGTAAAATTATACCATTCAGAGAAAAAATTGTTTCTAGGAACGGCTAAATTGAAAATTGATAATTTTTCAATTAAAATTATTAAATAATTCCAAATTTTTTATTTTAGCTACTAACTTGAGATATTTTACATATTATCTCATTGATTTGAGTCAAAAATATGCTCTAATTAATTCGTAAATGCGAAATCTGTTTTTAGATGTCGTCCGTAGAAATGTGTATGTGGCATCGCCTTTACCATTTACCATTAAACCGAAATTTGGGTGCTGTTAAATGACTGAGAAAATAAAACCCATAACTAATGTCAAAAAACACCATAAGAACTTTTTTCATGAGAATTGGTTGGTTTTGTATTTTCCAATTAAAAAAATATTATTTTGATAGCGGTAACATCAAGATTTATTTTATATTAAGTATATATTGAAACATAAGTGGAGATAAAGATGACAAATCACTTACAGCAGCGCTAATCTTACAAAATTTCCACAAAACATTAAATATTCCGACCACTTATCAAAAATTCCAGCTGGGCACGGATCATCCGTTTCCTTGTATAATTTGACAACGATAGTAATTCCCTTTACAGAGAGATTCAATGGCATCGTTAATTTCGTGTATCGCTGATATATTGGACCGCGCTTAGTGCATATCCCTTTTCGATGCTCTGGTAGCCGTACGCTTTATAGGTGGTTCTCCAAAATTCATACGGTGAAACGGCGATGTGGTATTCAGTCAACTGCTTCCTTTCGATTTTAGTTAGGATTTAGGATTATAATTCACCCAAAATTTGTGGTAGCAAAATACTTCCGATTATATTCGATACGGAGATTTTTAAATTTTTCACTGAAAATAGAATTAAGTTAAAATTCAATTAATTTTGTAATTTATTTTGAATATTTCTTACAATCATTTTGTAGTATATTATATATATACATATTTATATTTTATGTATTTTGATATGTTTGCTCATCGCCAAGTCAAAATATAGCCCAATGGACCAAAAAACGTAATTTATTAAATTTTTCCCAGGTTAAAACCCATTTGTTGAACCGGAATCGAAAATTTTATGGTAATGGTAAATGACTGGTCGAAAATAAAACCATTACCATTTCTCATTACCATTTATCACTGAACCGGAATTTGGGTGCTGCCCAATATGCAATGTCGACGGAATTCCATTTACATTCGCGTTCTAAAACCACACTGCTTCTATGGAAAGAACCATCCCAAGTATAACAAAACGGAAATAAAAATTGAGCACAGTATTTTCCTTTGTTTTCATCCAAAATTAACGAAAGTTAGACTTCACATTATAATGATAGTGTTTGTAGCGTATACGTATTATATACATATGCGTATATAAATGGCGTTATTTAGTTTATTGTGAGAACGCTAAGTTTATAGTAACTTTTAACGATGCGGATACATTTGTCAACTTTGATATTAATTTAATTGAAGATAGGAAGGCTGTAAAACAATTGGTAATGTAAAGATTCATTCGAGATAATTTGGTACAATCTATTATATTTTGTTTTCCTATTTTATATTTAGAAATCATTATTTATGAAGCAAGATGGTCACGAACTAAAAAAGTACATTAGGGCAAACTTTACAGAG
Source organism: Nephrotoma flavescens (assembly GCA_932526605.1). Taxonomy (NCBI): domain Eukaryota; kingdom Metazoa; phylum Arthropoda; class Insecta; order Diptera; family Tipulidae; genus Nephrotoma; species Nephrotoma flavescens. The sequence continues at coordinate 163,415,688 of OW052220.1, read as the reverse complement.
CTGTTCACCAAAGAGCTTAGCTGCAAGTTTACGTTTAACGGTCAATAAAGATAATGTGAAGTATGGTTTACGTTACTCCGTGTTAAATTTAATAATTATAATATTATTTTCAACAGTTTAGATTGTACTATGGAAAAATTTACGAACTCTATCGAAAACGATTTAATATCCACAAATTACTTTTATTATATAAAAGACAAACAAGGAAAATTATTTAAAAAAAAATCTAGTGTAAATATTAGAAATTAAAAAACTGAATAATTTAATCGAAATGTATATATATGTATGTCCAAAGTAATCAACAATGAATTAAAATAATGAATTTAATAAATCATTTTATATTACAAAAACAAAAATATTTCTTTAAAAACATTTAATTTTACAACCAAAATTTGAAATTGCCGTTTAAACAAACACAAGCACAATTGTTCCCGCCAAATATTTCTCAATACGTATGTATACACATGCAATAAAATGTTTATAATGAGTTTCGTCCAGTTTCGGATTTTCGCGACACGCTTCATACGTTTTATTTTAATAAATTGCAACTCAAACTTAGAAAAATACTAGACTAAGTCTAGTACTTCCCAAGTATTTTTACTTTCAATTTTTCTGGCGATATTCGTACTTAAGTACTAAACTTAGTCTAGTATTTTTCTAAGTTTGAGTTGCAATTTATTAAAATAAAACGTATGAAACGTGTCGCGATTATTCGAAACTGAACGAAACTCAATAAAGGAGAATTGTATACATGTATGTGTGAACAGAAAAGACAAAAAACAAAATGGCGGGAGCGAGGTTGTGCATGAATGTAAAATGCTATATTTGAAAATGTTAGAAGAAAAAGATGGCGGCATCCAAATGTGAGAGCAAAATAAAAATTTAGGTTTAAAATGAATATTTTTATTTTATTAAATTTGCGGTATAAAAATATACATACATATATACATATTATATACGAATCTAAATTATATTTTAGTTAATTTTTTAATTATTTTTTATTATTACACAATTTGAAATTATTCTTTGATTGTAATATTAAAAGTTTAAATAATTTTCTAAATAGCTATTGTACTATGAATATTGCACATCAAGTTTATTATTTTCGCATTTGTTTTCTACCTAAAAACTTAAAACTGAACTAGAAATTAATTAATTTATGAAAACAATATTTGAATATCTATAAAATATATTTTGATGTAATTTTATTTAAATTAACACACATCTTTAAATTTTTTTAACAAAATTTTATAAAATTACCAAACTCATGTCGTGAACAAGAAAAATAAAAACAAACCATATACATTACACGCTATACACATTCCTACGAAAGAAAAATTGCGGTAACACAGTATACAGTAGTAACAACACAGTATACATATACGCTACAAACACTATCATTATAATGTGAAGTTTAACTTTCGTTAATTTTGGATGAAAACGAAGGAAAATACTATGCTCAATTTTTACTTTCGTTTTGTTATACTTGGGTTAAGTACGAATATCGCCAGAAAAATTGAAAGTAAAAATACTTGGGATGTGTATCACGCGGAAATTCGTACTCCCCGCCAAAGAAAAGTGTCACAAAAATTCCGGTGTCGGTGTGAATCCCAACTAAAAAGAGAAAAAAATCACAGAAACAAAAGGCACGTGTTTGTATATATTTTCTAATTGGAATAAATAATAATTCTTATCCGAAATAAAACAAAATTTTCCTATTCACATTATTTTTTATTTATGTACAAAAAAACGTAGAAAATTTATTTACATATTTAATTTTCATAAATTGAGTTTTGTATTGCATCCGCCACATTGTATTGCATCCGCCACTTTGTATTGCATCCGCCAGCATATTGAGATCTTGAAAAAAAAAATCATTGAAAATTTACTACGTAAATGTATTTCGTGCCGACGCCATTGTGAGACAGATCTCTATTACCTTTTTAGTCCAAATTTGCACATCGCGATCACTAAATAAGTTAATAATTATTATTATATATTTAAATTTAAAATTATTTACTTTAACAAATCGAAAAACATTATAATGAAACACAACACTTTAAAGTAAAAAAACTAATTATGTAGTGCAACCGTGCACGTCGACTTGTCAGAAGAAACTAAAAATAAAAGATACAATCGAAACTTATAACACGAAAATAATATTACCGCGAAATAGAAAGAGAAAAACAATTATTTTTCTCCAAAATCTATATTTTTGTGTCTTTGATATTTTGTAGTACGGAGTTTTGTACGCCATTTGAGCAGTTTTTTCCACACAGTGGAATAATTGCATACTGGGTGGGGCGGTATGTTGTACCATCACTTCGAATCGAAAAAAGTCGAATTCGAAAAAAGTCGAATCGAAAAAGTGAAAGTTGTATCATTTTTGCTTTTGGAAAATGGTACAACATATTGCCATTCGAATTTCGATTCGAAGTGATGGTACAATATACCGCCCCAGGATTATATATCTGAAGAATTTAGCAATAAAACACGTGTTCATATTTTCTATTGAATTCGTTTTAAATTTTTTTTGTGGAACGGTAAAATTTTATGACAAATAGGGTGGGTCATTTGGAAGCTTTTATCCTATGGAGCAGATTTCCAAAGTGTCACGGTAACTGAGATGATAATTTTAAATTTCTTTTAAATTACCCAAAATCGAATGTGTATCGGAATCTAAAAAACAAAATCCAAAAGACATAATCCAAAAACCAAAACCCAAAGTTACAAAATCCAAAAGGGACAAAATCCAAAAAATACAAAATCCAAAAACTATATCCAAAAAAAAAAAATGTATCTTTTAGGTGAAGGAGTCTTTATTTTTAATAGGTGAAGGGAAAAATGGCCTACTTCAATCCCTATTGAAGTCGAATTTCAAAAAAATCGGCTAAGAAATTACATAAAATAGATCGAGTTCAAAGGGGTTTAAATATTTATATAATTTTTGGATTTTGTCTTTTTTGGATTTTTCACATTTGGATTTTATCCTATTTGGATTTTACCTTTTGGATTTTTAAAAAAATTTGGATTTTGTCCCTTTTGGATTTTTTTTTTGGATTTTGGGTGACATCCCCCAAAATCTCGCCTTTAAATGGTCATAACTTTTTTGTTTGTAATCGTAAAGGCTCGAAATAACTTTTATTGCATTCTAAATAAATCATTATTTAATACAATTGGTTTAAGAAAAATGACTTATAGCCTTCTAAATCCTAAACAATGTGTAAAAGTATGGAAAATGCCTACCTTCTAAATTCATTTAAAATGCTAGAGGTGATTTTGAAAGTAGGTTTGTTTTAATTCTTCTCTGGTTTATGCTCTTTCCAATGGTATGCTATTTGTCATAGAAATCATTCAATTTGTGGTCAAAATAAAAGATACTATTTTGCCGGGGTTAGGTTTAAGAAGGTCGAAAACTTTATTTCCCAAACTTGCATACACAAAAATTAAATTGCTACTAAAACATTTTCGATTTTTTTAAGTTATGTTTTACTTTATACGTAACCAAAAAATACGAATATATACGATAACCATACGATGAAAATATCTGACTGATAGTATAAATTGATGATGTCTGAATACGGTACATGCAGGATCTGAACGGAACGGATAATATAAATCGGCCTTAATGCTGGAAACAGACGTGCAAAAATTACGCATGCGAATACGCATGCGAAAACGCAAGTTAACTACATGATCGTAAATTCGTTAGAGTTTTCAATACACAATATACAATTTGTTTTTGAATTTGATTTTGAGTCAAAACATTGGAAAGCCGTCGAGATGTTAGTATTAATTCATTATATGTTTTTTAGGATAGATGTATCCAGAGCAGCCAATTTTCTATGTCAAAACTCATATTTAGCGCGCTATTTTTATGTATAATTAGTTTATTTAACTCTCTAAACTAATACCCCGTTTACACCAGTAGAATAAAAGTATGTAGCAAAAAAGTATGTTGGTGTAAACTCAAACTAAAATACTTTAATACTTTATCACATACTATTTTGCTATTAAAGTATAACAGCTATCAAAAAAATATTGGTATTATAGTCGTGGTTTATACTCTACTTTAATGTTATAATACTTTAATTTTGTTTATTATTTTTTTCAAGTGGCCGGTAAAGACATTTTTTATTTCGATATACATTTCCATTTGTGATATTAAACAAAAAAAATTATATTTGTCAACAAAAAAGTAATATAGTATTATAGTATGGGTTTACACCGCTTGCGATGTAAACTGGCCGGGTATTATACTTTATTAGCAAAAAAGTATTATACTATTAAAATAGCTCTGGTGTAAACCCAGTATAAGAGTTTTCATTCAACTTTAAAGTTAAAACTCAATAAAAAAATTTGTTTGCTCTACCTATTTATCGGGAGCGCTATCCATTTTAATGGGAAATTTGAAAACGCATTTATTTTGTAAGCCCCTGAAACCACTAGAAACTTAATCTTACAATAAAAGTTTAAAACGCAGTAAGATGAATTCTTGTTTATAACGTCATGTCAAAATAAATGTTAATTAGTATATTTCAAGTGATAAACATTTGTATTATGGATGCATTTATTATTCATTTTTATGATATAGCGACTCCAGTGAATAATAGCTGCAGTTTCAGTAGAAATTTTCCATTCGGCTCCGGATAGTGCTCGAATAATAAAACATGGCTAATGAGTTCAAAACAAGAAGTATTAAAACTCATAGAACTGTATAGAGCATTTTGACAATAGATTTTTAATAAAACAAAACAAGCGACGCGTTTGAATACCAAAACACAAATGATTTTTAAATGTCAAATCTATGGTACGTTTATCACACACGACGCCATTTTTATTATTTTGTATACCACTTTTGTTAAAGACAATTATGTCAGGTAGCGTGGCCGTGTTATTCCATATAAATTAGCGGATTCTAAATTTTTCGGCTGCGAGTATTTCGAGGCCTACGAGTATTTGCCCCATATTACCAATTCTTTACTGGCACATACAGAATTAAAGAGCGACATTTAATTTTTCCCTGTCTACAACCTATTACACAATTAAAATTTATTTTTAATTTTTACATTATTTTACATTCACATTATACCCTCTAATTTAAAATTTATTTACTCGAATTATGATTTGCTTTTCCATTTTTAATTTAGTTTTATAAAATTTAAAGACATTTTTTTTCTCTCTCTCTCTCTTTCTCTGGTTATCACATCACATGAAGGGATTTCGCCGCCTGCACTATTTGCACGATCTGCACTAAACCTCCATCCATCTCGATCCATCGTTCTCGTCTCGATTCATACGAATCCGATATTCGTTGTTCGCAACTTTAATTGTACCAAAAATTTAGCGGATGATCTTCCTTTCGAAGGTAGATGACAATCTACAATAGTTAGAGGTCATGGTCCAGCTCTCGCTTCCGAAAGTCAGCACAGGTCCTATGAGTGCTTTATAAAGTGCGAGCTTGCACGACTGCGATAGATGTTTCGATCGCAATAATCTTGATTGGGCGTAGAAATCTCGTTGTCCGGCAGCGATTCGGGGCTTAGCGATTCGGGGCTTAGCGATTCGGGCATATCGGTCAGCGATGTTATAACTGACCCGAGGTATCAAAATTTTGATCGCCAATTCCAAGATTTGCCATACAGATGTTCTTAGGTGTTGCTAACTATTTGGTTTTACTGCTGTTCACCTCCAAACCAAGTCTTCTTGCGCAGCGACCGAGCGGTATGAAACTGTCCTTGAAATCGCTAGGTCTTCGGCTAAGAAGCACGATATCATCTGTATATCCAAGAATTTGGCCTGATTTATTAAATATACAGCGCGAAGTTTCGATGTTGCTTTTCCTCACACGTTCTCAAGCGCCAAATTGAACAGCAAAGGCGCGAGTGCATCACCCTGTCGATCATCAGATGTTATTTCAAAGGAGTCTGACACAGTTCCTTCAATTACGATTCTACATACAGACCCAAACGTTGTTAATTTACACAGCGAAACAAGTTTCTCTAGAATTCTTAGGCAAATGAGCGCGACCCATAGGTTGTCGCGGGTTATATTGTCATATGTCTGTTGGAAGTCTATATATAGTTGATGTATGGTTGTATATATTGATGTATGTTGTACTCCCAACATTTTTCCAAGATCATCCTCATGGTGAAACACTGGTCAGTGGTCGATCGGTTGGGATGAAAACCACACTGAGAGTCGCCAATGTTGTTTTCGGCGAAAGGGATGAATCTGGCAAGTAAAACATTTGCCAACACTTTGTAAGCAGAAAGTGTTATTTTTCATATTACGTCATTTTTTTGTAATCGATTTAAAATGGATCGTGATAAGTTGTTTTTTCGAGGGGTTCTTCTTTTCTTTTTTGATTCCAAGAAAACTGCCGCTGAAGCTCACCGGCTGCTTTCTGATACTTATGGTAATCAAGCTCCATCGAGAGCAAGCTGTTTCAATTGGTTTCATCGATTCCAAAGTGGTGATTTTGACTTGACAGACAAAGAACGGCCAGGTCAGCCAAAAAAGTTTGAAGATGCCGAATTACAAACATTATTGGATGAAAATGCATGTCAAACGCAAAAAGAACTTGCAATGCAGTTAAACATTGACCGAACAACAATTTCTCATCGTTTGCACGCAATGGGAAAGATTCGAAAGCTAGGAAGATGGGTCCCACATCAACTGTCCGAAAATCAATTGAGAGCACGAATTGAAGTATGCAAAAAAAAATCTTACTGAGTACAAAAAACATAGTTTTTTGTATCGAATTGTTACTGACGATGAAAAAAGGGTCTCTTTTGACAACCCCAAACGTAAAGCAGCTTAAGTCGATCCAGGCCAAGCAGGACCATCGCAGCAAAAACGATATATTCATTGCGATAAGGTTATGCTGAGTATTTGGTGGGACGAGAAAGGTGTGGTGTATTGTGAGCTATTAAATCCAAATGAAACGGTTACAGGTGATCGCTACCGACGCCAACTGGACAATTTGGCACGTGCGTTAGACGAAAAACGGCCAACAATAGCGAACAAAAGCTATAAAGTTTTGTTTCATGATGACAATGCCTGACCACATCGTGGAAAAACCGCTCAAAACAAGGTAGAGCAACTCGGTTGGGATCAGCTTGAATAACCTGCGTATTCTCCAGACCTTGCACCTTCCGACTACTATTTATTTCGATCAATGCAAATAGGCCTGGCTGACGTACGCTTCCGAAACACCGGAGAAGTGCGAAATTGGATCGATGGCTGGATAGCTGGGAAAGTTGAAGACTTCTTCAAACGAGGAATCCACAAACTTCCCAGAAGGTGGCAGGAAGTTATAGCTAATGATGGCGAATATATTAGATAAAATATTCTGTATCGTTATCTTTTAATAAACATTACTTTTTTATAAAAAAAAGTCTAAAAATTATTTCACACACCCAATATGTGTATCTATTTCATATGGTATAGTCGGTTGCTGATCAAGTTTTATAACGTGCTGTTCCAAACATGGAGTAGGAATCATAATAATCTTTCACGAGATATGCACTACGATATTGATAGTTTATTACTGCTACTATAAATGGAAATAAATTATATAATTTATTCCATTCTTTCTGCTGTATTGTAATTTTTCCGAGACAATCTCCTATAGTTATTTCTTTTACTTTCTTTGATGATAATACAAACTCATTACTTTTAATGGTTAAATATGATGCAGCATCATTAAAGTACTTCCTCACGAAATTTAAATATATTCATAAATATCGAATATTATATTTCCTTGAAACTAGTGGTTTTCTTTAGCAGTATCGTAAGTAATAAACGATTTATATCATAACCAACACTAATTAAACTTTTTTGATCAGTATCCAGAAAATATGTGTATGATAATAATAAATCTAATGTTTTGTTATCCATCTTTCAAAGTCTGAATTCTATTTTTTCTTTTTTACTGCTCAACATGCTCAAAGAGCAAGATCTATAATATTTGACGGAGTCTTTTTCTATTCTTCTTCTTCTTCTTAAATTTTCTTTCTCTCTCTCTCTCTCTCTCTCTCTCTCTCTAGCTTTTACATCCCATGAAGGCATTTTGCCGCCCGCACTATGGTACTCCATCCGTCTCGGTCCATCGCCCTCGTGTTCGACGACGTCACACCAGCGCAGTCGGGGTCTAAATCAGCGTCTGTTCTCCAGGTTAGGCGCGGATGAAGCGGGCGTGTGTCTTGTATCAAGTGGCTCGCTATATAAATGTGCTAAAGGTATGACTGGATGCCTTAAGATTCTCACCAGTACGTTACCCACACACGTAACAAGCGGGTTGAGCGGCAGGCCAACAACCTGCCCTAATAAAAACAATTAAGTCATGAACCCTAATCGAAGGCCTCGGATTACCATATCGGATTCGTCTTCTTCTTAAATGATTTTTTAAATAAAATTGTAGTGATCCGATCACTGTGTTGTGCCATTTTTTTAAAAGATTCTCAAAATCATTTATAGACCTGCCAATACATTTATCTAAAATGTAATGGAAGCAATATTTCCCATATAATAAACTAGCTCGATCTTGCAACTCCCTCCTATTATAATAGGTAGGGCAAAAGTTCGTGGCCTTTTTCCCGGTAGATGGCTTTACATCCATATATCTCAGTAACCATTGACCGTATGGGGCAATTCTTATAGGTTCAATCACAATGACACCGCTCCGTTTCGTTAATCAATCAAAGTAGGAAATGTCACATTACATGTGATTTAAATCGTAAAACGGACATGCAAACACAATGCAACGGCGCGGAACGGTACGTGCGGAAGAGATAGGCAAACTTTCTACATTTTCGGATAACATAACCTAAACAATTTTTTCACAGGCATATAACAAACTTATTTTCAATATTACCGGTGACAAAAAAATAATATTATTTTAAAAATGGAATTTCGAATTGTGGAATTCATTGAAAAAATTAAATGCCTTCCAGAGCTATGTAACAAAGCCCATAAAAATTACTTGAATGTAAAAAGAAAAGATAGATTATCCGCACAAAATTCAAAAAAAATTAATATCGAAGGTAAATTTTATACAGGATTAACTGGATCAATTTTACGAAATGGCGCGGAAACATTGTGTTTGACAATCCGTAAAAGCGGCTTGACACGGTGTGGTACGGCGCGGTGCGGTTTCATTGTGATTGAACCTTATGTCTGTTTATGACATTTTGGGGTATATCCTCTATCCGGTCGCAAGTTAAATATTTGCGACCAGAAATATGGTTACTAGATTTATTTTGCCGTGCCAATTGACACATTTATTTTAAAATTTAAATTTGTTTTGCGATTGTTAAGTAGAAATACATAAAAAGACTGCGACCTCGGAAAATGCGTAGCAGTCTTTTCGTGGATTTCTACTTTAGAATCGCAAAACAAATTTAAATTTTAAAAAAATGTCTCAATTGGCATGGCAAAATAGATCTAGTAACCATATTTCTGATCGCAAATAATTAACTTGCGACCGGATAGAGGATATATCCCTTTAACTTGCACTTTGACATACAAGAATTTAAAATCGGTGAAGTGTATAAAAAGTTACAACATTTTAAGCATGTAGATTAATAATGAAAAAATTCGATATCTTTTACAATTTTATTACGACAAAGGTAAATACGCGGGGTCAGGCTTGCGAAAAAACTGTGCTGTTTATGGAGATGGTGTTTTATCAAAATCAGCAGCAAAGAAATGGTCCGCGTGCTTTCGTTCTGTAAATATGTGTTGTGACTAGACAGCTCGCGGTTATATTCGCATAAGCTATGTCTGATGTCTTTAATATAATACTTATTAATAGGTTACCACACTGGTGAGGCCTATTAATGAGAACAAGTGCATTTAAGTTGAATTTTTGACTTTATTCTAAATTTTTATTACGTTAAATTTCTTTTTTATATAAAATTTAATGCTGCCTAAGCAGTTTATACATATAAAGAAATACAAAAATATGTAAATACAAAAAGTGTTTATAGTACAAATCAAAATTAAATTATATCCGATGGTGTGCGGTGTCCGGATGTGCAGCAAACTGATTATTTGCATGTTGTGTCTTCAAAAATATGGATGTCAAAGATGCACCTCGCTCTGGTCGACCAACCACTGCAAAAGTCGATGAAATCATGCAGAAAATTGAAAAAGACCGGCATATAAACAGCCATGCAATTGGTAAAGAACTAAATATTGATCACAAAACAGTTTTAAACCATTTGCAAATGGGTGGATAAAGAAAAAGGTTGACGTTTGGCTACCCATGAATTAACAGTTAAAAATTTAATGAACCGAATTTCTGCCTGCGAAACGCTGCTGAAACGGAACGAAATCGAGCCATTTTGTTATGTATTGGATTACCGACCTTCGACTGTAATAAATATCGGGCAAGACTTCTCTGTCCTTTGTACAGATATATAAAATAAAACATGGATTCATTCTAAAATGGACTATATAATAAAGTACACCATGTAGAATATTATTAACAATAAATGTATATAATAATTACTGTGTGGTTTCATTAAGTATATAATAATTGGCGACGAGAAGGCGAAATTACGCGTGTATCTAAATATATATACGCATATATAAAAGTGAATAAAATAATAAAAATTAATTACCGCATTTTACAATATGGCGGATGAAAACCAAATCGATGTGGCGGCGTTATTAAAGTTGCTACAAGAATTACAAAATGGCAATCGGGATACAAATATACAATTCGGTACATTTAACGAAAATGAGGAAACGTTTTCAATTTACAAGCAGCGTTTGGAAAATTATTTACAAATGCGATCTGTTACAACAGATGAACGCAAAGTACAAATATTAATTAATTGCATCGGCACTAAGCATTATCAATTGCTTAGTAGTTTAACGGCGCCGGACATGCCAAATACAAAATCATATGAGGAGTTAACTGGAATGTTGGAAAATCATTTGTGCCCGAAACCAAATGAAATTACAGAGCAGCATAAATTTCTGCTTAGAACACAACACGAAGGTGAATCAGTGGCAACATACGTGTCAGAGTTGAAACGTTTAAGTGTTTTCTGCAATTTTACATGTACATCCTGCAATAAGTGTACAGCAGAAACTCATTTAAGATCACAGTTTATACGGGGCATTAGTGACGCGGAGATTCGCCAGCGTTTGCTAGAAGAAATTCAACCCAGTATGGATAGAATTGTGAAAACGGCATTAGCAATGGAAGCATCAAAACTTGAAAGTCAATCAATGCAGAAGGTACACCAAGTCAAGGACAGCGCCGAGATATATCAGAATGAACGGTTGCCAAAACGAAATGAAAATACGTCGAAGAGTTTTAACGAGGGTGGCTCAGGCAAGGGCGACAGCAACAATAGACAATTGACTTGCTATAGATGTGGAAAACCAGGGCACAAAGCGAATGATTGCAGAAGCAAGGATAAATTATACTGCAATCAGTGTAAATTAGCGGGTCATGCTTCAAATGTATGCATGAAGAAATACAAAAAAAGTTCCAGCACAAATTACACGAATTCAATAAAAATCATTGATAATGATAATTGTCAAGAAATAAATGCACTGCAACTGATTACAGAGTCTGGGGAGAGGAGCAAATTCATGATACAGGTTTCAATTGAAGGCAAACCATTTGAAATGGAATTTGACACGGGATCGGCCATATCGACAATCAGCGAGAAATTATTGCACAGTAAACTACCAAAGGTCAACATATGGCCAACTAATACGAAGTTAAAAGCATACAATGGTAGTATCTTCCCAGCGTTGGGGGTAGCGAAGGTATCAGTTAGCCATGACGGTAAATCTATACGAGGAAATTTATATATTGTGGATGACAGATTCGATAGTATCCTTGGTCGGGAATGGATAAAAGCATTACAACTATTACCCCCATCGGATGTCAAAAGCATTACAACCGTGAACATAGACGTCAACAAACTGGAGAAAGATATCTTTGAAAGCAATGACGATTTATTCAAAAAAACAATTGGTACAATTCCACAGTTTAAAGGTCAATTGAAACTTCGTGAAGGGGTTTCCCCAATCTACATTAAACCAAGGCCAGTTCCGTACGCTATACGCCATTTGATTGAAGACGAAATTGAAAGACTGGAAAAATCTGGAACATTAGAAAAGGTCGAACATTCGGACTGGGGAACACCAGTGGTGCCAATAATTAAGTCGGAAAATCAGATCAGATTGTGTGCAGATTACAAAGTGACACTAAATAAGGTAATAATGGATGACAAATACCCAATTCCTAAAATCGAAGACATGATGCACAAGTTGGCCAATGGTAAATATTATTGCGTGTTCGATGTGCATAAAGCCTATTTACACATGGCTATGAATGAAGAAAGTGCACTAATGCAAACAATAAGCACGCATAAAGGCCTTTACAAGGTTCATAAACTAATGTTCGGAGTAAAAACAGCACCCAATATCTGGCAACGCTTTATGGATGAAAATATAACAAATAATCTTAGTGGAACACAGTGTTTCTTTGACGACATTATTGTCGCCGGTCGTACATTGCCGGAGACGATGGAACGAGTACAGGCCCTATTAAAAAAATTACGCCGATATAATATGCATCTAAATATCGAAAAGTGTAAATTATTCAGAGAAGAAATTACATACTTGGGCTATACAATAAGTGAGGCCGGCATACAGAAGAATTCGGATAAAACTAAAGCAATCGCTGAAATTGCACAACCGAAGGACGTGTCGGAATTGCGTCAATTCATTGGGATGGTAACATATTATAATAATTTTATTCCCGATATGGCAACAAGGCTAAATCCGCTTTACAAACTATTACGAAATGATGTGGAATTCAGGTGGGATGAAGGGTGTCAACGAGCATTTGCTGACATTAAGACGGAATTACAAAGCGAATCAGTATTGATGCCGTATGAAGAAAAATTCCCGTTGATTTTGGCAACTGATGCTTCCCCCGTGGGAATTTCTGCAATATTATCACATAAAACACCAACTGGGGAACGACCAATTGCGTATGCATCTCGAACGTTATCAAGAAGTGAGTCAAATTATAGCCAGCTTCATAAGGAAGCGACAGCTATTTACTGGGCGCTTCTAAAATTTTTCAATTATTGTTATGGACGCGAATTCACTTTGATTACGGATAATAAACCATTAGCAATGATATTGAGCCCAGATAAAAGCCTACCGACATTAACATCACAACGACTACTAAGTTACGCGCAGTTCCTATCCGGTTTTAAATACAAAATTATACACAGGGAGGCGAAAAACCACATGAATGTAGATTTTCTATCTCGGCATCCGGTGGTGGAAACCTATCAACCAAGCGACAAAGAAGAACTTACAGTGTATCAATTGTCGGAAGATATTCTACCAATAACGAGTGGAACAATTTCGAAGGCAATGAAAAGTGATAACATTCTATGTGATCTATACAACCGTCTACAGATTGGAAGTAATTTAGAAGGTACACCATTTAAGGGGCAAGAAGCTGAACTAACACTACAAAATGGATGCATTTATAAAGGTATCCGGATCTTAATTCCAATCACACTACATAAACAAATCCTTAATGAGTTACATATGGCACATATTGGTATCGTCAAAATGAAAGCACTAGCACGGAGCTATTGTTATTGGACAGGCATAGACTCCGATATTGAGGAAATGGTGAAAAGTTGTCGAGAATGTGCGAGAGTTGCAAAAGAACCATCGAAGGCGCCTATACATACGTGGGAACTTCCAACTATGCCTTGGCAACGAATACATATTGATTTTGCGGGGCCATTTATGGAACATTATTTTATGGTGGTAGTGGATGCAAGAACAAGATGGTTAGAGGTGGTGCCCATGAAAAATATCACAAGCTTCCACACTATTAGATCATTGCGCGAAATTTTTGCACGTTTTGGCTTGCCACCAATAGTGGTAACGGACAATGGTACTAATTTTACGTCTAAGGAATTCCAAGATTTCTTACGAAGCAACGGTATCACACATAAGCGAACGGCTCCAGCACACCCATCCACCAATGGACAGGCAGAAAGAAGTGTCCAAACATTAAAATTTGCATTACGGGCCGCAATGAATGATTCAGGAGATCTTCATTTGAAACTACATCGATTCTTACTGCAATACAGGAAAATAATTAATTCAACAACAGGGAAAAGCCCAGCTGAACAAATGCTACGATTTAATTTACGATCGATCATCGATTTAATTAAGCCGACAGAGAGGGTAAATGATTATACGAATATCAACCCATCAAAGTGTACAAGACGGGAGCTGAGCATAGGCGATACAGTTCAAATCCGTTGGTACCAAAATAAAACAATCAAATGGAAATTTGGTAAGGTAATACAGAAAGAGGGTTTCTTACACTATCTTATTGAAGTCGAAGGAAAATTTCATCGCCGACATATTGACCAAATACGTGCAACGGGGATTGAAGGAAATACAGAAGGTTACTCGAATATATTAAAAAAGTATCCAAATACAGATGAACCGATGGACTGTTACAACAGATGGCGTTACTCTACGAAGAACAACGATGATGAAACTACTACAACCGGAATGGAAAGTAAAGAATTTACAAATGAATTAACTAATCGGCAATCAAGGGAGTCGCAACCGGTGGAAGTTGCTTCATCAACGTCAACCGCAGGGCAAGCAACGGGTAGTATACAAAAAGAGGGTGAAATTAAATCTGGGCATATACGAATGGATGAACCAGATAGTCTTATAGTCCGACGATCAAGCCGAGTGTGTCGACCCCCTAATAGGATGGATTTATAATGGGTAAAATTCCTTTCGCCGGGAAGACTGTTATGTATTGGATTACCGACCTTCGACTGTAATAAATATCGGGCAAGACTTCTCTGTCCTTTGTACAGATATATAAAATAAAACATGGATTCATTCTAAAATGGACTATATAATAAAGTACACCATGTAGAATATTATTAACAATAAATGTATATAATAATTACTGTGTGGTTTCATTAAGTATATAATACATTTTTAAAGCGAATGATTACTTGTGATGAAAAGTGGATAAGATACGACAACGTTGTGCGAAATAGGTCATGGACGAAACGAGTGAAGCTTCCCAAGCGGTTTTAAAGCCAGGATTGACACCAAGAAAGGTAATGTTGCGTGTTTGGTGGGATTGGAAAGGAATCGTGCATTATGAAGTGCTGCCACCGGGTCAAACGATTGATTCTAATCTTTACTGTCAGCAACTAACGCGTTTAAGACAAGCAATTCAGTTAAAACGTCCAAAATGGATCAGCAGAAAGGGCGTTGTGTTCCATCATGATAACGCTAGACCACGCACATCATTGATGACCCGGTAGAAACTGAGAGAGCTTGGCTGGGAAGTTTTGAAGCATCCACCATATAGTCCTGACCTTGCACCGTCGGACTACCATTTGTTCTGGTCCATGCAGAACCATCTTAATGGATTTACATTAAATTCAAAAGAGTCCTGCGAAAATAAGTTGTCTAGCTTTTTCGCCTCTAAACCAAAGAAGTTCTACAGTGATGGGATCATCGCTCTACCAGAAAAATAACAAAATATTATCGATCAAAATGGCACATATTTGGTTTAATAAAGTTCTTTTGAAATAAGAAAATTTTTTGTTTCAATGTCACCCAAAAAATACCACGAACTGTTTCCCTAGCTTATGAAGCGATAGGAGTTATTCTTCATAAATTTTGTAAATCTTTTATTAAATGGTGCACGACCAAATAAATCAAAAAAATCAGCAAGTCCTCGTACTGGAATATGAAATGCCACCCAATGAGTTCCGGGTTTGTACGATGGATCAGTATTTATAATATAGCTGGCCGGTTTGTTATAAATATATTTTTCATATCGAGCGAATACACGCCACGGAAACTAATTTTTTAGTTTTAAGTTTTTAGTTAAACGATTGCCTGATAAATTTTTTGTTATTTCTTAGGTATTCATGTTGTTTTTTTGTTTTTCATGATCTAAAATAATGTTACGATTTTATCAATTTCCAATGTTGCGTCATGCTCTAGGTGTTTGGCACTTCGCGTTTCTTAAATCAAGTCTTATATTACCTCGGTAGAGTCATTTGATGATAAATTGGGTGTCAGGTCGTATGCAATCATGAAATAACCATGAGAATATAAATATCTTTAGTTATTAAATTTCCATGTGATGAATGTAGTAATCCGGTGGCCGAGAATATTCAAGCGTAAGCTCTAGAATACTCTTCATTATTTGTGAAATCAGTTACTATTGATGTGTTTGGTATTGGTATCCCATGTTTAAAGTTGTAAGGGTTTTTCTTGTTAACAAAGCTTGTTTTTTTAAGCCTGATAGAACTTGAAATTGTAAAAAATAAAACAAAAAATTAAATTTTAATGAAAAATATACTCTGGCACATCTCAGTATACTCTGGCAAATCATCATGAATAGACTCATGCTTGAACAACGCTACTATTGGGCTGTAGAGCAGTTGGCAAATGACTCGCTGTTTTATCGTCAAATTGTGTTTAGCGATGAGGCTCATTTTTAGCATTTAATGAGTTTGTTAATAAACAAAATTGCCGCATACCAATCCACAAGAGGCACCATTACATCCAAAAAATGCACCGTTTGGTGCGGTTTACACGCTGGTGGCATCATCGGACCTTATTTCTTCAAAAATGAGGACGGGGATCGCGTTACGGTCAATGGAGATTGTTACCGCACCATGATCAATGATTTTTTGTTTGCAAATATGGTTCACATTGATCCGGACGAGATGTGGTTTCAACAGGATGGCGCTACGTGCCATACGGCAACCGCAACCATCGACTTATTAAAAACAAAATTTGGAGATAAGTTGATTTCGAGAAATGGACCTGTCAATTGCCCTCCAAGGTCGTGCGATTTGACACATCTCGATAATTTCCTGTGGAGCTACGTGAAGTTACTGGTTTGTGCTGATAAACCAGCAACAATTGATGCCTTGGACTTGGACGCCAGCATTGGTCGTGTTATTCGTGACATACGGCCAGCAGTACTCGAAAACGTGGCCCAAAATCGGGCGCCCATATGCCCAAAATCATTTTCAAGTATTAATGCCATGTATTGATCTTTCGAATAAAAAAAAAATTGATTACAATTTCATTTTTTGTGTTATTTTTTACAATTTTAAATTCTATCGGGCTAAAAAAACTACACCTTACTTGTGTAAGCATCATTGTCAACCATACAAAAAGTTAGATTTTTTGGTAGCCGACCCAATACAATGTTGTCCAAATTTATTGAATTGCCTTTTGAAGAAACTGTATATGATTTTACTTCACATCTTTTGTTGTGATATCTTGCATTTGCATGTTCAAGTATTTTGTGATGCGCCACCAAAATATTAGGATTTATAGTACAGTGTTTTGCGTAGTGTAGCTTCTACAATTTTTAAAGAAGTCTCATCTTTTGCATCTTCTGTTAAAAGATAAAATTCTGGTTTATTGAGTGTGAACGTTAATCTTACATCGACATTGTTTAATAACATTAATGGCTGATTTAGCATTTCAACATGAACTTTTCTAAATAATTCTACGGTAGTACTATTTTTTAAAAGGAATGCTCTTTTGCTGGACCCATCGAGATCTTTTAAGGTATCAAGGTTTTTCGAATCCATATAGTATACCCTGACAGCTCCAAATGAGTTCTACTAGCACCCTCTCCAAAATTAAGCAACGTTTCTGTATACGCGCGATAACTGTTGTGGCCATCAGCAGAATTTATGTTTTCCCCATTTAAATGTACATTTACTTGTCGAAGTTTTCATGAGGCTTGATTCGTTTTGTATTCTTATTTATTGATTTTTTCAAGGTGTACGTTGAAATTTGCAGCTTTCTTTTTCGTGTACACCCAGCACCAGCCATTGAATTTATTTTGTCAACAGGAATATCGTATTCTATATCCACCGGTCCAGGCAGAATTACTTCTACAAAGCTGAATTTCAGCTTGTTTTTTGCATCTGAAACTTTTACTGGTTCTCTAATTGATTTTTTAAATTTTCAACCACATCACGTCTTTCCTCTTCCTTTCTTTGAGACAGGAGTGTATCGAATACAATTCTCATTGAATACTCTTTATTAAATACTTAATTCCCTTAGACGTATCACTTCATGCGACGTGACTATGGATCTTCCTAGTTACTAGATTTTAAAATCAAAATTTACTAAATAATTTTGTGGAAAACTATCAATGAAAATTTTTTAGATCTTAGTTCGCTGCATTAGTTTGAATTTTTATTTAATTATTTGTCACGTCAAGATTTCAAATGATAGAAATTGTCGTTTGAAGTGATAGCAGTCGCAAGGAAATATTATAAAGCAGCGTACTAAGATTTAAAAAACAGCCAGGACGACTTTATTGAAGTTTCGATTTTTTTTTTTTTTGTTAAGTTTCGATTTAAGTAATGAACTATTAACGAAGAAAATGTGTATTTCTGACGTGTAAGGGTCAAAGAAATTTTTCTGTTTCACCAAGTTGAATAATTCCGGATGCTGTCTCAATATAATAATTATATTTAGTTCATCAGTCTTGTTTTTTTCTTTTATAGAGACTAATACCGGGATTTCTTATATGAATTATTCGGACTTTCTTAATCCGCAATAAAAAATTATATCATACATGAAAAAATAAAAATCCAATTTCAACAATCTTTATTACTATGTATTCGTATAGAATAATAATAACCATTAAATTTAATTATTAATAATGTGGCTAACATATTCCATTTTCCATTTCAATTATTATAAATAAAATTTGTTGTTGTTGTTACGATATGTAATTTTTTACGTTTTACAGTATCAAGTTTACTATTATCTTTCTTATTCGCGGTTTCCAGTACCAATTTAATTTATATCGTACATATAAAAATAAAATTCAATGTTTTAATCTTTATCTATATAATATGCAATCATATACAACAACAACAGCAATTTAATATGAAATAACTTAACCCTTTCAATACTAAAAAATATTTTTTTATTTAATTTACTATCGAAACAATATTCTTGCATGTGATGGGTTAACACATTCCATTTCAAATATACAGTCAGAAACATTCAGATGGCTACGGCATATTTTTTTATTAAAGAAAAGTGTTGAAATTTAATAAGAAAATTAAATTTTTTTCAGATTTTTTTTATAATCTTAGTTTATTTATTATTTTCTGAAAAAAATTTCATTTTCTTATTAAATTTCAACACTTTAATAAAAAAGATATGCCGTACCCATCTGAATGTTTCTGACTGTACATAAATATATAATAAAATTCTTCTCTGCCTGCCATCACAATTGTGTAGATAACGCCAAAAGAATTATGTCAAAAATTTATTTTTGTGTGTATTTTGAACCAACATACATATTTGTGCTTTTCACTTAATTCGTTTTTACACTATCTATAACTATAATAATAGACTTAAATTGAAGCAAAAAAAAAATGTCTCTGGTAGAAAAAGAAATATGATCATATGTTGAAATGAAGATTTTAATTATCGAGACATTCAAACCATAACTACTCATTCTCATATAAAAATTGTACGGTTGCAAAATTTTCAAAACTTAATTTTACACAAATACACATAAGAACTAGAAAGCGATCAAACAAAACTAACAACAATTAAAAGTCCTGAACAAAAGCCCAATAATTGTTGTTGGTTTTGGATGTATACATACCTATAGTGATGTATACTACCTATAGTGAAGTTTTTGTTGTATTTGTTGCATTAGCATGGCTTTATATTGTTGGTTGTTGGTTGTTGGTTTTGGACCAAATGTTTAAATTTTCTAACACAAACACATACTCGTTTCATTCAAAGGCTAAAACATCTAGATCAAATCAACTTTCCTATTATTTTCTTGTTTTACATTTTTTTATTTTATTTCACATTATTAAATAAATTTTGTCGTTAAAATGGTAGAAATATATGTTTTATATTCAAAATAAGTCTCTTTGGAAATTTTTCACTTTTGCCTAAGCTGATCTCATATAAATAGATTGGGTGTGTAACGAAATCTCGGTTTTCAAATTCTCGGTTTTTTTCTAAATCTCGGTTTTCAAAATCCCGGTTTTATATAAAAAAAAACCGATTGCATGTGGAAAAATGGAACTCTTAAATGATTTTTTGAAAATTCAAAAATGTGTTTGCGATAAACTTCTAGAAAAAATGGTTAATAGGGATGGAATTTGGATGGAGGGCTAAGTGCCCGTGAGAGTTATTGAAGCCGTCAGCCTCTATAATTATTGCATTTCAAAATGTTGCATTAACAAAATATTGTTTTTTTTAATCTTGCAACTACAAAATGTTGCAAGTAGCAAATCTTTTAAGGCAATTAAAAAACTTTATTAATTATTTTATGCAATTAGAACTAGAAGAAAAGAAAACCGGGATTTTGAAAACCGGGATTTTGAACACAGGGATTTCTAAAACCGAGATTTGAAAACCGAGATTTTGAAAACCGGGATTTTGAAAACCGGGATTTTGAAAACCGAGATTTCGTAGTACACCCAAATAGATTATATAGAATGAATGTAAGCAGCTGTCAAGCGTCATAATTTCGGACGGTTAAAGAGAAAGCGAATAAATCAACAGGGCCCTATTTAGAATTTTTTTCGTATGAATGCAATCAAGTTAGGAAGTTAAAATTAAAAAAATATGTGAATTGAATTATATTTTTATTCTTCGTCGCAGCTACAACATAAAATTTTTGACCTTGCATCCGAAATGTAAAAATAGAAATGAAAATAAAAACATTTAAGGCTTTTTTTGATATGTAGATTTTTGTTTAAATTTTATTTTCGAGAGAACAAAATAAAACAATACAACAAATTAGGTGTTTTAATATAAAATAAGGGTTTAAATTAACAATAAAAATCTATTGCGACTTAGTTTGAAACCATAAACTAATCTCGTGTAGCTTGGCTGATAAAGTAAAAAATAAATTTTACGAAAAAAGCTCTGCATCCGTATCGATCGTATGTGCATATCCATACTACGGTAACTTGAATTCGGTAACTTCTTTTCTTTCCTCTTTACCTATAAAATAAATTTTTTTTATGATAATGCGCGAATTCCATTACGAAAACATTTATCTCAGTAAAAATGCTAAGAAAACGAACAGAGAAACGTAATATTAAATCTACAACAGAGAGAAAGAGAAACTACGATTTGTTTATTTTTTTATAGCAAATTTTAATAGTTAAACAATTGACAACCTAACCTAAAAATTTCATAATTTTTTCTTAATTTCATAAATTTTATTATATTACTTCTTATTATTTAATTTGAATCGATTATTTTAATATTTGGTACATATTTTAATTTTTGTTGTAAACTTGTAAATCTATTTTTAAGATGTCTGAAACCGTAGAGTACACAACACGAATAACAAAATCAAACCATCAATGAACTATAATCAAAAAAGGTTTGGTATTGTGAAGAATTTTGTTCATATTGCAACACAATATTTATGTAGATGTGTTGGACTGTTGCCATAAAAAGTACTCCGTTGTGTATTTTTTCCAATTAAGTATGGCAGTACACTACTACTATATTACTAATACAATAATTTTGTCAGTAAAATTTTACTTTATAAAATTTTTGTTTCTCTCCCACTCTTGACACATCAATAAGTTGGTCTCGCTTTTTTTTACTGACAAAAACTTTTTTGCAGTGGAAATCGCGCTTAATGGGGAAAGAAACGAAGAAATAGCCGAACACAAGTTACTCTAGTGTGGATATGCACTATGGAAATTTTTTGCTGGTTTCGTGTTGTCTGTTTTGTTTCTTCAAGGCTTTGTTCCATAATGAAACAAATTTTTCTAGTAAAAAAAAGAGCGAAGTAAAAATATAATTTCGCCACATACCAAAACGAAACAAAAAAAAAATCAGTAAAATTTTACTGACAAATGCGTGAATTCAACAGTGAAACAAATGTTTTCAGTAAAGTTAATACGAGATAAAAATATAAATCCTTTACTTGTTAGAAAAATTTCAGTAAAATTTACTAGGGAACATGTTGCCATAAAAAGTATGAAACTTAATACTTTTTCAACATTTTTTGTCTTTGTCACTCTAACTTAATTTTAATATGTATGTATACTCTTCCCTTTTCGGGTTCTCAGTACTTTTTACTGAAAAAAAAAAAATGTTTCACTGTGGAATCCACGCCAAATTCGTTGTATATTATATGTAGTGGTGTGTTGCCATTATAAAATGGAAAAAATACTAATCAGAACATTTTTTATAGCAAACAGTCCACAAGATCTGAACTATTTCTCGCATACTAAGATCGTTTTATGGTTGGGAAAATATTGGTAAACCAATATTTTTTTATTTTCTTAATGTGATTTCTTCGCGAGTAAAAATTTAGAAAATATTTTTTATTTGATATTGATGAATTGTAATACCAATCAAACTTAAATTCGTATAAAAAAAAATTAAATTGTCGAAGTAAATTTATTTTGTAAAGTTTTTTGGGTTATATTATCTTCAAGTTGCCAAAATTTAACTATAAAATGTTTTACGTTGTTGTTGTTTTATTGTAATGGTTTTGTTGTGATTTTTCCGTACATTGGTCTATTTCAGTATCGCCGCGGCTTGATGAGATGACTGATTTTTTCAAATCAATAATTTCATTAAGTTCGAAACTGATTGTTGCGATTCTTGCAAATCTTCCATCTATAATTCAAATTAAATTCTAATATAAAATGTTCTCTTAAATTTTGGTTTTGTCACTAATATAATTTATTGATTAGCTTTCTCTTTTTGTTTTAATATTAAATTTTATTTATTAATTAATGTAATAATTTTATTTATTTAGTTATATTTATTTACTATGTTTAATTATCTAACCACTAGTATTAGATATTTTTATTTCGTTTTTGAAACCGCCCGGGACAATTTTTATAAAAAGAACATTTTGCACTTAACACGCGGTATATATACTATACGAGTCTTTTTTAGATAATTTTTTTTTAAATGTTTCTCGGTTTAAAGAATTTTATAGACTGCTCTTCTTAAATTTTTAATCTTCTATCATTTTTTAGAAAAGAATCGATTACAATTACGACCACAATGAACCAGTTTTTTGTAGGGTACTTACATTTAACAACTGTATGGAACCATGCGCAAGTTCTAGCGAAATAAAACCTAGAAATAATTTTTTTCTTCTAAATAACAATAAATGATTGCAACCAATACAGCTATACAAGTTTTTTGCATGCAACCAACATAAAAACTCATGGCGAGTTCTATCGTACCAAAAAATAAATCAAATTTTGCTAGTTGAAAAAGAACATACAATTTTTTTGTTGTTTTTGTTGTCAGTGTGGAGATAATAGCGCGTAAGCGACCATCTTTTGTTGTTTGTTTTTTTATTCATAGATCAATTAGCCAATATAGTCCGGTTTCTGGTAATGGAAATCTTATACGAATTCAGATGGCTATAGCGAAGCTCAAATCATATAATTTTTTTGCCACTTGTTGTGTAGAGAGGCCAATCCCTGAACTTCTAAACCTATATAGTCCGGTTTCTGGTAATGGACATCTTCTACGAATTCAGATGACTATAGCGAGGCATTAAATCATAGAATTTTTTACCACTTATTGTGTAGACAGGCCAATCTCCGAACTTCAAAACCTATATAGTCCGGTTTCTGGTAATGAACATCTACTACGAATTCAGTGACTATGGCCGAGCTCTAAATCATACAATTTTTTTGCCACTTGTCTTATTATTTTGGTTTATTTTGTGTTTTCCTACTCGTGTACCGAATTTTCCTAAATTACTGGCTTTATATCACTTTTTCAACCAAAAAAAAAAAGTGTCTTAATTAAAGTCCAAATCACACAAATGTTTGAGTAAAAAATCATAGTATCTAATGGCGTTTGATAAAAAATTTCGCTTGATTTGAAGTTTAACCAACACAATTGTATGTATAGTTATAGTGTTTTTTTCGGACGAAATAAGTTTGAAAGGAAAACACAAATGAGTAAGTTGGTTGATAACGCATACAAAAATAAATTTTTGACATGGTACTTTTGCCTTACCCGCACAATTGTATTAGTGGGCTGCAAAAGAGATATATAATTTCAAGGCTTTTTGATATCATACACGTTTTTTTGTTTTCTTGTTAGGAAATTTATTGTGACATAATCTTTTGCGGATTGGCATCAGTTTTTACTACAAATTGTGTATTAAATTTTTATGAATTGATATAGTAAAAAACTGTCATGACATATTTTTTTCCGGGATGACATTCAAAACTATCGTGATATAAATATTTTTTCGGGATGACATTGGAAAGTATCGTGATATTTGTATTTTAGTGTTGCCATCGCATTTTTGCGGGATCGTTTACGGGCTTCACGGACATTGAATTATCATAGTCGTTACTGATTTGACGCCAAATGGAAGAATTTCCTACGATTGTGTATTTAATTCGAGATATACTGAAATAGACCAATGTACGGAACAATCACCACAAAACCATTACAATAAAAAACAACAACGTAAAATATAAAAGTAATTCGTACAGAACGAAAAGTTAATTGGTAAAAATGAAGTATAGATGGAGAATATGAAAGAATCGAATTCCGTAGACTAGGTAGTAATTCGCTAGTGCTACATATACATGGTATTGTTCTATATATATATAATATTCCTATGTAAAATATCAACGTCAGTCGCCGCGGCCTGATGAGGTGGCATAATATACGAGTATAATAAATAATACTAAATATGGTTATTAATTTGTTTAATACCGGTTTTCCAATAAGAGGTTTCATTTTGAATAGCCTTACTAAAAATGGTACGATACACGCTTCAACAACGCATTGAAATTGTTAAAATTCACTACAAAAATGGTGAAAATGTTGCAGTCACGGCTGGCAATAATGAAACTGGTGGAAAAATTTGAGCTCTTGTGACAAGGTTGTGATGTGAAGAATCGAAACCGTGTGCGTCGCTCAAAAACAACTGAGAATATTGCTGCTGTAGCCCGTAGTGTTGACGAAAACCCAGGTTTGTCGATTTCTCGCTGATCTTTGGAATTAGACATTTCACAAACGACATTACACCGTATTTTGCATAAAGACTTAGGTCTTAAGGCTTTTAAAGTTCAGTTAACACAAGAACTCAAGCCGGTCGATCACCATAAACGTTGTATCTTCGCTGATTAGGTCCTTCAAATACATCAACATAATCCGGATTTTCATTGAAAAATCATCTTTAGTGATGAAGCCCATTTTCAACTCGGAGGCTACGTTAATAAGCAGAATTGTCGCATTTGGGGCTCAGAAAATGCAAGAATTATTGTTGATAAGCCTCTCCATCCTCAACGTGACACTGTTTGGAGCGGTTTTTGCGCTGGCAGTGTGATTGAACCTTTATTTGAAAATGAGGCTGGTGCAACTTTTACGGTGAATGGATTACACTACCGAGCTATGATTAATTATTTTTTATGGTCGGAATTGGAAGATATTGATGTGGACGACTTTTATTTTTAGTAAGAAGGCGCTACGTGCCACACAAGCCACGAAATAATTGCAATTTTGTAAGAAAAGTTTTCTGGCCTTGTTATTTCTCGAAGATGTGATCACAATTGGCCATCGAGATTTTGTGATTTAACACCTTTAAACTTTTTTCTTTGGGACCAAGTGAAAGATAAGGTCTATGCCGATGCTCCACAATCGATTCATGCCCTTAAAGATGGAATTCGTGAAGTTATCGAGGACATACAGCCGTAAATGTGTAAGTTGGTCATGGAAAATTTCATGAAAAGGATATGGTGCTGCAAGGGTAGCCGTGGCGGCCATTTGGCTGATATCGTTTTCAAATGTTAATGGCATACCTTCTTCTTTAGAATGAAATAAACATTCATTGATTTCTCTTAAAAATACTCATTTTTTTTAATATCAAAATGAAACCTCGTATTGGAAAACCCTTTATATTAATAATTATATTATAATATAATTATATTATATTATTATTTTATATTATTTGTGTTAACAAAACACATTTGAGCACAAATTTTACCGGACAAGTGGTGCAGTGGTTAAAGCTTCTGTACTTGGGCCGGGAGGTACTGGGTTCGAATCCCACCAGAGGCTGTGGATGCAAAGCGAATTTTCGTCATCGATTACAATCGGTGATGTTATTAAACGCAACTAAGGCCCTCTTTTTTAGTGCAGAATATAGCGCCGACCCATCGTCCATGTCAGTGTACAAGTTGACAAGGAGTTTGCAATGTGCAGGTGGTATACTGTAATTGTGTGAATGGACAATTAATACTTCCTTGTCAATAATGTTTCATGGTGGTAGTGTACATCAAATCGAAATTTATCAAATCTTTCAAAAAATAAAAATTTGATTTAAATCAAATCTATCTGTCATTCATTTTGTGTCGCATAGAACGTAAACAATTGATTTCGATCAAATATTTTTGTACGAAAGAACTCCATGTCAATAAATGTAGACAAAATTTTCTCAGTACATATCTGGGTACATAAAAAAACAATTTTATTACTTTGCAAATTGTACGTGCGTTTTTCTAGTAACTACAAGAAATTATATTGAATTATTTTTTCGTTGAAATTTGCGCATAGTTTATTTTAAATTAATAACACATCAATTAAGGTATATTGACAATTTTTAATGATAATAATATAATATAATACATATTGCTATTTTATTAAAAAAAAATAACACTTCAAGATTTCAAACTTAAAACTATTCCTCAATCAGTTAACACTGTGTAATTCTAATTTGCAACATATTTTTATTGCTACATAATATAATATCTATAATATCTTGCAAATTTGGAATAAAATTAGTCCCTTATTTAACCATGCTTTTATAAAATTTGTAAATATAAAACTATATTTATTTTTATTTTTCGTTCTGCTTTTCTTAAGATCAACAAATATTTATGATTTCGACTATCTTAATTTATTAACATCTAATATTTTATTTTTATATTTTTAATATAAATCATTATTCTATTATTTACAACAAAACTAATCCAGCATCACAAGCACACACTTCACTATTGGATCTAGAACAACTAGTGGTGATGGCTAAACTAGACAAAATAAATCTTGATTCCTCCTCATCATATTCTTCAGCTTCTCCTGTTGTAATGTGTAATACGTCCGCTACATCTACTACATCTACCACTGCAAATAATAAATCAATAACAACATTACATAATGTAAATTGCAACTCAACAATATCAACAACAAATCTGAAGGATCAAAATAATTATAATAATAAAGCATTAGGTGGTGGTCTAAATATCTATCAAAATAATGTTAATTTAAAACATGGTGATGGCCTAATTTATGAAAATCATATTACATTTATTAACTTGGGATTATCAACAACAAATCAATTAATATATGGTGAATGCGAAAATAATAAATCAAAACAATATAACTTTGATCCATTTGAGGTTTATCGGAATTATAGTAAGTAAACAAAATTTATGGAATTAAATTATATTTTGAACATTTTTAATAATTACTTTATTACATATTTATATATGTTATTATGATTTTGATGGAAAAATTATTTGTATTAAGCATTAATTTAATTTTGTAGAAGAAAAATATTCCGTTGTTATTAAAGCCTCAACATACAATTCAATTTGGGCTAATCGACTTTATTAGATGTTGTGCGTAGAGCCAATTTTACCGAATTTGTCGTCTATAAATTACATGAACCCTATCCGCCAGCCAATCGAATCGACCTAGGTCGATCGATTCATCGTTGAGGTGTGATGGCTATTACTTAATCTGCGGGCACAAATAATATATATGAAACGAATATGCAGAGGTAAATCTACAAAAGAAGTTGAACAAATTATGTAACCCCAAATATCTGTTTTCATAATTTTTAATTTATTTGTTTTAATCATCTTCTATTATATTAATACTCTTAATTTTTTCACTGTGATCTCTTTTTAACCTATTTCCCGTGCATGTGTTTTAATGAAACTGATATCAGGTGAAAGGTATTTTTTCATATATGTACAGAACATATATTATGTTTTATTAAGGAACGTGCTCGGGAAATACTATTAATTTTTTCATACTCAACCCTAAAATGACCCCTAAACATGATCCG
Organism: Nephrotoma flavescens; assembly: GCA_932526605.1. Lineage (NCBI taxonomy): Eukaryota > Metazoa > Arthropoda > Insecta > Diptera > Tipulidae > Nephrotoma > Nephrotoma flavescens. Next base: position 163,387,508 of record OW052220.1, on the reverse strand, counting down.
ATCCGTTGGATTTTTTCAGGGTAGATCGACATAAATATTGCTAGAAAAAATGGAAAAATTCCACCGGGAAGTACCCGAAACGGGTATCTCAGGTTTTCATGACAAAATAAGTTTGTATTGAATCTGATCATGCGCATTACATCGTGGCAATGACAATATTTATTAAAATTGCTGATGTTTTTGTCATAACACTGTGACAAAATGAGTAGAAAATTTGTATTTGACTCTCAATTAAACAAAACAGAAAATATAAAATGATTTTACATACATTTTGGTGTTAATAGTTGTGAGTGTAAAAATACAATTTTGTCATGACACTCTATCGTTATGACAAAATTTTGCGAGTGAAGATCGACCTTAATACTTATACCAGGTTTCCATCGTCGATAGCATAATAGAATAATAGTATAATACTATTTTACTATCAAGCACTGCTGGTTTTCCATCGCACGGTTTGAAATAAGCTTATTCGAAATGAGCTTTTGATAAAAAGGATATTATTAGTTTATTTGACACGTATTATATAATAATAATATATAACGATAATCAGCCAACCAATTGTTTCTCATTGCGACGAGAAAATATTAAAAATGGTAATGGATAAGCTAGGAAAATTAAATTTATTTTTACACTGTTAAATTTGTAACGTTAAAAATAATATTTGCTACGTATTATAATTTGATAGCTAGTATACTGAAATATTTTAATAAACTATTATACTATCAACTTTGGTTTTCCATTGTAATACTTTAATATTATAATACTATTATACTTGTATACTATGACGATGGAAACCCGGTATTACACAAACATAATATATCTATCTATGGAAAGTTTGGAATAATCATTTCCGTCCTATTTCAGGCAAAAGTCATGGGATCTCTTAATTTATGAGAAAAGGTTAAGTGGGAAGTTTCGCCCCGATATACGGTTGATTTTTGTCCCAGTATATTTCGTAACCAGATAATTTATTAAGTTCTTAATTTCATGCTTGAATTAGCGTGACGTGTATCTGCTTATGTGTGGTGGTAAATCGACTATATAATCTACATAAGTACATTAGTTTTGGTTATGTTGTTGTTGTTAATACGAGATTATTGTTTTGGAAAACGTCAAAATTATTCATATACAAATGAAAATAACACACAAATACAGCGGTTCTTTTGTACATTTCTTTTTAAATATTTAGATTAAAGTTACGCGCCTCGGCACTTGTGTGATTTTCCATTTTGAGATTTGAATATTTATTTGGTTTGGGCGCGTAAGTGGTCATGTGATTCTGAGCGCGCGCTTCCCGTTTGAGATTTTAATATTTAGTTTGGGCACGTAAGTGGTCATGTGATCCCGAGCGCGCGCTTCCCGTTTGAGATTTGAATATTTGACTTTGAAGGTAAGTGATACTGTGTGCATTTGAGTGCGTGCTTGCCGTGTAAGATTTACAAATTAACCGCGTATATGAATTTACTTTATTTTTGATAAAAGTGCATAAAATTTACATTTTAAAAAATCTTCTTAATCATTTCTTAACCAAAAATTCAATAAAATGTATTCACGTGACTGATTATTCAGTCACAGATCAGCTAGTTATTTATGAATAGGTTAAGTTTTCCGATGAGCAGAGGGTTCTCGTAAGTTATTTTTGTTTCCATGTTTGGCCTAGAATTCTCGCGACGTGTTTCTGTGCCCTGGATATTATTTTTGTGCTTGGCTCCATTTTGGTATATTTCAGGTGTCTAACACTTTTTAATATTCTACTAATCGTTATTTTGGACTTATGGATATTGCTTTTTGGGCATTTAACAGTGTTGACGTAGTTATTGGCCGCATTGTATTTTGGATCTTCCGGTTTTTACATCCAATAGGTAGTTGGATTTCAAAAATAATAACGCTGGTCATGGGTCTATCGTTAGGATTACCTAAAAATTTTAAAAATAACTATGACTATATATAATTATACGAGTGTATTGTTCTAAATTGCAGTGTGAACAAGGAACTTTTGACTCTATTTAACTTGACATATCGAGAGCGTAGTTCAAATAATCCAAGCAGATTGCCGGATTGTTGTAATATGTGGTGGCCGCCTTGTGTTATTATTTGTGTAGTGTCGCATATGTGTTTTGATTTTCGTTTGGTGTTGATTAGATATTTCTGTTCATAGAGAACAGACTACTTTTCCGTCGACATATTAATAAATGTTTGATCCAGTTCCGAAATCCCGATTTTAATATAACTCTGCACCCATATGTATCTCCGGTAAAAACACTTTCTATTAAAATTTGAAAGTGATTGGACTACCATATATTTCTTTTTTTTAAATAACCAGTTCGTACCGTTTAGGGGATCGATTATGAGCGTTTTTTCACAGATTATAGCTATACTTTACGTTTCCCTCAATACTCGTAATATGAAGTTTAATGCCTCAACCAGTCAGACTTAAGAGCTTAAGTTAAACGCTGATTGCATCACTTCGGTTAGTGCTACAATCACCACAATTGTATAGGCTTCTCGTCACAAATAAACAACTGGCCTCTAAAATGTTGGTGGTCGTACCGCTCTCCTAAGTGGTCCAAAATGGAGCACAACTTAAGAACTTAAGGCTGACTGGTTGAGGCATAATAGTATAAATAGTAATTGACATATTTAGCAGTTTTGGCATTTGAATGACTATTCAAATTGTAATTTTCATATAAGTTCAAATGCAGTAATTTCATATAGTCAAATCAAGTGAAGAATACAAGTCTTTAGTTACTAAATAGTGTTTTTAGAGTTTCACGATTTTCAATTAAAATAGAACAAAGAAAAAAATTTTGAATATCAGTGAAACTAGCTTTATTGGATATATAATTTTATGCCATTAATGGTTGAATATGATTTCGGTGATGTGGCCACGCTATGTGACATGTGGCATCGTCTTGTTGGAACCACATATCAGTCATCATGTCTCTGTACCGTTCACCGTGGACTGTATCATTCTGCCCATCATCATTTTTGAAAACATGGACCAATGATTCCGCCGGCCCATATAACGCACCAAACAGTGATTTTTTCTGGATGTAATGGTGTTTCGGCAAAGGCTTGTGGATTATCTTAACTCCAAATCCGACAATCCTGTTTATTAACGTACCCATTCAACCAAAAGTGAGCTGCATCGCGGAACAGAATTTTATTTGGAAAATCAACATCAATATCAATTCGTGCTTCAGCCCATTGGCCGAATTGGCGGCGTGTGCGATGATCAGATGGCTTTAATTCCTGTACAAGTTGAATTTTGTAAACACGTAAACCAAGATCCTTAGATAAAATCCTCCATAAATAGTATAGGCACATCTCCAGTTTCTGAGAATGACATCTGATATATTGATTTGGGTCTTACACATTACCCGCTCTGATGGACGATTATAACGACCGTAAAATGGACGTAATGCACGATGAGTTTGGCGAATAGAACCATTAATTTGATAAAAAATTTCAACAATTTGCAAGCGTTGCTCTGGCATGAGTCTATTCATTATGAAATGGCAAATCAAACTAATGACAAAGCAAATGTCAGCTGTCAAATCTTGACAACCGATTTGACAAAACAGTACTGTTGCCAACATGAAGATGGATTATTTTTTTTACCAACTTTTGCTCAAAAAATTTGTCTACGGCTCTCATGCGAGTCATATCGCACATCCTCTAAAAAAATGTCATAACACAAAAAACAGTTTTGAGATAAATGCATTTTAAATTGCTAACGCTACTGTGATGCTGAGACTATTAATTTTTTAAAGCTAATAATGAATACACTCAGCATCACAGTAGGGTTAGCAATTAAAATTAAATTGAAATGCATTTATCTTAAAACTGTTTTTTTGTGTTGACAAGTTTTTAGAGGATGTGCGATATGTTGTATGTTGTTTTGTATTTTTTGTTTCCAATTTCTGTTTTGTTTGCGATTAGTTGGAGCTTTATTTTAATTTAATCGAATAAACGTATGTCTGGGGATTACATATACACAATATTCGGTTTTATACACATATGTCACAATTCATAAATTATCAAATAATTTATAGCCCAACAGTTGCAGCAAAATAAAATTTTTGGTTCTCACCCTATTTATTCCATTCATTTTATATATTAACTTTAAATTAAATTATTTAAGGCGATAAACTAACAAATTCATTCGAAAAATGTCATAAATAAAAAACAATAACAAATATTTGAGCGAAATTGTTGCTCATACTTCCGGTTATTTTTGTTATTATGTTGGTACGACCAAGATTATTTGCTCGAAAGATGGAAATATTTCAACTAAACCGAGATAAAATTGGGCGGAACTTAGTTGAATATAAAGATTTGATGGGCTAAAGAGTTGGATAAAAAATTATCCCGTTCCGCAAAGACACCATTATAATTAAGTTAAGCGGTATTCGGTTCTACTGAATCATCTAAATTATCCGAATCAACTAAATTGAATGGTTCGTTCGATTCGTACCCTTAACTTCAAATAAACTTATGAATAACTGATTTATCTGAATGAGGGTTATGTTCGTGTGATTGATTTTTATTGATATTTTTAAATATTGTAACACCCCTTAAAGTTTTCTTGTGTTTTATGTAGAATAGTACCAAAAAATATAAAATTTAATTTTATGCTTCTCATCAGAAAAACTGAAAGAGTAAAATACCTCCTCACATAATTCATTTGCTCAATTTTTCGCTGAAGTGGAGAGTTGCATATCAAACAGTCATTTCAACTCAGTTACTTCAGATATAGGTATTGCTTCAAATAATGCAGTTCGATCGAACGTGCCTATATTTTTAGTCATGGCAAACTATGTATCAATTATATAGCAGAATATACCGATATCGAACACTGCAGTGGCAGGATGTTGTATACCATCACAATTTTCGACTTTCGACTTATTTTATGTCTCACGTTTTTAAAGTTAAATGATATGCTGTTTTATCGTTTCAATTGTTATTATTTTGTTGTGGTCTCAGCAAGCTGGTATAAAACATCATTCTGTTTCTGTTTTACGATGTCTAAGGTTGGTTATTCCATTTGTTTATTTATACATCACCCGAAATTTTTGTTGGGGATACGTTTGTCGAAGTGTGGGAAAATTCTGAAAACTTGGAATCGCGATACTTTTTGTGTAATTGTTTGGGTGAAAGCGCATATCATTTTGCTTTAGAAAAATGAGACATAAACCAAGTCGAAAGTCGAAAATTGTGATGATACCACATATCGCCCCTGAATTACATAAAGACTGAATAAAATAATGTTGTTCGTTTTCCTTAAATCATTTCAATTTCGTTTTGTTGTTATATTTAAATATTCTTTCATTTTCACCTTGTTATGTAAAGGCTGTATGAAGCGTTATAGAGACTTTATTTGAAAATATTTATTTTTGTGGGTTGGTTTTTATAGAATCAATTAAAAATCTGTAATTACTCAATAGAGAACAATAATTGATCGAAAAAATAAATTTAAGAACATCACAACCGTTTAATATTTATCATAATCACAAATACGAGTAATAACTTGACTGACTCAAAAGAAGATACCCTAGTTCATAAAATAAAAATCTTCCATTTCATAAATTTCGGATTAAAATACCATTCCATTAAGCTTTAATTGAGTTGTATTACGAATGCAATATGGTATCGAGTAGTAGGGGCGATGGATGCCGAAATCTCATATACTACAACAATTTATTCAATGATGCAAATCATAAATAAATTTTTCATCACTGCATTATTTTATATACCTAATTAAATTTATAACGACATATATAAAATTTTATATTTTCATTTTATTGTAAATTTATATTTCATTCAAAATTTTAGGTCAAAAGAACACAAATCACGACACAAGCCTTTCTGAAAATCATCCAGCAAGAACTGAAGTTAATTCAATAACAAATTACCCCTCCGGTGTGCCAACGACCTCAATAAGTACAATATTATCATCATCCATCATAAATCCACCGAAAATAACATCATCAATTATTTCATCAGCTGAAGACAGTTCGGTGAAAACTGATTTAGAAATACAATTAGAACATACCAATGATTTTGAAGGTGTTAATAACCTATATGTTTCATCGTCTACTAGCAATTTGCGTGAAACACATATTTTTACACCAAGTAAATGTGTAAATCCAATATCACGAGATGTCAGCGGCATAACCATCACAAATCTGGATAAAATTAACACTGACACGGCGGTCGAAGATTTACAAGTATCATCGGGAATCAAAATTAATAAAAATGTTATTACTAAAGAATATCGTGACTTAGAATACCAATTCCCGGGGAGCAATGATATCTTACAACCGGTAAAAATGAATATTAATACTAATAATAATTCCAATGCAAATATTATAATTAATTGGCCTGATCCGGGTGATTTATCAGCAACGATATCGCTTGAAAGTGGCATGAACAGTGAGCGTAATAGTGAAGAGCTCGAATTTTCTGACTTTCACGGTACAAATACAATTAAATACGACTCACAAGACGATGATGTTGAGTTTGATGAAGAATTAAACAAACATGGATTTGGAAATAAAAATGATACTAACACAAAATGTCCAGTATTATCTAGCCCTGTTTATACTTCAAATGTAGCAAACAAAGATGGTTTTTTAAAGCCATCAATTGGGTCTTCTCCCACAGAAGAGTTGAACCAAAGCCACAACATTAAAGATTTTGACGATGAATTTACAGAATTTCAGTATGTTTCTCCACCACAGCTGAATATTTCTTCTTCCACTAATACACCAAATTCGATGTCAAATATCGATTCAACATCTCCGGAAGGTAATAACAAATTTGTGCCAAATTATACCAATTTTTATGAATCTTCATCAATGAATCCAGTAGCACTGGGAAATCTGCATGATCCGTCAAATCAACAACAAATACAGTCTATAAGCTCGGTATGGGCGGATCCATCTGGGATTGATTCCGACGAAATTGCCAGAATTGAAGCTGCATTTTCTTATAATAAAACTAAACTTAATAACTCTCAACCACTTTCAAGCGTAACAATTATTGAGGAGGAAAATAAGGCAGCGACTCAAAGTGACAATAAGGATATCGATGACGACGAATGGTCAGATTTTGTTTCGAGCACAACTATTGTAACAAGTATGATTAAAATGAATACATTTATTACAAGCGTTAGCACATCTACTGCAGATATTGATGACGACTGGTCTGATTTTGTGTCAGGCACACCGGCAGTGCCAATAATATCAATTAAAAGTCAATCACATTCTACCCACAAAGATAATTCGCAACCTAATTTTTCTTCATGGAACTCACCGATATATAATTCATATAGCCAAAGCACCTCCACACCATGGGTATCAAATTTGTCACAATCTACACAAGGTATTCAAAACTTTTTAAAAAAAAATAATAATAGTCTTTTGGATATTGGTAAATCTAATACTCAACAACATAACACTAGTATGCAAAATAATACAAAATTACAGCAGCATCCAAATATATCGTTAATACCGGATTTAGGTTTTATTGCACCAAAAAATTTAATTAATGTTCCACGAACTAATTTTAACACAAAAAAATGATGGTTAAAGAAATTTAATCAATCTAAAACAGAATTTAGTAAATATAAAAAATGTAATGATATTTCTATGTAGAAAATGTTTATTTTTAATGGAACAGTTTTTATGGAAATATTAGAATTGTGATACGGTTTTTAATTACATAAATAATTTGCTTATTTATTGTTTTAATTCGGAAATTTAACTTGAAAGATAAATCATCTATTAATATCATTTTAATTATCTCTTGTTTTAAAGTAAATTATTATCCATTTAGCGTTTAGCATGTACATACATTAAATGATATTTTCCTGCAACTATTTATAATAATAAAAAGTTTTTCCGATAATTTAAGTCAATTTCATTCAATTAATGGAACTCTAAATTAATCGTTTTTGAATAAAATATAATATTTAAATGCAATTTTTGTATTTAGGTAATTAAATTTTGAAACGTTGTTATTTAAATAAATCTTTAATTTTAATTATTCTTGTATTATTTTGAGTATTTATTAATTTCATAACCAAAACAATAATGACACGTTTTTAATTTTAATGTTTTGAAAAAAGATTGGAATTAACATATGTAATATAGTAATTGTAATTTACCTGTAAATGAAATAGAAATTTTAATTAAAATATAATATATAAATACGTACAGTCAAAAATAGTGAAAAATAAATTCATTCCAATAAATAATTTATATACATACATAAATTAATATACATATATATATATATATATATATATATATATATATATATATATATATATATATATATATATATATATATATATATATATATATATATATATATATATATATATATATATATATATATATATATATATATATATATATATATAATCGCTGAGTTTTAGATTTTATTGAGAAAAGTGAATTGTATAACCCAGTTTTGTTTTATGAAATATTTTGTCTCTAAGGGACGACGACAACTGACTGTAATTACCGATTTGTTGTTGTATTCAGCCTATATACCATCCCATTCGAACAGTGAGGGTCTGCTAGAAGATGGAAGCTATTGGTGAACTAAAGCCGGATAGTATTACATCGTAGGCGGAATGGACATTATTGATATCTTGTTTGGTCCAAAATTTTGTCAAAATAAAGCTGAATCATTTTTATATATGTTTTTCTTCAGTTAGCCTATCAGCCTAGCGTGGACGAAACGGCTTTCGTAGTAAGTGACAGTTATCACAAGTCGATGGAAATTATATTCGAATACGGAGGATTTTTTTCGTTTAGTTAAAACACCAGGCTGGGATGTTCTAACATCACCATGTTTCGATATTTTATCGAAGTCTACGTCTCTTTCAGATAGAATTAATTTGACTTCTGTTTCGTTTATCAATTATTTCTTCTCTAGTGCTATCACAACCTACTAGAATATGTTTGAGCAATATCTATTTCACTTATTTTCGTTCTACAATCGAAGAAAAATTTTTTGGTGATAGAAACACAGTAGAAACATCACAATGTTGCAATCTAGCAGGCTGGTAAATGATATAAAAATTGAAACAGAGATAAGTTTTATTCTACAGAAACGAGAAATAAACTATGATAAATTATCGAAACATGGTGATGTTAGAACATCCCAGGCCAGAAACAGCATACAACTACAATAAAGCGAAGCCGACTATTCTTCAATTATAATTTGAAGTCGTTATTGGATTGATATTTTGAGCTCCAACGTTCTAATGTTTTTAACGAATATCAGTTTTATGAGATATTATTACGACTGTTTGAAAATCACATTCCACTACTCAGAAAACAAGCAGATTGTCTTATAAAATGTTTCTAATTGCAAAACTTGTGTACGCTAAAGTGGTTTTCAATCGGATTTAAAAATATTTTTGTAGCACAGGGATGAATTTAATACCCCTATTATGGTTTTCGCATTTGACATTCCCGGCGAATCCAACTCACATTTTTGGTATTACGATTTTCACCTAAACGAGCTGAACTGTCATAAAATTGGTTTTCTGTTTTCATTTCACAGTCAAAATCAAACAATGGAGGTTCACGTGTAAGTAATTATATTTTTATAACATGAAGAAAACAACAAATGCCAGACAATTTTCGAAATTTACGGAAGAGATGGTGAAAAATCCCGATATTTTCGCATCCGTGCCATGTTAATATTTTCATCTGGTTTATCAGAAAAAGTCATCATCAGGAGTATCTACTGATTTGTAAAAGTAAAAATTTATTATATGTAGCAGAAAAAAGCAAAAAAAATAAACAAAAGAAGAGACAAAAAATGCCGCTCCGGTGGCAAAGTGGTCAGCATGCTTGCTCCAGCAACCGGAGGTCCCGGGTTCGATTCCTGGTGGTGAAAAAATTTCACGGCTGGTTTATGATCAATGAATTAATCACTCATTATCCGAAATGAAAATATGATTATGAAACCTCATTTGAGGCGGCCAAATCCCTTGATGGGATATAGTGCCAGAGAGAGAGGGACAAAAAATAAATAATAAAAAGCAATAAATATTAATCTATTGATCGCGCAGGTGGGCGATTAGTCATCGGCTGAGTAACAAAATTCAAGGTATATTGAAGTACATTTAATTACCCGACGTATTAGTCAAATTATAGAAAAGGGTGGGGTCTGTAATTGGTGAGAAACGAATTTCTCTGTTCGTTAAGCATATTTTGGTTAAGAAATATTGATTTTCGAATTTCGTAAGATTCTAAGGTATCTAAACTTCTGCCTTTGGGTTGTACATATATGTAATATGTCTAAATGGTTCAAGCTAGCTGTATGAATTTCTAAAGTTAAATGGTTTTGGAAAGTCGATTGATTGCAACCAAATAAATGTTCTTTAGCAATAACTTCAAAATTGCGCCCAGTCTGGCCAATATAGGAGAAACTGCAATCATTGCAATTAATCCTATAAACACTAGACTTGGAAAGGCGATCAACTCTAGGTTTATTGTTAAAAATCATTTTCTTTATTGTGTTATTATTATAAAAAGCAAAACTAATATTGGTGTAATTGGACACGATGTTGCTAATCCGTTGGCTCGTTTTTCCTATATACTCTAAGCGACGCCAATTTTCGCGCGTTGGACTATCCGGTGGATAAATACTCGTTAGAGTTTTACGCTTTAGCTTTTTATTTAATAACTTTAATATAGTCCTAGTTGCATATCCATTATTCGTTGCGATTTGTAGAATAATATTAAGCTCTATGTTATAATTTGAATTTGTCAAAGGGATGTTTATTAGTCTATCTATGAGTGAGTGGAAAGCTGACATTTTAATATTATGGGGATGGTTTGAAGAACTAGGGATAACAGCGTCTGTATGCGTTGGTTTCCGATAAATTTTGAAGTCTAAAGAAGAATTAATCCTGGTTATTGTTATATCTAGAAAGTTAATACATTTATTTTCTTCTTTTTCTAACGTAAAATCAATGGTGGGATATTGAAAATTTAACCAAGTAAAAAATGAGTCTAACAGTCTATCAGTTCCATTCCATAGACATAGTATGCCATCAACATATCTATACCAAAAGATTATATAATGAAAATAAGGATTGTTATTTGATATGATCATTGTTCGAAGAAATTCATGAAAATTTCAGGCAACAAAGGTGACAGAGGGGAGCCCATGGGTAGACCATTACACAAACTATTTGGGACAAAGTATTGATTGGAATAGAAGTGAAAAGACTGGCAACGTCAGACGAAACTAGTTTTGAATGTAGTGGAATGTCGACGTCTTGAATTTTTTTAATCAATTCTACCGAGTTCTTAAACGAGTAAGCCGAAAAGAAATTAGTATATGACAATTGAAAAAATTTATGAAACCCTTACATACCTTGTAGGCAGGAGCATTGCAATACGCGACTATTGGTCTAATCGGAATGCCGTCCTTATGGATTTTTGGTAAACCATAAAGGATCGGAGCGGATGGATTCCAGTTCCATCAAACAACTTCGTGCATTGGTTGACACACTTACTAACCGAAGTCTTAAAAGACTTAGTTAGATCCCTGCCCAGCACTATTGCTCTAGAAATTTTATTACCTTAATCGGCTTTTGTAAGCATTGTAATTGTATTGCCTTTATCCGCTTTACACGCTATCAGGTCATGGTCACGTAGTTTTTTCTTTATCGCACCAATCACTTTGAGGTTAGTATTATTAGAAGCAGCAGAAGAAGAGTATGACGGAGTAGAAGAGTTATCAATACCTTTCTTTATTTGTAGCGCACACACTGATTTTAATTGGGTTGTCTGGCCAAATAAGGCAGTTTCAGCATCTACAGCGAGATTCTCGATTGAGTGATTTTTTAAACTTTTTGAACAAATTTTTTAATTAAAATATTCAAAAAATCTAATTTTGCGAAATAGAAAACAAGTGTTTAATAAAATGTGTTTATTAAGTATTAGTGTGTTTCGCCAAGTGCCTACGGCAAATAGCGTAAAAAGTAGCAGTGGGAGAATTGAATTCAGAATCTTAAATTCAGTTAATAAATTTTAATTAAAAACAAAGAAAAAATATACTGATATTCAAACAAATACTAATGTTTTCTAGGTCTTATGCCTATACCAATTGAGCATACGCACCGAATTAACAGCTCATCCTAGAGTTTATGCAAAATAGCCACCACCATCATAAAATAATTGGCATTCGAGCTTATTAGTATAGCCTAAATTAGTATAGGCCGTATATATAAAAAAGGGGTTTCCCCTGATAATATCCGAAATGTCCCCAAAAATAGCATCTAGCCGTATGGACGGGTCCGTTACACATGCAGGTTCAGCCATCGTTACAAATCTATATAACAAGTAAGTGTGCTCAAAAACGTCTATGTCTATGGAAGGCCTTGGCTTAGACACACATTTGACCTAAATTATTCATTACCCCTTTGGAATATAATTTTATTTCATCATGACGATCAAATGATAACGCGAATCAAAAAACAATCAGTAAATACAAAAAAGAACGAAAGAATTATAAATTCAAAAAAAAAAAAAAAAGAATGTGAGAAAATAAACTTACTTCGCCGACTGTACATGGCTATACACACTAACGAATGAAACAGTTTTTTTTTTAAATAAACTTGAGATTTTTTTTCTCATTTTTTTCATAATTTTCTGTAAGGAAAAGTCATAAGGAATTCTATTGGGGATGTGACATAAGTTATCTGCAAAAACCTTGAATTAAATTTTAATAATTTAAACATTTCTTAAAAAATTTTGAATTTATGTTGAATCAATTTAATAAAATGGCTGACGACTTTTTAAGCTATGTTATTTAATAAATATATTACTATTTTCTTGTAAATTGGAAATATGTCAGATAACACATTTGACTAAGTATATCTAAATTTTATTTATAAAATTTTATTATCTGCAGATAGTTTATTACGTTAACAAACAAATGACATTCGTTAAAAATTTATTGGGTGTATAACTTAGTTTTTTGGATTTTCTAAGAGATGGTGCAACTTTAGTACTAAACATTCTTTTTCAATGACACTTACGGCGTTTTAAAGTGTTGAAATTCCACACTAAAATTTAGTTTGTCATTATTCGTGAATGCGTAAACAACATATTTTTAATCCCGTTTAAACATCTCGAATTTCGTACCAACAAAACAGCATTTGCGGGAAGCATTACTTTTTTACTTTAATCAAAACAAAAAAGCTGCTGAAATTTTTCGTTTGCTTCAAGAAACTTATACCTAATGAATATGCACCAACACAACAAACTTGCGAAAACTGGTTTAAACGATTCAAAAGTGGTGATTTTGATGTCATTGACAAAGAACGTTCTGGTCAACCAAAAAAATTCGAAGATGAAGCATTATTGAAGGAAAACTCAGCTCAAACAGAAAAAGAACTTGCCGAACAGTTAAATGTCACTCAAGCAGCCATAAGCATACGTTTACATGCCTTAAAATTTGATTCTCAAAAAGGAGGAAATGGGTACTACATGAACTGACTAAGCCAACATTGAAAAACCGGTGTGAAGTTTTTGGACAAAAGTTTTTGGACAAAAATTTACGCGAGTGTCCTTTGTGAAGTTTTTGGACACATTTTTATTTCTTCGACAAAATTTTTTTGTAAGTGTGCAATTTTAACAGTGTATTTATTTTATATTAAAACCGAAACAATATTGTTAATAAATATTGATAAAACAAAAGAAATTGTTTAACATTAAAAAATCTAAAATGCTCATTATTATAAATTTTTCAATAAATCATGTACCATACTGTATAAAATGATACACCAAATAACAAAAATCTCAGAGATTGGCTCGCATAGTGACTATATACGTTCAAAAGGGGATACTTTGAGCTATTTATATCAGTTAGCCCCATCTCGAAATGATGAACTAGGCTCATGTATTGAATTTTTAAAGTTTTACCAATATAGCGAGTCTGCGTGTCCACGGATGTTCTACTGCTCTAAGCCGAATAGCAAAAATCTCAGAGATTGGCTCGCATAGTGACTATAAACGTTCGAAAGGGGATACTTTGAGCTATTTAAATCAGTTAACCCTATCTCGAAATGATGTACTAGGCTCATGTATTGAATTTTTAAAATTTTACCAATACAGCAAGTCTGCGTGTTCACGGATGTTCTACTACTCTAAGCCAAATAACAGAAATCTCAGAGATTGGAAAACTAGGAAAACACTTTTTAAAATTTAAAATCTTTTTTATGTATGTTTTTTCCTCTGACCAGGTTTTGTTATATTTTTGTTAAGTAAATGGATTAATTTTTATATTTTTTTAAATGTGATGTTTAGTTAATAAATAGCAAAAAAAAAATCAAGTTCTAAAGATGATGTGTAAAGAAGATATATGAATTCATTGCAAAAAAAAATAAAGTGTATGTTTTTTTTTTGATGTAGTGTTAGAATAGTTTTTTAAATTTGCCAGTGAAGGGATACGAGACACAAATTTAGACTATTATTTTCTACTTTTTTCACAAAATTGCTTAACAGATATCTTAATATTAGGTTGCTAAGTTAGAATTAAACTTTAAAAATTCAATACATGAGCCTAGTTCATCATTTCGAGATGGGGCTAACTGATTTAAATAGCTCAAAGTATCCCCTTTCGAACGTATATAGTCACTATGCGAGCCAATCTCTGAGGTTTTTTCTATTTGGCCTAGAGCAGTAGAACATCCGTGGACACGCAGACTCGCTATATTGGTAACACTTTAAAAATTCAATACATGAGCCTAGTTCTTCATTTCGAGATGGGGCTAACTGATTTAAATAGCTCAAAGTATCCCCTTTCGAACGTATATAGTCACAATGCGAGCCAATCTTTGAGATTTTTGCTATTCGGCTTAGAGCAGTAGAACATCCGTGGACACGCAGACTTGCTATATTGGTAAAACTTTAAAAATTCAATACATGAGCCTAGTTCATCATTTCGAGATGGGGCTAACTAATTTAAATAGCTCAAAGTATCCCCTTTCGAACGTATATAGTCACTATGCGAGCCAATCTCTGAAATTTTTGCTATTTGGCTTAGAGCAGTAGAACATCCGTGGACACGCAGACTCGCTATATTGGTAAAACTTTAAAAATTCAATACATGAGCCTAGTTCATCATTTCGAGATGGGGCTAACTAATTTAAATAGCTCAAAGTATCCCCTTTTGAACGTATATAGTCACTATGCGAGCCAATCTCTGAGATTATTGCTATTCGGCTTAGAGCAGTAGAACATCTGTGGACACGCAGACTCCCTATATTGATAAAACTTTAAAAATTCAATACATGAGCCTAGTTCATCATTTCGAGATGGGGCTCACTGATTTGAATAGCTAAAAGTATTCCCTTTCGAACGTATGTAGTCACTATGCGAGCCAATCTCTGAGATTTTTGCTATTCGGCTTAGAGCAGTAGAACATCCGTGGACACGCAGACTCGCTATATTGGTAAATCTTTAAAAATTCAATACATGAGCCTAGTTCATCATTTCGAGATGGGGCTAACTGATATAAATAGCTCTAAGTATCCCCTTTCGAACGTATATAGTCACTATGCGAGCCAATCTCTGAGATTTTTGCTATTCGGCTTAGAGCAGTAGAACATCCGTGGACACGCAGACTCGCTATATTGGTAAAACTTTAAAAGTTCAATACATGAGCCTACTTCATCATTTCGAGATGGGGCTAACTGATTTAAATAGCTCAAAGTATCCCCGTTTGAACGTATATAGTCACTATGCGAGCCAATCTCTGAGATGTTTGTTATTTGGTGTATCATTTTATACAGTATGGTACGTGATTTATTGAAAAATTTATAATAATGAGCATTTTAGATTTTTTAATGTTAAACAATTTCTTTTGTTTTATCAATATTTATTAACAATATTGTTTCGATTTTAATATAAAATAAATACACTGTTAAAATTGCACACTTACAAAAAATTTTGTCGAAGAAATAAAAATGTGTCCAAAAACTTCACAAAGAACACTCGCGTAAATTTTTGTCCAAAAACTTTTGTCCAAAAACTTCACACCGGTCATTGAAAATCGTTTAATGGTTTACAATTCTTTGATTACAAGACACCGAAGATGACATTTTTTATCTCAAATTGTGACTGGCGATGTAAAGTGGATTTAATACCATAACCCTAAACGCAAAAAAATCATGGGTTCCATCAACATCAACAGAAAAACGATACATTCATGGAAGTAAGGTTATGTTGTGCATTTGAAAGAAGCTATTACTGGTAAACGTTACCAACAACAATTGATAGATTTGAACCATGTATTGAACGAAAATCATCCGATTCCAGCCAACAAACAGCGTAAAGTGATTTTGCTGCACGTCAATTTGGCTCGACCACATGTCGCAAAACAAGTAAAAATTACGTTGGAAATACTTAAATGGGAAAATCTACCGCATGCTCCCTTTTCACCAGATTGTCCCCCATCAGATTACTATTTGGTCTGAACAATGCAAAGCGATTTTCAAGACCAGAAGGTCTATTATGAAATTTTCGACGCGAGTATTTTTTTCGACAACGTCGACAGTCAACAACGTCGAAAATCGTTATTATGATTTTTTTTTCGACGATGTTGACAATTAAATTTAAATTAATTATTTTTTATTAAATTTAAATTAATTTTTATTAATTAAAATTTTGTAAGTTTAAATTATTAATTTATTTTTACTAACAAACTTTTTTTATTTCTCAACACTTAACACTTTTCTTTTATGTACTCGACACCTCAAGAGCTGTCGTAAAATAATCGACGTTATCTGAAAGAGTATTTCATAATACAATAATTCGACAACGTCGAAAAAAAAAACGCGGTCGAAAATTTCATAATACACCGCCAGCACTTCAGAAACCACGAAGAAATCAAAAAATGGCTAGACGAATGGATCGCATCAACAGACAAACAATTTTTATTGAATGGAATCCATAAATTGCCACAAAAATGGTCGAAAGTCATAGATAAAAAAAAAAAAAAAAAAAAAAAATCCAAAGGAAAGATAATTTTGATTCGTTTGAAGTACAAAAAACGAAACTTTTGCTATTTATAATAGCGGCAACTGAACTTAACATTTACGGAATAAACTAAACTTAACTAATTTTTACAAACTAGTAATGTTGTATCACAGACAAATCACAACCAAAGGAAAATTCATTATTAATTCAAACTCCCGATGTCGTTACAAATGGATGTGTGGTTTTTTTGTGGTTATAGCTAAATCATTAATTACCAAATATCTTTGTTCTATATAGTTCTACTTAGAGGAAAAAATAATTAACCGTAGAACATACTACAGGATATAAACCTGTATGTTTTGATTCATTGCATAAGTGTGTTAACCTTTTAGTTTTGAAATGTCGCAATCAATTTTTAAAAGATAAATTTGGGTAGGTGTTACCTAAAAATTTGTCCATACATATTCAAAATATCGAAAGATTTAATCTATGATATTTAAGTAGATGTTCTCCAAAAATTTACACATGGGGATTAAAGATTTTGCTAAGTATGTAATGACTTAATGAGTAATAAAAAGGATGAATCATGTTTGCTGTTCAAACAACAATATACATGTTAAATTAAAGGGATTTCCTATTTGTAAACGTGCACCAAAATTTCATAGACTTGTGATAGATCTTGTAATGTAATATAAATCACTCGAGAGAAATGGAGCCAGCGGTAAAAATTATTTGACTATTAAAATTATTAGAGTGTTTTTAAATTTAAATTAATTATCATTTTGCTTCAACAATCTATAGCGAACGATTTTAATGCCTTAAATAAATGTGTAAACACATTTGGTGTTAAATTATAAATAAATTAAAGCACGTGTTTTAAATTTGATTCAAATATATTTTAATAGTTCGTTAATAAATATGTGACGATTATTCGTTCGGAAATATATGCATAAAATTTCGTATAGTGGAGTGTGAATTGATGTCGTTTTGATGTGACATTTCTAAACTTTCAAATCATATTTAATATCTCTAATACATACAGAAAATCACATCAATTTTGTGTTTTTGTTTTATTTGAACCACAAATTTCACATTGATTTGGAAAAGTAAATGGAATTCAACATAAGTTGTATAGAACTTTATTTTGTTCACACTTTTTTTTTTATAAATTTTCGAAATTTATTTGGAGTTGTTTATAAAACGATTAAAATTGATTTAGTTCTATTTGTATATACGGCCAAGTTGAAGAAAAATATAAAATAATTCGGTTTATATGTGTGCAGATTGCAGGCCCAAATAACGTAGACACGAAAAAACACTTTCATATGAATGCTATGAAAATTTTCTGTTCAATTTTTTTTTTGACGTTATTTATCTATATCTCATAATTGCGGCAGAAAATTAAATTTTCATTCTCCTAAGCACGAACTTTGTTTATTTATAATTTATTTTGGTAAATTGTTTTTTAATTTTAAGCTAGTTTTCATTTAGAATTCTACCATTTTCCGGTATGATGTCTTTTATTTGTTGAACGTCGTATAACAGACGATTCAAAGTTTGTGTGTATGCAAGCGAAGAGTAATCAACATTTATAGAAAAAAAAAAATGAACGTTAGTGACAGTGTAGTGTACAGTGGTACCTCGCTTAACGAGCATAATTCGTCCCAGAACTCATTAAGCGAAACAATGTTTCCCATATAAATTTATGTAAAATACGATAATTTACGATATTTTACGTTACCCTTCATCATGCGAAACATCGGTCGTTAAGCGAGTCATTTTTTTACAATTTGTTTTGCTCATTTTGTGAATAACTCGTTATGCGAGGTGCTCGATAAGCGAGGTACTACTGTGTTTAATTTGAAAACAAGTGAAATTAATCATCGTGTCTACTCGTGTTTGTTAAAATATATGTATTTAGTTGTAGTAATATAGTTGTAATTTATTAATACAAAATTATATTTTCGTTTACACGTCACAAGCCAAAGGAAGATATCACATCGATTTAACTAATATTAAAATGGGATCCGCTCAAAACGCGATATTTCAAAACGCGATATTTCTAAATGCGATATTTCAAAACGCGATATGGTACAAAACGCGATATGGTACAAAAAGCGATATTTCGAAACGCAATAGTTCAAAACGCGATACGGTACAAAACGAGATATTTCAAAACGCGATATTTTACAGAATATGCGTTGCGAAGCGACGGGAGCGCAGCGACCTACCTGATACCGATCCTATGTACTATCGTTTCTATCGAATTTTAAATTCCTATAAACTGAAATTAAATTTCCCCTTCACTCCTAAACTCCCGGTTTGTACCATATCGCGTTTTGAAATAGGTATCGTGTTTTGTATCATATCGCATTTGTTGTTATTCATAAATTTTATATGGATGCGGACAATATGTTTTTTGCTCATGTATTTTTTTTTGTTTTTTATAGGCAAGATCCAACGCGGAAGATAGTTTTATTCCATGAATTGTTCTGTGGTATTAATTATATACCCTCCTGTAAGGTGAGCTATAATAAAGTGATAGAATTATTTATAATTTGTGATGCACGATTTTAGTGTAAATATTCTTTTAATTGTTTTTCTTATTTCAAGTTGCAATCGATGTGTAGTGTTTCAGTGGTCCGACAACTTTCAACCAAATTAAGCATCGAAAATATTGTTTAGCGGACAAAAGAGCTCTGAGGTAACTAAACCACTGCTAAAATTCATGTTTATTGTTTTGCATTAAATACAAGTTTTATTATTTTATTTCATTAGAGTTGATTACAATATACATACCTACCAATCAAGGACAGAAAAATCTAAAGCAATTAACGTATTGTGGTTGCATTGGGGACCGTTAAATCGCGTTGGATAAAGGTGAAAAATCAATTGTACGTGCCCAATAACATTATCACGGTGTTTCCGAAATAGAATTCGTTGTTAAATTATATGTGTATATTTCAGGTTTCGATGTTTCATTTAGGTCGGCCCGATGACCATAAAAATCCTAAATACATTATGGAACCAGTAGCCCATGAATTAAAACATTTATTCGACTGTGATTTGGGATTTTAGCACGATTGCGTTGCTAATGAAGTTGTTTGTCTCGATCCAGCCCCAGATTCCATTACTTTATTGGAAATCCTTTGTTTGTATATCGAGGAAGAAGTTAAAAGTGTTGATGAGCAATGTAAACAAATAAAAGCGGATCATATCAAAGTTAAATTCGAAACCTGAAATATACAAAAATAATTTAAAATTGAATTCATTTTCGGAAACACCGTGGTAATGTTATTGGTCACGTACAATTGGTTTTTCTAATGCGTGTTTTACGGTTCCCAATGCAACCACAATACGTTGATTACTTTGGATTTGTCTGTCCTTGATTGGTACATTGAAATCAACTCTAAAGAAACAAAAAAATTAAACTTGTATTTAATGCAAAACAATAATCATGAATTTTGGCAGCGGTTTAGTTACCTCATAAGAACTTTTTTGTTCGCTAAATCAATATTTTCGATGCTTAATTTGGTTGAAAGTTGTCGGATCACTGAAACGCTATGACATCGATTGCAACTTGAAATAAGAAAAACAATTAAAAGAATATTTAAACTAAAATCGTGCATCACAAATTATAAATAATTCTATCACTTTATTATAGCTCACCTTACAGGAAGGATAACACCACAGAACAATTGACCACAATGAATAATAACAACAAATGGTTTATTTTAATATTAATTACGATATGATTTCTTACCTGTGATGTAGAAACGAAAATTTATTCATTTATTAATAAACTACACATATTTTTTAACAATTGCGTCTTCTTTCTCTTGACATTAAATTAAATACACTACACTGACTGATATTCAATTTTTTTCCTATAATATGTTGATTACTCTTCTTGCATAATCGCAAAATTTATTTTCATATTATTTATGACGTTTTGGTCCATTGGTTGGAGAAGCGCAGTACAATTCGGTGGATTTATTGAATTTATACCCGCAGAAATATATTCGTTTCATTCTTGTTGTTTCATAAAATAACCGTCATAAAGTTGAAATATCTAGAATTACTCATACACAAACGATAAATCGTTTTTCCTAGACATCACTCTCACTCTTGCTCTATACATAAATTATTAAAAATAAACATAAACAGGAGTCAGTCTAGAAAGCACCTATCGTTGTAATTCCAACGGCTATGATATTTTCTCACCGAACCCTAAAAGCATGTAAAATATCAACTTTCTGCCTATTACCCTTCTCGATTGAAAAAAGCTCCGGACATTTGTGCATTATTAATAAGATATAAAAATGTCGACTATTTGCTAGATAGAGGAGGCCAAATCGAACCCTACAAAAACGGAGGATGAGGCCATCATGCAGTTATTTAATGAAAATTCTTCGCTTACGCTGGATGCAGCTGTGAAAAAATTTACGAAAACGAACATTATTATACCAAAAACAACCATACGAAATAGAATTATGGAACATGGCTACGCATATGGAAATACTTTGGTCAAACCACTGGTACCACAAAAATACATGGAAAAGCTACTACAGTGGACGAATGAACATAAAAACAAAGATTTTATGAATATTGTGTTTACCGATGAGTTATCCTTTTGGGGTTTTAATGTTTAAAGGCGTGTAAGCCAACTAAGCAAAAAATAGGATTGACCGAACTGTGAAGCACCTGCCCTAGTTCCATGTATGGGGATGTAAATTAATCGTTTTTCACACGGAACCTAAACGCATTTTTCATGAATAAAATTTATTTACGAGATTTGTTACCTGTCCTTAAATGGTTTGGAGCGGGTAGCTCCAATTGGATCTTGCAAGAACACAACGATCCAAAACACCATAGCATACTATGTTCGAAATTTAAACTCAAAAAGGACATCACAACATTGGATTGGCCATCTCAGTCATCAAATTCCAATCCGATCAAAATTTATGGGCACTCATGAAGATTAAACTGAAAATGCACCACATAAAAAATTTGAGCGCTCTAGCGCTAGTTGTTCGGAAGATATGGAAAATTTTATCACCACAGTATGCAGAAAAATTGTTTGATAGTATGGACAAAAGGAGTCAGTCAATTATTAACAGTATTGGTTGCTTTACTATGCATTGGTTGATAGCGCCCTAGAAAATACAACAAACTTTCATAATAAAAACAAAAAAAAAATCGTAGTTTTATTTTTACTTAGTTTTTTGCCGTACACGCTCTTGTTGCACATACTGTAATTTCAAAGAAGTAAATTGTTTCATTTTCTGAGGCGACAGAAAAATGTCACGAAGAAACATTTGGAGTTTTCTAAGTTTGGTACTATGTGTTGTCAGTGTGACACCCAGATAAAACCTATGCAAGTTTGTTTAGTGTAAAGTTTTTCATAACAGGCGGATTTCTCCTGCAAAAAAGAAAATTTATCTTGGTAGTGGGACTGGAGAGTATATTCGAGTATTATTACGGTTTATATGTTTTTCACATACACATTTATAGGTAAAAATAAAAATTGAGAGACCAAATTTTCTCTTGCCTAAATTCCTGTTTTGTTATATTTTTTCTATCTACTGGCAATATTAAAAACGCTTTTATGAATGTGAGCTTTTTGTGTGCCTTTTAATGCCCCATTTTCATCAATATTCTCCCTTTTTATTTTTTGTTAGTTTCAACTCGAACTTTGCTTGGGTAAAATCGTAAAGCACAGTATATGGTTGCATACGGCATTAAATAATGAAAGAAATGTAAAAAGTTGCTGTGTGGTGTAGAAATACATACATATATAAAAAAAACCAATTTTAGTGAAAAAGTGCGTGGATGAGACAATAAATCTGTTTAATATTTTGTGTACGAAATGTCATTTCTCCAAAATTAAGTGTTGTAATAAATGATTACACATTCCACGAAATATGTGCAAAGTGTTACCGTTGTTTCGGTTTAGTTTTATGGATTGCCAAGCCTACAACAATAAAATGTAAATACACACATACACTACACATACACTAGTATATTATTAATAAATAGCTAGTTTTAGGCATATTTTATTATTATTATTATTACCATGATGAACAAGTTTTAAATTAAAAATAAATTATACATTTAATATTACTAGCACTTTAATCTCTTTTCTAAAATTCTATATTGTTTAATGTTGATTCAAGAGAAAACTATGGACTCCGTTTATGAATTCTTTCAAATTTGATTGCGATAAATTTGACATAAACAATTTAGAAACTATTGCACACAAACTTTATTTAGAAGTATGACTCAGACGAACCCGAATACGGTACCAACTCAATCAAAAACAGATTCAAGCATACGACTCCTCACCCTGTCTTCAATGGTGCGAAAATCAATAGTGAGAAATATTCTTGAAACAAACAATTTTTAATATGCGAAATTATGTTCTCATTCTGTATGGAGTATTATCATAATCCATTGATGTTGTAATATTCCTTTTATTAATTATACTCCAGGTTATTTAATAATAAATATCAGTACTATTTATTGAAACATTACATTATATTTTATTAGATTATACATATATACATAACATACATACATTATAAACTAACAGGCAACCGTGACTAATTGATTGAGGTGGTAACATAAATATGTGAACTACATTCTTAATAAATAAATGTATTTTTTCGTTAGAAAGCTGCAACTAGGTCCAAAATGCATCTAAAATTAAAATTTACTTTTAAATATATCAACATTGAAATCTCGTAAGAATAACGATTGTTTAGGTTAGTAGGTACACGCTAAGAAATATCGTGTGTTCCAAAGTTTCGTTTACAAGCTTTAATTGTTGACTTTGTAGACGTAATTTTATATATACATTAAGATTTCGAAGCAGTAAATACGTCCATTGACATAAACTGAACGGATAGTTGGGAATGCTATTGATAACATTGTTGGCTTATGTAGTGAATCTGCATACTATATTGTTAGCATTGTTTGACCTTTTCCATAATTTGATTCGACGTTCCTAGCCAAAAAAGATTAAAAAAAAAAAACTTTGACCAGCTAATTTTAGCGTTGTGTTAAGTGGACCTTGTTTACCAGTAGTTTACGAAGTGAATGTGGAATCAGTATACGATCTTTGTCTTGGTTGACAAATCGTTTTTGAACTTACATATCTTTTTATTTAAACGTTATCTTCATATTACCAAATGGATATATTTTTTGAATGTTTGTTTTGATACCTTTGGAATTAATTCAGGCGTTTTGTTAACCCTATCGCGATCTGTACTTAAATAATTATAAATAAATCTAGTTTTATTTTTTTTCTGAATTTTTAACAATATTTATTATATTTTACTTATACCTATAGTTATATTTTTTTTTATATTTTATTTTTAAATATCGATTTCGGAAATGTTTCCTTCATCAGTTTATTAATAACTATTTCATTTCTTAATTTTATATTGATCTTATATACCACACACGGCCAAATTGCGGCTCTTGAGCATGCGGCTCTTTGAAAGAATAAATGCGAAAGAAATGAAAAAATTAAATTATATAATATTAAATTTAATAATTCATTAAAATAACTTTGTGCTCTTAATCGAAAATATCGACTTCGATTATGTTGGCTCTCGTAACAAGAGATTATTGGAATTCGGGTCCACGTGTAGTGAAGCACGTGGAGCTTGGCCATCTCTGTTATATACTATGGTTTTTCGTAGATCCCTTTTTTCTGTGTTTTTATTATTAGATCGTAAATTATATTGGTTTTGGTGTTAATTTTGTCGTTAAGTAAATTGTTTCTTTATATATTGGTAGTAAAAATTAATTCGGTCTGTTTTTTTAATTTTTTAAAAATGCATTTATTTTAAAATAAAATGAATGGACAGATTAATTAAACTATTGCCAATCGCTGCTTACGACTTTTTCCCATCTCTCAGGCAATTTTCGAATCCCATCTCGGAAAAAGTTTTCGTCTTTTAAGGCGAACCAATTTTGAAGCCAATTTTCAATTTCTTCGAAAGAAGTGAACCGGTGACCTGCCAACTCGTGTTGCATCCGTCGGAACAACCAGTAATCAGAAGGAACAATGTCCGGAGAATACGGTGGGTGTGGTAAAATACCCCACTTGAGCGTTTCCAAATATTTTTTTATTACTTTTGCAATGTGAGGCCGAGCGTTGTCATGCACCAGAATAACTTTATCATGCCTTTGCTCATATTCCGGTCGGTTTTCTCGTAGTGCACGGTTCAAACGAACTAATTGTAGTTTGTACTGCTCGCCCGTAATGGAATCATCAGGTTGGAGCACCTTGTAGTATACACAACACCTCTTTGGTCCCACCAGATCCACAGCATAACCTTCGAACAATGAATGTTCCTCTTTGGTGTTGATGTTAAGGTCTTTGGCAACGATTTGCCGGGAAAAGGGTAGTATTTTTCCTCTTGGGGTTATTGTTATTGCGGTTATTGTAGAAGATCCACTTCTCGTCACCAGTCACTATCCGATGTAAAACCCCTTTCTTGTTTGCCTTTGAAGAAGCTGCTCACAAGAAAAAATTCGCCTTTCCACGTCTCTTGGTTTCAATTCAGAAGGGACGCAACTGCCTTGCTTTTGAATCATGCCCATAGATTTCAATCGTACGGAAACTGTTTGTTGGGTTACCCCCAATGTACCGCAAGCTCCTTTTGCGTTTGAGTCCGATCATCATAGAGCAATGCCTCTTATTCATCGTCTACAATTTTTTGGCTGTCCTAATCGACGCTTATCTTCAACAGTGAAATCATTATTTTTGAAGCTTCGAAACCATTCTCTATATGATTTATCGTTTGAAGCATTGTCACCGTAAGCTTCCACAGGCATTCGATGTGCTTTCACTGCACCTTTTTTCCAATTAAAATAAAAAATTAACACTTCCCGCAATTAGTTATCACAAATTCCGACATATTCAGCACCGTAAAAAACACGTTTTGTATGAATCTCAAAGCAATACAAACTGTACAAATTATCGCACTGTAGACTCGCCGTGGTTTCGATTTATACGGTTGTTGAACACTTTGCTGTCGCAAACTTCTTATTGAAACCACTAAACTAATTCAAAAAAACAGTTCAAACAATTTTAATTAGTTTTTATTTTATTTTATTTTATTAATACCTACATCTACCAACCTTTCCAAGGTTTTCAACAGAAAGGATGATGGGTTAAATATCTCAGGTCCTCTGGATAAGCATGTCAGCTCGTTCCTGATTTCGGGATAAAGACCATTTTGACCTCCGTCCATTTCCTAGGAACTAGTTTCAGACATCCCCTGAAGATACCCTCCCGCGAGGGGAGGGTAACTGCAGAGTTCCTTTGGATCTCTGCTGGTACAATCCGATCCGGGCCCGCCAATTTATAAGACGTAAAACCGTTCAGCGCCCACCGGATTCGCTCTCTGTCCACGATGTCCTCCACCTCTATTGAATGTGTTACTCGATGAGCTCCAGGCTTCATCGAGTCATCAAAGCTTCCCAGAAAATGCTTCTCGATGAGGGGCTCCAATGATTCCGCGCATGAAGCTGTCCATGACCCGTCCGGTCTAATTAAATAACTAGGACTGGTTGGGTTAGTAGCTAGAATTTTCATGAGGTGAATGGTCTCAGAGACCTCCTCCGTACTACAACAGAAGAGTCTCCAAGACCCCCTTTGTGCCTTCCTCAACTCTTTTTTGACTTTCTAAGGTACTCCTTATAGGAGTCTCAATCCCGAACTTCCCTTGTGTTCTTAGCTTTATTAAAAGCTGTCCTACACGCCCTTCGATAGGTTCCAACTCTGTGGTCCACCTTATCGGTTTCTACCTGCCCCTATGCTTTATCAGGAGGTAAGCAGCATTAAATGAAAGATTGCATGCTTTTGTGATAATATCAACATAATGCAGTTCAATTCTTCTACTGTCGCCGGAGGTCCAAGGACCTCCAGCGGTAATAATTCGTCCAACACCTCCCCACATTTGTTCCAGTTTGTCTTTTTGGGATTCCTGTAGGCTTTCCGGGTAACAGGCTTAATGTCGAGGTTATATGTTACATATCGGTGATTAGAGAATGAGTGCTCTTTCGCCACTTTTCACCTTCTGATCATAGGAAAGATCGTTTGTGACGCAAAGGTCACATCTAAAACCAATATTAATAAGTAATCAAATAAGTAATCAAAAAATAACACACCCCTCTCGTTAATGTCTGTGCTTCTCCACACCCTTCTTTGATCTGCTTCCCGGATCAGTTCCCCCAGGTTATCAGGTGGAACCTCCTTCTCGCGATCTATATAGGCTGAGGCTACCCAGCCAGCCTCATCATTCACTGCTGTAATGTCCCCGCTACTAAATTGTGTAAAGAAAAAGAAAAATATTTAAATTATTTTTCGCTAAAATACACGATCTGATCTCCTCAGATTTGCTTGAGTATAATAATTTATACCCTTTCGTTCTGAGGCCACAGATCCGACTATTGTTAATCGAAGGTTCTTGGATTAACACCAAGTCCTCATCTGATTTAGTCAGTTTGAAAATAAGAGCGCAGCTTTCGTGTGATGCTTCTTTATTTGTACAATATTAACCATTGTAGTCTACCTTACTCACCTCTTCCTGCACTCCCTACATCGGGATAGTGCCATCTGGCTCATTGTTTCGGCGGCCATCCTAATCCCATCAAGAATCTGACGAAAATAATTGACGAAGAATGAGATATTCTCAATTTTATTTAAATTTAAAATTAAATCTAGTGCTAAAAGTGCACAAAAATAATGGAAAATAATAGTGTTATTGCTTAGTACAATATAAAAGAATTATAAAACGGTGAATAACCATAAAAAGAGAAATAAATATCATTCCGCTTGATCTGTTTAGTAAACTAAATAGGCGATGAATAACCAAAAAATGGAAAATAAAAAATAATTCGTGAAATCGAGGGTCCGTTTTTTTTTAATTTTTATATTTTTTTTTGGTACAATAAATAATTTTATACATATATATTGTTGGATGCAGTTCGCACTTCGCAGTGGATTCAGAACCCCTTAAAGAGAATTGCATACAACAATATTCAATTCTATATACTCTACAAATAATAACATATTTCAAAGATACTGAAGATATAGATCTTGGCATCGATATCTATTTATATAATATATTTATTTATAATCGCTTTTAAAAAATTAAGTATTCCTTTTTTAAAATTAACATAATTTTCCTGTTTTATTTCGACAGGGACTTCGTTATACATTTTAGGGTCTACGAAACTAATTCGTTTGCGACCATACTCATTAATAATAGTACAAGGTTTCAGATTATTTTTATTGCCCGTGAGATAGAGGTGATTATACGGACTCACATTAATACTACACACGCTTAGAGTAGCACTTTTTATCCTATAGATTTATGTACTTGACGCAGTCTGCATGAAATGTAAGGCTTTTACCGGTAAAATGTTTTCAGCCTTTAGAGCGTATACATCTCTCAACGAATACAGAATTGGTAATTTATATATTGCTTTAATGCAACTGTTCTGCAAAACTTGTAGCTTCCTCAAACGCGATTGCGATGAGTTGCCATAAACAACGAGGCCATAATTAATTCTAGAGTGAATGAAGGCAAAGTTATGCATCGAAGTATTTTCGTATAGGTATATACCTATACGTTTCAGCGAGCTCAATATTGTCATTTGCTACAGCAAGACTAGGTAATGTAGGAAGAGGTTTGCTGATTGAACGGATTACCATGTATTTAGTTTTAGCCAAGTTTAAAGATAACATATTCTCATTAAATATATCAAGCAAAATATGAAGATCATGTGACATAAACAGCAGTCCGTCAATCCCTAACCTCATAAAACAGTGCTGAGCCATCAGCAAATAACCTAAGTTTTCCTTTTAATGAGAGATTACCCATGTCATTTATATAAATAATAAAAATAACATAGGGCCGAATACACTGCCTTGAAGTACACCGTACTTCACCAAACTACACTTACTAATAGCGCGATTAACAAAATCGAATTGCTTTCTATTCGAGAGATAACTTTTCATTATATCATGAGATTTCCCTCTAAATCTATACCAATTCAATTTATCTAATAATAATCCATGGTCCACAGTATCAAACACTTTCTTTAGATCTAAAAACAATTTATCTATAACAGATAACGTAGATATTGGTCTGTAATTCGTTAATTTAGTTTTATCGCCACTTTTGAAAACTGGAGTAACTTTTGATAATTTTAAACAATTTGGATATATTCCAGTTTCAAAAACTTTATTAGATAAAATTTAAATAATAATTTTGTCTAACACACTTCATCACATCATTAATTAAGTATTCCGATTCAAAGCCGTTACTCTCGTTGAAGTCACCAAAAATTCTTTCGACAATCTTGAAACGTCATTGTGCCAATTAACGATTCGCATTATGGTTATACTAGTCCACGTTCGACGTGTACATGATTCATTATTGCGTTTAAGAAATAAAATCACAAATTATAAGTTAATCAATTTAGATTAGAAAATTAGATTTCTTTGAAAACTTATATAAGAAGATGATTTACAACTAAAAATATAGCAAGACTTCATCCTGCATATTTAAATGATTGTAATTCAACTTTCTACGACGATTATGATAGAATGGAATCTAGTGAACCTTTGACAGATCCATTAATTGATCCATATAACAAAATAGTATTATCATATGATAATTTATAATACGATTACGGATGGTGTGATTAATTCCAATTCATAATCAATCTCTGCCAATTTTGAAATGATTTACATTTTCATTTAAAATATTTTAAAACAAAACATTTCACTAATGCCTCAACCAGTCAGACTTAAGTTCTTAAGTTGTGCTCCGTTTTGGACCACTTATACGGTACGACCACCAAAATTTTAGAGGTCAGTTGTTTATTTGTGACGAGAAGCCTATAAAATGTTGGTGATTGTAGCACTAACCGAAGTGGTGCAATCTGCGTGTAACTTAAGCTCTTAAGTCTGACTGGTTGAGGCATAAAGAGTGAATAAAAAATTTATTTAAATTTAAATAGAAAATAAAAGTAAATCAAAAATGTAAGGCAAAATGTAAATCGTAAAATGTCAAAATTCACTCGTAAAGTGATTTAGATTTTGGTAGAGTCGATTCATCGTAAGGCGATTGATCGTATTGCAAGCCAATCGTAAAGCGGGGGTTTGATTTATAATTATAATCGTTACCGTATTGGTTTTAAATTCATTAAAAATATCGGTTAATATCGTTTTTCGGTTCAATTCTAGGAGAGAGATAGTCTCTGCATGCGAGTAAGTTCAAACTCTAATATTGCATTAAATAGAAATGACAAATCCAAAACTATGAAAGCAAATTGTTACAACAGACACCAAGACCGGGAGCAAAATTCAATACGTTTTGAATCTGGGAGATATTGATACATGCATGATCATATCGAAATAAACAACCGTTCCACATAGACAAAAGTATGTAACAAGTAATTTTTAATGCTTTATACGTTTCTAGTAGAATGATACGGAAGCCTAATTGAAAATTGAAGGATGGTTCCATAAAAGTTGGTAAATGACCAAAACATTATAAAAACGGTAATCAATCCATCCAACCATCCAAATGATATTATTACGATTCAAATTTTACGATTTTTATTCGTATCTGACATCGTAACAAAAACGACGTGCATTCATGATAAACTGCATACGGCTACTATTTTAAATTAAAGTAAACATAAAACAAATAGCAAATAGGTAACTATTTTATTTTGATTTTTTTGGCTTCGGATTTTATTTCGGATATTATACGGTTTACTTTATCTTGACCATTGAATTACGATGATTGCACTCTTCATTGTTTTTGATTTCATAGTTCATACTTCATATTGTCGCACAATACACATACTACTATACATAGTTCATATTGTCGCACAATACGTAATATATTGCGCAGATGTCATTCAATTACAAAAACAACAAATTCCAATATGGCGGAGATCGTGATGGTAAATTCGTAAAACGACGATTTAGTATAAGAGGAAACAATTAGGGGAACTTGATATAACGTGAATAAAGTGATCATGGATTATAATTCACACAAAATTAATAAATTAAAAGAGACCTTTTATTCATAAAATAGTTTTATTAACTTTTTTTTTTCTCTTCCTGCTATTATCTATTATTCTAGCGTTAAGTTGTTTCATTCTAAAATACATGTGTGAACGAAAAAATATTTCCTTTACTTTTTGTTCAGAAGGAACATTACACGACAGATTTAATAGTATTTTTATGTATTTTGAGCAAAAGATTATTTCGTCGCCGTTAAATTTTTTAAAAATCTCCTCGAGTTGCTGCATTTCTTCCATCATCTTTTCGGTCGGCTTTTAAAGACCACCTTCGGTTAACTGGTTTATCCAAGTAAAAGAAGTATCTTCAGGAGTATTAACCACAGACTTGCTCACCACTAATTCTGGATTTTTAATTCTGTGGCAAATATACCCTGCCAAATGTTCCAACCCGTCAAACTGGAGGGATTCGAGTTCGTCTTTTACTTCAGCTTCATCTGTTGTATTTATTTCGGAAGTTAACGTTCTGAACAAACTTCTGTTTAAATCGTCAACTGTTTCTAAATCCGGTGTGTCGTCTACCATCGTATTGCCGTTTAGCGATAAGCTACCCTCATTTCTGCCTAGAATGTACGAGCGAAGCCTATACATGAACTTTAGACGATCCGGATGATCTTGTAAACCGCTTTTTGCTCGAATTACTCCAAAAAAGTTCTCCAACACATCTTGGTTTAACCGGTACGTAAGTAAGTACGACACATTATATCGCATTTTTAAATCGTCGTACAACAATTTAAGCGAATTGTTGGTCATTATGATACCTATGTAATTTTAAAATCAATTAGTACAGAACAGAATTAATGTATGAACATACTGTATACCTTTTTGAAATGGCATCATACTTGATTTTCCTTTCACGCGCATTTTTAACATTACTTCTGTCATTTGCTCAACAATATCAAATTGAATTGACTCTTAAAGTCCAACTGCTTGTACACGTTGCCGACTGTCTTTGTAAGGCACTCGGACATTAAGGCAATCAAATCAGTCATTAACCTAAATGGGATAATTAAAGTTGTATAAAGTAAAATTGCAAACAAATTATTTAAAATATATTTACCAGTTTGAAAAATTGAGCGCACTTGAGCCAACTCCCTGAGGTAAGTTCGCCCAAATTGCCAGCACGCGAAATAGCACTGGAGACAGTGTGTGAAAAAAGCTTAGTCGCAAGCTTTACTTTTTGGCGTTCAGCAACCCTGACAGTTAAATTTGCTGCGGATATTTTAAATGCCACACTAAGGTCCGATTTGTCGTTGGTTTTCGAAATCAGTTCTTCAATTATACTTTTATTGATGACTTCTCCATCAATTTCGAAACCATCATTATCCACAAAATGATTTCTCACCAGCTTAATCAAATGTGGCACATCAGCGAACAAAAAAAATTGTTTACTGTTGTCAAACGGATTTGAAATAAAAGGTGTTGTTACCGTTACACATAAATCTCGTAACAGAAGGACGGATTCGAACCCCCAAGATCACACACTATTGCTGCTACGTGAAATCCACATTCTTCAATAGTATTTACAATTCCGAAAAGAATATCTTTCGTCATTTTTTGGTCAAATTCATAATAAATAATCTGTTTCCAACTTCCAAACAGACCTCGTACCATTACGACCTGAACATACCTGGCAACAGTAAGGGTTTGATCCTTCGACTTATCATACACCATTTTTTCCTTCACCTTCATTTCGTCGACTTTCTTCATTATGTTAAGTATGCATTGTAGGACATCAGGGTATACTTCTATTTTAGCGCACCACTTTTTTAGGGTTATACTGCTGGAAGTGGGAATCGCTTTTTTAGCAGCAATCGATATGCTCTTGGGCTAGCAGCATGTATAGTATAATTGCATTGGCTATATCGTCGCTTGCCCATTTAGCACGCTTCTCCGGGCATTCCAATTTTTGTAGTTGGCCTTTGGTAAACAAATGATCAATGGAATCAATTATTTGTTTTTGTTTCCAGCATTGCGCACGCAACTTAACTACCTCTTCTTGCAATCTAAAAGAACAGCAAATTATTAGCCTTTACGTATTAATTTTAGAATTATATTTTGCTTATTGCGAGTATGAAACGGTATCTGAATCGGTTTGCGTACCGCAATCGATCTTACAAATTTCGTTCGGCTCTGTCTCTATATCCATGATTTCGGCTTCCACAACTGTCGAACCAATGGAAATGTTTTTTGATGTCGAAGCTTGGTCGACGGCGGAGTGAGTTGTGGATTCTATTGCTGAGAAAACCGGGTCATCAGCGATTTTGGTTACAGTTGCACTATAAAAAATATTCAAATGAACATACCGTCGTTATATTTCATACTACTGTATACCATACCTTGGTTGCATATCACGTCTCTTTCATGTTTCATTGCGTGGTGTTGATAAATCAATCTCATTTTGCATACGCAACAGAAGCGATGGAACAGCATTTCTTTTCACTTGTCGCTTTACTGATATGTTGAATTGTGAAAAAACAGGGTTTGGCATGATGAAATCATCTGGCTTAAAATGTGTCGAACATATTCGAGCACTTTTAGTATTAAATTTGTCTTTCCTTCCATTCATATACAAATGAAAATAACACACAAATACAGCGGTCCTTTTGTACATTTCGTATTACATATTTAGATTAAAGTTGCGCGACTTGGCAATTGTGTGCTTTTCTCTTTTGAGATTTTAATATTTAGAAATGGCGCGTTTCAACAACATGTATGCGAGTGCAAATGAAGACCAGAAGCGCGTCATTAATGAAGCGCGCTCGAATTTGAAACCCTGACAGCAAAGGTCTTTTACGTTGACGCTTCTGGCGGGCATTGCAAGACATTTATATTGTAATCACTCATTGCATTTGCAAAGGGGCGTGGCTTGGAGTCCATTTGCTCCGCCTGCACTGGAATCGCCGTGAGCTTGGTGAAATGTCGGCGTACGCTACATAACATTTTCAAACTGCCGGTTTCAATGGATGAGTCATCAGTTTCATCCATGAGGCCAAACTCCTCGCACGCTGCCAAGTTGTTAAACGCGCGACTCACTATGATAGACCAGCATGATGCCAGGGGCAGCACTCACAATAATAGGCCTCCTCAAATTATCCTCATGTGTGGTGACTTCAAGTTGAACCCGCTTTGGAAATTGGTAAACAAGTTTACACTCACCAAGAACATGCGCATCAATGAAGAGGACGAGTTTGCGCAATACTTGCTTTCTGTTGGAAATGGCAATGCTCTGGCAAACTTCTGGCGTGCCTTTCCAGTTCTCAAAGTGTAATCGATTTCGTGTATGGTGAAATCAACACAACACTAGCCGAGGGAACCAACCTCCTGCTCGGCGGACAAGAAGTCAAACTTAGTGTTGATAAAGTTGAGAGTGACGACATGTATGAGGAACTCCGCCTACCCGTTGAGTTTCTCAACAAGATTGAAGGGCCTGAAACACGAATGCGATGAGTCGCAAAAATAATCCGCTACAGTCTGGAATGTGATTTGCTGACTGGCTTCTCAATTGGCGAGCGCATTCTCATCCCACGCATGAAGCTCTCACTCACGGAAGGCACCTTCTCATTTAAAATGTCTCGCCTCTCATTTCCGGGGCAGCTCGCGTTCGCCATAACCATCAAAAAGAGTCAGGGCCAAAGCTTGAAGAAGGTAGGAGTGTACTTGCAGGCCCTCGTATTTACACACGGTCAGCTGTATGTGACTTGTGCCGCTCTTGATGCCACTCATTTGACGGACTCAAGGTGTTTATGGTTGAGACAAGCGATCAATCAGCTGATCGGGACGGGCGCATCACAACAAAGAATGTTGGTTTTGTAGAGATTCTACGCATGTAAATTGTAATGTAAATTCATATTTTATTATCCTTTTGTACATTTCGTATTAAATATTTAATAGCGTATTTGCATTTACTTTATTTTTGATAAAAGTGCATCAAATTTACATCTTAAAAAATCTTCTTATAATCATTTCTTAACCAAAAATTCAATAAAATGTAATCACGTGACTAATTATTCAGTCACAGGTCAGCTAGTATATTTTAAATAAATAAACTCTAATTTTTCTATTTTTATTTCTATAATTTTTTTCTTCTTCGATTTTCAAACATTTAACCATTTTTTCGTCACCTTCTGGGTTTATACCCGTTTTCGTTGTCTGGCCTTGGCTGATGGCCGAGTGGTGCTATTGCAAAATTTAATGTAAACGCGATATTTAGTGGAACGGCGCACGATGCTTATGGTAATGTAAATTACATTTGGTCCATCCAGAACTTGCTTTGATTCGTCTTTGTTGGCGTCCCTAATACGTTTAGCTCAGTGGCTAAAGCGTTCCATGAGCTGTGTCTGGTCCGTGCAACATCCACTGCCGTAAATCATCAGAAATCAAGCATGATTACTATTGCAAAGGGCTGCAAAGGGCAGCCATTCAAAAAATGTTCAAATAGTTTGCGCCGGAAACTATTTGATATCAAATGTTAATGCGATGTTTGGTGGAACACCGCATAATGCGTATATTTGGCTTCGCTCAAATTTGCAACGGTAAATAGAACTAAGATATTCTATCGGTGAGAGGCAAATGTGGTTGTTAAGTGATAGCGAGTACTCACTACAGCCATGGCTATTTACCTCATACTAACCCCAGTTTCGGAAGGTGAATATGACGGCCTAATATGACCTATTTCAGAAAGACCCAAACATAGAACCTTAACGTATTTCTTTTCTTTGTATAGTGACCACTTGCTTAAAGTGACCGATTTCAGTCGGTCCGGCCGGTGGTCACTTTAAGCTAGTTCTACCATTGTAAGATTTCATTTTTTTTGGCACATTCAACTTTTTCAGTCTCCAACTTATTTCTAGTTTCTTCTATCTTTATAAATCTTTCGATGTTTTCTTCATCATGTTGTGTTGAAACTCGCTTTCGTTTTCTAGCTGATGGCCGAGTGGGTGGTGCATCACCATAAATAGGCCGAATAATTGAAGATGGCCGAGTGTTGGCCGGTCTTGTTTTTTGAGACGAATCTTGTGGTTTGTCTGTAACTACTACTAAAGGCGGAGGAGCTGAAGATTTCGGTGCATTGCAGTGTGTTTCTAACTCGACCTAAAAACAAATAAGCGTATGAATTATTGGTGTTGGGCATTCATAATCCTACCACTTTACCCAATTCGAGCACCTCAAGTCTCCGTCCATGGCTTGTGGAGTCATTATTGCTAGAATTCATATTTCATTATTTGTTAGAGACATCAACATTTTGGTTCCGTTTACTCATGGATACCGCTAATTGTACAATGTGATCTTTTACGTACAATCTACATGTATTGGAAAGTTGGAAAAAATAATCAAAATGTAAACAATATTCAATTAATGTAACTTACTTTTGGTCAATTTATTGTTTACCTATATCGTGTGCCATATCTATATTTCCTTCAAGGAACTCAATTAGGTAAGATTTCTGTTGCTCGCTAGCTCCCTTTCCTTTATTTTTTGTCCATTTTAAAAATAAAATAAATTTTACACATTTAATTTCAAATTAATAATAAACGTCAAATAGTATTCTCACGATCAAAATACTCAGTGAGAAAGTCTTTTTTATATGAAAAAATTGTGATGTCATTTTTTTCTTTCTCATGGGACGCGAATCGGAAATGTGCATTTCTCACTGAAAATGTTTTCATTGTACTTTTCAAAGAACGAGGATTGACGCCCAGATGTTGTTTGACAATACTTTATTATATAAATATGAATTTCAGGGATGGCAGTGACTGTTTGTCTTTTACATTGTTTATTTATTTATTCAAATTATTTTCTTAGAAATAAATGAAATAAAGAAAGACTGAAAGATGGTTTGCCTTTTATTCTTTACTAATATTAGGTGATTCCTGGATTGGATTAATTTTACACGATTTAATATGTTCTTGGAGAACCAGTTTAATTTAGTTTATGAAAAATTGGACTATTCAGTTTATTGAAAATTCAACTCATAAAAAGTTTTATTGCAGGAAATGTACCATTATCTATGGGTAATTAATTAATTATTAATTTTTTTTAAGTGATTGCTGAAATTTTATACCATAAAAGCAAATAGTCGTGCTGTCTTGTGCTTAACAATTTACTAACTATTGACTGCTTAGGGGTCTGTAACCAAGTCAAGCCAGCGTTTCATATTTAACAACCTTCCCTATCCCACCATCTTGTTATGTGTAGAAAGGGTGTAAAGTAGGCCCGGCGTATCCGGGATCCCTGCGTAGGCTTGACCGTACATTCTAATCAATCAATCAATCATTTTAACTTAGATTACTTATAATTTACATATTTTTTTTTAATATTGTTTTTTTTGTTTATGTACATTGACATTGCTACTAAAGTGTTACATTTCGTAATTGTTAAAGGTCAAGGTTTTATGCATGTGAGTTTATACTAAATTTATCCTAAAACAAAAAAAATTAAAAGTTAGGATTAACTTATGAAAAACTTCACACGTCTATAAAGTGACATGAAGTTTATACCAATTTATTCCTAAAATAACAAAATAATAAAATATTTGAGCATGTATTAGTGAATTGCCATCATTTAGGTGTTTTTGGTATATAAGTTAGGAAAAACCATTAATATTAAAGTTAAGCCTACGCATGATGTAGGTTAATAAGAAAGTTCTGTTTCTTTTAGCGAATATATTAATAGTATACGATGGTGAACAAGATAATAATTAACAAATCAGATCAATTTTAATTCCATCGGTTTCCTTGACAATAAAATTGGATTAAGACCAAATTTATAAAACCAGCAAGATTATAAAGTTTTATTACATTTTGCATCCACTATGCCGCCTGCGGTAAGCTATGTCGTCTTCCGTTATAAAGTTCAAACTGAACTTAATAATAAACAAGACTGTAGGATTTTAACATCCATTTTTGAAATTTGGTGAGTAAATACGGATCTAATGAACATACTCGGCAAGTTTCATAAAGTCCTAATGAATTCTGCTTACTCTAATGGTGCCTGGAATGCATACCTCTCTATAATTCTTTAAGCCGTTCGGTTAGACGGTTACCACGTAATACTAAATGAGGTTGCACGATTTTGGCATCGGTTTCCTTGACAATGGAAGCGTATCTAGGCTAAGACTATCTACTCAGCAAGTTTCATAAAGTTCTAATGAATTCTACTTAATCTAATGGTGCCTGGAGTGCATACCGCTCTTTAATTCTTTAAGCCGTTCAGTTAGACGGTTACCACGTAATACTAAATGTGGTTGCAGGATTTTGGCACCGGTTTTCTTGATAATGGAAGCGTATCTAGGTTAGAACTATCTACTCATCAAGTTTCATAAAGTTCTAATGAATTCTACCTACCCTAATGGTGCCTGGAGTGCATAACGCTCCATAATTCTTTAATCTGTTCGGTTAGACGGTTACTACGTAATACTAAATGGGGTTGCAGGATTTTGGCATCGGTTTCCTTGATAATAGTTGCTTTCTAATCGACCACCGCAAGTACTTACAAGCACTTATGGTTTTTGTCTTTGCTAAATTAACTACTCACAACTGCTCTACCATTTTATTATGAGTAGTTGAAAGCAGTTACGATAAATTTGTCCGCTAGGTGATTGTGTGTAGTATTTTTCTGTCAAAAATATAATTGGATGTCGTATGTGAAGAGCTAATAAAATTTCGGTGTAAATATTTTTTATTAAAAAGTTATCACAAATAAACTACACATTTGTAGGTTATGTTTTGCTTTTGTAATTTTTTGTGCTTTCCAATCGACACTTTAGCCAATACACATTTTTTGCGCTTACAAGTACTTGCGGTGGTCGATTGGAAAGCAACTATTGGAAGCGTATCTAGGCTAAGACTATCTACTCAGCAAGTTTCATAAAGTCCTAATGAATTCTACTTACTCTAATGATGGCTGGAGTGCATACCGCTCTTTAATTCTTTAAGCCGTTCAGTTAGACGGTTACCACGTAATACTAAATGAGGTTGCAGGATATTGGCATCGGTTTCATTGATAATGGAAGCGTATCTAGGCTGTGACTATCTACTCAGCAAGTTTCATAAAGTTCTAATGAATTCTACCTACTCTAATGGTGCCTGGAGTTGCCGCCCCGGTGGCAAAGTGGTCAGCATGCTTGCGCCAGCGACCGGAGGTCCCGGGTTCGATTCCCGGTGGTGACAATGAAAATATTTCACGGCTGGTTTAGGATCAATGAACTAATCACTCATTATCCGAAATGAAAATATGATTATGAAACCTCATTTGAGGCGGCCAAATCCATTGATGGGATTTTGTGCCAGAGAGAGAGAGAGAGAGAGAGAGAGAGAGTATAACCGAACGGCTTAAAGAATTATGGAGCGGTATGCACTCCAGGCACCAATAGAGTAGGTAGAATTCATTAGGACTTTATGAAACTTGCTGAGTAGATAGTCTTAACCTAGATACGCTTCCATTATCAAGGAAACCGATGCCAAAATCCTACAACCCCATTTAGTATTACGTAGTAACCCCCTAACCGAACGGCTTAAAGAAATATGGAGCGGTATGCACTCCAGGTACAATTAGGGTAGGTAGAATTCATTAGAACTTTATGAAACTTGCCGAGTAGATAGTTTTAACCTAGATACGCTTCCATTGTCAAGGAAACCGATGCCAAAATCCTACAACCTGATTTAGTATTACGTAGTAACCGTCTAACCGAACGGCTTAAAGAATTATGGAGCGGTTTACACTCCAGGCACCATTAGAGTAGGTAGAATTCATTAGAACTTTATGAAACTTACTTAATATATAATTTTATGGTCTGTTAGTTTTTGTTATAATTAATAAAACCAGTGCCATACTGGTGATAATTTATTTTCCCTAGCTCGTTATTTGATTTAAGTTTTTTCTGATTTTTGCTTCGTCAATTTTTCCAATTTGGATTCAATATATTTGAAATATGGTTAAATTTTATTTTTGGGCTAAGTCTTTTTATACTATACTTCTTCGGTATATTAAAAGTTATATGCATTATATTTTCTTAAATTTTAATGAGGCGCCTAAATGATGACATTACACATACTAACGCAAAAAAAATTATTTTGATTTTTAGGATAAATTTAGTATAAACTTCACATCGGTAAGGGTTTCAATATATTTGTATTATGTGATTTGAATTGTATGAAAAAAATATTTTGTATGATAAGCATAAATTAAGTAAAATTACGTTACGTCACAAAAGTTGCGTATGAATGAATGAGTATTTTACTAAGGTCTATGTAATGTTAAATTTAATTTTATTTATAAATTGTTTCTTTATACATATTTACCAAAATAGGAAGGTTAATCCTATTTTCCTTAACTCGTTTATACACTTTTTTCCTTTCGGGTCAATATGATTCGAACTTTTATTAATATCGCTGGACCAATTTATACTTTTTGCAAAATGAAAAAATTATTAAATTAATTAAAAATATTATTTTATTAAGTCATGAATTCTGCAAATAATGGTTTCTGGGTTTGGATAATTGTTATGTGACTTATTTGTAATTTGAGTGTCTGGGCTCGTTGGCTTGTTAACTAAAAGGGTTTCTGAGTTTGAATGATTGTTTTGTAGTAGATTTGAAAGTTAATTGGTTATATTATCAGCGTTTGGGCTCGTTTGGTTATGAACTAAATATGTTTGAGTGGCGCTCGTGCCTGGTCGATTGTTTGATAATTGATTTAATGATCGTAGGAATACGGCGGTTCTTGATATATTTGCTTTTTTCTCTTATTCTATTTTTGATTATGGAATTGTATAGTCCTCGTTTGAATGTTTTCACAGCTTGTAATTCTAGATGTT
Source organism: Nephrotoma flavescens (assembly GCA_932526605.1). Lineage (NCBI taxonomy): Eukaryota > Metazoa > Arthropoda > Insecta > Diptera > Tipulidae > Nephrotoma > Nephrotoma flavescens. The sequence goes on along the minus strand of OW052220.1, from coordinate 163,346,549 downwards.
TGATGTAAATCTGGTCAATATTCCCGTATTTATTTTTAAAACTTGCCTTGTATTGATCGAGTGCATCATAAAGTCTATACCCATAATTTCTGGTTGTCTCCTCATAATTTTGTTTCGTTTCCAAAAATATACGTTCAGTTCTGTTATGAAATATTTTGGTAAGTACATAAATATCAATAAGCGTCTTTCGCAATGTTGGATTCTCGTGTATTTCTCTGTGATAAATTCGCGTGAATGTTTCTTCTGTTAATCGTAGTTTTATTAATTTGTTGAATAATTGTTTTTCTATATTGGTTAAATACTGTCTGCAATGGTCCAAAACGGCTGAGTTCAATTGGTCTGTCTTTTGTGTCAGCTCCGCTGAATTCGGGAATAACAGCGATGCACTTTAATATTTGTTGCTGGTTCATTTTGTAAGATTTTGGTGTGTCGAAGTTGTGTTTCGATAAGAATTCAGCATAACGTGACGCGATGGTTCTATTTCAATTTTATTATTTATGGTTGAAGTTAATATGCCAGTGATTTGTTGTTTTCAAATAGCTTCGTTGATTTGATTTTAAAATCACGTACATTTGTAGTTTTTAATATTTCCTACTATTGAAGAGTTGATAATGATGATTTACTGGATCTTATTTTGTGTTATTTGACCATGATTTTGCTGCCAATGACGATTTAGAGATAGATTTTGTTTTTGATGTTGAAAATTGGTAAGGCTCTTTCTGCATTGTTGACGTCTATTTTTCTATAGCGTGGTTAGAGCTTAGCTAGTTTCTTTGATGTAAAGATGATATCTTGTTAAAATTAAAAGTTTGTTTGCCCGCAGGATTTTGTGAATGTTTATGTTTTTTTCGCCCGCAGGATCCTGTCTACAGCGCCAATGTTTTGCGGAGTGAGTTGTGGATAGGGTGTTTTAAACTTTATTTCACTTTTTATTACGTTTTATATTAACATTAATTTCACATAACGTAAATTTAAACACTTAAAATAATTGTTGGTGGATTACTGATGATTATTAATTACTAATTAAGGTTTTTTACCAATAAGGTTTGATACCTTGCTGTTTATACTTCTTTATCGATGGTATACATTGAACGAAACAACATTGCGCGCATGTAGTTTATTTTCTTCTCTTACTACTATGGATATACAAACCGTTAGGGTTACATTTTTCTGGTGTAAACATATGTAGTTGAAATATGCATTTTCTCGTTTGGCGGGAAAAATACAAGAAAACAAGATTTTTTTTTCGCATGGATGGGTCGCAGTGTTATTTCATAAGATAATCAATCTAAATGGTGTGTTATTATTTGGTATAGTGATCATAGAATGCTACAGTATGCAGTCATTGTGCGTCGTGTAAATTGTATCGTGAAAAATAAATTCTAACGTGTTAACAGCTACATTGGCCGTTAGCTCGATTGGATAATTTAGTTAGTATCCGCGATAATTGTCGGGACAAGATTACCTGTGCTATATTAATTTTGATAATTTGGAGTATCATTAAACAACAAGCCCTAAATTGGGTGAGCTAACGAATTGGGCGTTGCCGGTGGAAAAGTGGAGTAAAGTGGAGTATTGCGACAGAAAATATAAGTCGCATTGTGAAGTCGCGATTAATTGTTCGAAACCATAACCGAGTGGAGGAACCTTGGTTTTATTACGGTATCCAATTTCCTTTTGTGGACCATGGTACGGAGGTACCGATTGTTTTAGACGGTTAGATTCAGGTGGCGTGATCCAACGGAATTTTTTTTTTTTTTTTTTTTTAACAATTTTCTTTATTTATTGAATCTTTCAAACATGAAAATAACAATAAGTTTTCAAATCTTAATAACTAAGGTAATTATGTAAACCTGCTGGAGCAGAATTTACTTCTTATCAATAAGTAAATTAATAATTTTATAATTTATGTTATTACAACAGCCATCGTTCTCTTCTTTAATCGCGAAGACGTAGGTATATCTTTTAGGTTTCGCGCCAGCAAATTCGGATGAGATACCAGTTTCCCTGCATAGCTGATCCGCATCTTTTGTAATTCGTCTTTGACAGTTAGGATGCTAAGGTCCTTATGTATATTTTTGTTTTTTACGAACCAGGGTGCTCCTGTAATCATCCTGAGAATTTTCGACTGTGTTCGTTGGACAATATCGATATTCGAATTTGAGGTTGATTGCCATAATTGACACCCATACGACCAAATAGGTTTAATTATTGTGTTATACAGGAGAAGTTTGTATTCCAGGTCAATAGTTGAATATTTCCCCATCAACCAGTGCATCTTATCAATTTTTAATTTCATATGGTCTCGTTTCATTTCAATATGTTTTCGCCAAGTTAACCGTCGATCTAGATGGACGCCTAAATATTTTGCTCCATTTGATTGAGGGATTTGTATTCCGTTCATTGTGACAGGCGGACAAGTAAGCTTATTTAAAGTGAATGTTACGTGGGTCGATTTCTCTTCATTGACTTTTATCTTCCATTTCTTTAGCCATATTTCGATGTCATAAATATGTTGTTGCAGAATTTCGGACGCCGTTTGTGGATTTTTATGGCTACATACGATTGCCGTATCATCTGCGAACGTAGACGTCAGAATTTGCGAAGACGTTGGTAGATCTGAGGTGAAAATTAAATATAACGTTGGGCCAAGCACACTACCTTGTGGTACTCCAGCCAGAATGTTTTTCTCGTTCGATTTAGAGGTGTTGTATTTGACATAATATCTGCGATTTGACAAATACGACTGCATGAGTTGGTAAATTTCTGGCAATTTAAGATTAATTTTATGAAGCAGACCCTCGTGCCAAACTTTATCGAATGCTTGGGCAACATCCAAGAATACGGCGGAGCAGTATTTTTTCTCTTCGTATGCTGACCTTATTTCTGTAGCTACTCGGTGCACTTGCTCAATGGTTCCGTGCTCGGCTCTGAAACCAAACTGATGACTAGGGATGATATTTCGTAGTTCCGGTTTAATATTTACGATAATAGTTTTTTCGAATACCTTCGAGACGATTGGTAGTAGGCTAATTGGTCTATATGACGAGACTTTGGTAGGATCCTTGCCAGGCTTTGGGATCATTTTTATAGTTGATAATTTCCAGCATTCAGGGATACATCCTGATTCGTAAATTGAATTAAATATTTGTGCCAGTCGACCAAAGGCACACTCAGGCAGTTGTTTAAGCATTTCACCTGTAATTCGATCATACCCAGGGGCTTTCTTTAATTGAATTTGATGTGCGATAATAAACTTTACCAGTGGTTTCTTTATCTTAAATTTCCTCACAGGCCTGATTGCTATATTTTCTGTTTCAACCCCCGATAATCCAAGGTTTGGAGTGAAAACACTTTCAAGGTGATCAGCAAAGGCTTTAGCTTTTTCCTCGTCACTTCTAGCCCATTCACCGTTAGAAAGACGAATTGGCGGATTTGGTTGCTGAGGCCGTTTAAGGTATTTAGTGGCCTTCCATAATGAATAGTTTGTGTCCGAATGGGGAGATAATTCTTTAAGATAATTTTGCATATAATCCATCTTATTTTTTTGTAGTAGGCTTTGTAGTTTTCTTTTTGCCTGATTAAAGTTATGTTTAGCATCTGGCGATCGATTAATTTGCCAGATGCGTCTTAAGCGACGTTTCTCTGTTAACATTTTTTCAATTTCAGCGGATGTTATGGTGTGTCTTATATGTTTGCTCTTTGGTTTAGGCGAGGCCGCAATAGCTGCGTTGACTAGCACATCATTAAAGTTTTCCATGGCATTATTTATATCGTTAGCCGTCTGCAGTGTAGACGTTAGGTCGATATGTGAACTGATGTACATCTTGAATTTCAACCAGTTAGTAAAGGTGTTCGTTAGATAGTTATTCGTGGAACATGGCTTTTGGTCGGCCCAGTAATGTAGTAAGACCGGAGAGTGGTCAGAAGATAATTCTAAAAGTGGTTTAGCTTGGATTATTTCTCGGTTTATTTTACTCGTGACTGCAAAATCAAGGACGTCAGGGATTTTTCGTCGATCAGTAGGCCAATAGGTTGGATGGCCACACGACGCAACATCGTAGTGGTTTTCTTGAATAACATTCATTAATTGACGTCCCCTCGGAGTAGTCAATCTTGAACCCCAGTAGGTATGTTTGGCATTAAAATCGCCGGCGACCATAAAACGTTGACCCAGGGTTGCAAAAAATCTTTTGTAGATATCTGACGAAACGTTATTATTTGGAGGGCAATATATTGAAGTGATGACTAAGCTTTCTTTATCGAGGTCCACACATACAGAGGTTGCTTGAATTTCCTCAGTGCTATATTCATTTAGAACATAATGGCAAATCCGCTTTTTTATAATAATAGCAGTTCCTCCTCGACTTCTGCCCAAGGGATGTTTTGTATCATAAACTTCGTAACCATTAATTCTGAAATTGTGTTTATCCGTTAAATGGGTCTCAGAAACTAACATAAGATCAATTTCGTGTTTAGCTAAGAAATTTTCTAATTCGAGTTTGTGTTGGCTTATACCGTTTGCGTTCCAGTGACATATTTTCAGATAATTTATCGGAGACATTCTAGTTTCTGGATCATAGTAGTTTGATTTTGCAGCATTGCTTGTAGCATATTTTGCATTGTTGTCATTAACTGCATCATCAATTGCATGCAGTTATTCAGGGTAGGTTCAACATTTGAGGTTTCGCCTTGAAGAACGCTTGCGTATGTTGGTTTGCTGGTTGGTGTTCTGGGCGAACGAGAGTCGTTTGGCGTATGCGGAGGTATATAATTCTGCGCATCTGCTGTAGTTTTATAAGGCCTCCTGGGACGTGACAATTGACTAATATTAATGTATACTGGGCATCCTCGGTAATTTGCGGTGTGGTTTCCACCGCAATTGCTGCATTTCCTTTCAGTTGATGAGTTCTTTGGTTTTGGGCAACTTTTGGTTTGGTGTAACTCCCCACATACGACGCACACTGATATCAGCTTGCAATATGTCCTTGAGTGACCATATTCTTGACAGTTTAGACACTGTATTGGTCCGGACCTTTTCTTTGGTTCTTCAACAGTTATGCGTCTGTGTAAGAGGTACTTTAGTTTATATATTGGATGAACTTCTCCCTTTTTCAAAATGCTTTCGGATGGGTCCAGTTCAACTTTGACCATTGGTTGTGGTTGCTTCAAGCGGTTCATGATCCTATATACATTCTGGATCTTAAATCCATCTTCAACAAGCGCAGCCTCGATTTCGGTTGTCTCAACATGGACATCGATGCCTTTAATAACGACAGAAAGACCCTTTGAAGACTTCAATCGGTATGTATAATAGTTTCTTTTGTGAGCATCGTAATAGTTAATGACCTCTCTATAGTCGTTGACCTCATGCGTTTGAATTTTGACTTCGTGTATTTTGCCTCGAAGTAAATTTGTTACGTGGAATGTTTTTCCATTTGTTAGCACGCTTGATTTGAGTTCTTGTACCACCTTGTGCGTATCGATTTCGCGTAAGTAAATTGGAGGTGGCTTGTAATTTCGAACAGCCTGTTCTTGCGTATTTGCATTTTCAGTTTGGCTCTCTTCCGCATCATTTTCGATGAACTTTTCAAATCGGTTTTTTAGCGGTAGTTTGAAATTTACGACGTTTGATTTTTTAGTTATCAGTGGGTTTTCTGTTTTTGGACTATCCCTTTTCCGTTTAACTGTAATATAGCGATCGATGCCAGTTTGTGTCAATTGAACATTGCGTTTAGTGCTCTCATTAATGCTTGTATCGCTACTGTGCTTTTCTGAAAGTTTATTTATCGGGTCGTTTACCACTTCTGGCACCGTATTCAACATTGGGGTTGAAAATGATAGTTTAACAGAACTTGCGGTAGACGGTTTTATAGGTGATCTTGTCACCATCCCTCTTTTTAAGAAAGGATTGTCCCATTCCGTAAAGGTGTTTTTACTTCCGTGAGCCGTACTGGATGAACCACCCACCAGGCTGACGACTTCAGTGATATCGCTTGTAGCTGTATATGGTGTAGTAACCAAGCTTTGAATCACTACATCATTGCGGTCGCTAGATCTCGACGACTGGGAGCCCGCTTGCTCACTCCCGAGAGCCGCCGGTACTGGGCATCCGATTCCCTGCACCGTATCTTTGTTTTGGTTGGTTGACTCCATTGAATATTTAGTTCTGGGTTCCATCCCTTAGCATTTTATACCTACTGCCAGGTTTTTTACAGCCGCCCCTAACATGGGGAACAGACACTGAAAGAAGCCGCCCCTAATATGGAGAACAGACGCTTCAGGATTTGCCATGGGTATTTCCTCCACAAGGCAAGTAGCTTGGGTTTTGCCGCGCCCGTACTCGCGGGGTTATACTTTTAGCGTTACCCAGGGTGCAGCGCGAGGAGCTTGTATAACCAGCGCACCCCGAAATCCAACGGAATTACGTCTTTTATACGTCATCATGCAACGGTTATTTTTAGTGTAAGAGCATTTAAGTTAATTTGCTCCTTAATTTTATTTAATTTCAATATTATTTAATTAATTTTTCCTTATTACTATTTTTAAATTTAAGATTTTATTATTGGTTTGTTTTTGTTGTTTATTTTCATGAAATTTTCTTCAATCAAAATAATAATTTCATTTACTATAATATTCTTACTACTACTAAATTAAATCATATGGAAGAAACAATTTCAAGTTATTTAATATTACTATTGTTCTTTTAGCAAATTACAATACTTGCAGTATCACAAAGTTCAAAGGAAGCGCTTCCTTCGTCCTCGTTTTACAAGGTAACGCATCATTTATATTTTTCATGTTTTGGGTTTTAATATAAATAACGAACCGTTCGTTCATCTTCCTCCCGTAATATTAATTGACTTAACATTTTTTTTTTCTCTTTTAAATCTATAAAACTATGCCAAATGGTTGGACCCTGAGGTCGATCGTATCAATAACAAGCAACAACTGCAACAGTTGTTGCATGAAACTTCAATGAACAATTTTGTTCTACTGAAGTCAAAAGTCCCATCAGTGGTAAAAATCTACTAATAATTTTCCTAATTTAATTATTATCATTATTAGAGGGTTCAGTCTTTAGACGTGACAAATGAGCAATATGTAGTTAAATCTTTTTATGATACTGCCCCGTTAAAAGCTTGAGACTGTGGTTAGATATATTGACCCAGTATTTATTAATTTATTAGTACAAAAATCGAATGTGTCAGTTACAAATTTTACATTAGTTTTTCATTAGTTACAAATTTTAATAGAATACACGCAATATATTTTTTTATTTTTTTAATTTTTCTTTCTTAATTTAGTCACTTGTGAATGAGAAGATACCCATTGGCCAGTTCTATTTATAGGTTTATTTATACTGAAGTAGTCTTTGTACTGGTGTCCTTAATCCATTAAATCAAGTGGTTTCATTCTCTGCAATCGTCTCACTGCATGTGAAGTGTTAAACATACCATGAAGCTCTTCATTTACGTATTGATAAATACGTTTGTCGTCCATGATTTGCTGATGCATGTGAAGATAGCCCAAATTCCATGCCCGATAAATGCGATGGCAACACTAATTATTACTATCATGCCATTTTTTACTCCCAGCCCAAAAAATCTCCAAATTTTTACTCTCAGCCCCGAAAATATTTACTGTCATGACAGCTAAAACAACTATGATGATACAAACATTTTTCTGGGCTGAGAGTAAAAATATTGCATTTTCAAGATAATATGACATCAGAAAAGTTTTCGCTGGCAAATAAATGATATTAATGATTTACCCAACCACGATTCTTTTTTTAGAAATTTTACGTGATATATTTTATTGTCGAACTATCGGCTTTTGTCTGGTGAAGGAGGAAGTTATTGATTTTGTAAATTAAATGTCGCAATAGTATACATAAACTTGTATAGTATTGCCATAAGCAATTTTTTCGATTTTCGACGATAAAAATTTGGGCTATCTTCACAAAGGTGATTTACTGCAAGTTTTTTTTATTTCTTCTTGAACCGCCTGAATATTTGACCTATGAAGGTCATTATTCTTAATGTACCACGGAGCGTTGACTATACCACGTAGCACCCTGTTTTGAAAAGTTTGTATTATTTTGGTGTTGGTTTTCTTTGTACAGTTACAACTATGTCATAACTTTATTTGAATAATTTGAGTTAAATAATTTTTGGCTAATCATCATTATTGGGGAAATTGGCCGGTAAGATTTTCTATCATTCGGTGGTTTGCCCGGTTTCGGAATCATTATTACTTCTGCTACTTTCCACTGCATTGGCACATATTTTTTCCTGAGGATCGCATTGATTATGTGCAATAATTTACGGATGCCTTTTTCAGGCAGTTCCTTTAAAATTTGCCTTGTTATCAGATCGTAACCACCGTCTGCCGACCTAAAGGTAGAAATGATTCTTCAGAATGTTCAGCAAACATGTAAGCTTTATCTTTCGAACTTCTAGCCCATTTCCCATCGTTTGTTTTGATTGGGGGGATTTGCGTTTTTG
>OW052220.1:163255542-163333042 GCA_932526605.1 Nephrotoma flavescens | reverse complement strand
GAAAAATAAAAAAAATCGATTTATCAAATAACACAAAAACAACTCAAATCGAAAGGAAGGCTATGTGCGTTATAACAAACTTATTGAAAACGAAACGAATCCGATCGAAACGAAAACTATGTGCCTCAACCTTAAAAGTTGCATATGCGTGCGTTTTTCTAGCAACTACAAGAAGTTATATTGATTTTTTTCGTTAAAATCTGCGCATGGTTCCTATCTGTACAGGATACAGGTGTAGGAACCAAGCGCGCATTTTAGTGGAAAAAGAAATTTGATATAATTTCTTGTCATAGCTAGAAAAACGTACATTCAACTTTCAATATTTTTTAAATCATAGCAGGCGTATTGAAATAGATTAGCTTCTGCTTACGTAGAAGCCGATCTGCTTCATAGAATTGCTGTTACCCTCTACTACCTCATGCGGCTTAGATTCCCGCAGCTCAGTCGGTGGAGGAAAACGGTGTGGGTTTTGGGGATACCCAGATAACAGCCTAGATTACCGTAAAAAAAAAAGAGATAAGATGGGGGTTGGGAAATGACCGATAGGGGGTTGGGAAATGACCGAGTCGGTGGAATCCATGCCTCACGTTACTAGCATGTCCACCATGGTTGTTTAACGGAAATTTAGAGTAACATATAGTAAGCAGCTGGTAGATCCTTTACCAATTGGGCCTCGTTGGTTAGTGGTTGAGATTATTTAGTAATAAACATACTTACCAACGCAGGTTTCACTCCGAATTTTGAACAGCAATAATAAAAAAAATAATTTATTTAAAAAAAAAGAAAAATTTATTTACTTTAAAAATAAACGAAACAAAATTTAGCGGACTTAATTATCACGGCTTAAGCTCTGTGAGTAATTAAATTGCTTTCCAAGACTTGACTCCTCAAAAATAAAATTCAGAAGAAAACACTTTTCCAATTTTCACGGTATTTATACTCATCTTTGCTGTTGATGATTGTAGGAAAGAGAAGAAAAACAGAGATCGAACAACAAGAAAATTCCCACAATCAGACAACGCGTCTTTGCTGAACAAGCATAAATATCGCTCACATAAAATTAGCTTCTACAAATTTACTTGACGATCCACAAAGGAAGTATATTTTAGCAAACATTATACATCGAAAAATCAAATTTCGTAGAAGAAGAAAAAGACGTTACGTTTGTAAACCTCATCGTATGCAGTCATTACAATGTTTTGCATAGCATACGTTAAACGAGGGATATTTGACCTAATTATGCATTTCTTTGGTGAAGTTGTTATCTTCAATTTATTAGTATAAGAAAATCTTATAACACATAATATTTATGCTTTATCTGAGCGAAATTCCCATAGAAAATATCTCATCTAGATAAGTTCAATGGCTTGCAGTTGATAAAGTATAACACAATGTGAAAGAATTGACATGCCGGTCATTTAATTTAGATATATGTATTTGGGAATATTATTTCCCAAGGCATGTTAGGTAAATAAAGAAAATTTTATGGGGTGAGTTTGAGAACAGAATATGATTTCATTCCGTTACAGTATGTGTAACTTTGATTCATTTTATTATGTTTACAAATAACTTGACATTTCGTAATGACGTTTCAATTTGTGTTAACTTGTCGCCGTTTGTTTTACATTTTGAAATATTTGTATTTTAAAAATGTTTTGAAGCCTATAAATATATCCGTATCCGGATATTGACTAAATTTTTACCTAGATTATTTTCTAAATATTAAAATACCCAAATAAACAGATCCATGCTTATATTAAAAAATTAATAAATAAATTTATAGTAAAATTAGGGGTATCGAATTAAAAAAGTTTGGATTAAAAAAGTTCTTTAAAAATGAATTAAAAAAGTTGATTTTTGTATGAACATCTGCTACTTATTTTAATTCATATTTTTAACTTAAAATTATGAATTAAAAAAAACGATTTAGAAAAATGAGAAAACTCAAAAATGAATTAACAAGGGCTTACACTATTTCATTTTTAAAACAATTACCTTAGTTCATTTTCAAAATGAATTAAAAAAGGCACATTTTATTTCATTTTATAAATTAAAAAATCTTAATGCGACTTTTAACAAATATTCAGAAATGTGCATTATTTTGGGCTAAAGTTTACTTTACGTATACATCGGGAAAATCAGGTAAGGAGTATAAATTTTTAAAATTTTTAAATGCAGGATTGTTTATCAACAGCTTTTAGGAGGGGGAAGCTCAATTTTTCCGGAAAATTGTCCTATTTTCCGGGAAAATTTTGACTTAAAAAAATAAATTGTGTATTATTCTATTCAAAATATGTACAAATGATGTAATCTTTATAAAAATTTGGATATTAGGGTTGTATCTTAACAGTTTTCAACAGTACAAATAATTTTTCCGGGAAAATTTTTCAATTTTTCCAGGAGAATTTTGAAATTTTTTCAATTTTTTTTTTACTTAGTTTGACACTTAAAGAATTGTACAAACTGTGGAAAAGCGGGGGTTTTGGGGTGGTGGGCAACCCTCATCCTCTAAGGTATAAACGAATTAAAATTACATTATTTTTTTTTTTATTTTTTTTAACAATTTTCTTTATTTATTGAATCTTTCAAACATGAAAATAACAATAAGTTTTCAAATCTTAATAACTAAGGTAATTATGTAAACCTGCTGGAGCAGAATTTACTTCTTATCAATAAGTAAATTAATAATTTTATAATTTATGTTATTACAACAGCCATCGTTCTCTTCTTTAATCGCGAAGACGTAGGTATATCTTTTAGGTTTCGCGCCAGCAAATTCGGATGAGATACCAGTTTCCCTGCATAGCTGATCCGCATCTTTTGTAATTCGTCTTTGACAGTTAGGATGCTAAGGTCCTTATGTATATTTTTGTTTTTTACGAACCAGGGTGCTCCTGTAATCATCCTGAGAATTTTCGACTGTGTTCGTTGGACAATATCGATATTCGAATTTGAGGTTGATTGCCATAATTGACACCCATACGACCAAATAGGTTTAATCATTGTGTTATACAGGAGAAGTTTGTATTCCAGGTCAATAGTTGAATATTTCCCCATCAACCAGTGCATCTTATCAATTTTTAATTTGATATGGTCTCGTTTCATTTCAATATGTTTTCGCCAAGTTAACCGTCGATCTAGATGGACGCCTAAATATTTTGCTCCATTTGATTGAGGGATTTGTATTCCGTTCATTGTGACAGGCGGACAAGTAAGCTTATTTAAAGTGAATGTTACGTGGGTCGATTTCTCTTCATTGACTTTTATCTTCCATTTCTTTAGCCATATTTCGATGTCATAAATATGTTGTTGCAGAATTTCGGACGCCGTTTGTGGATTTTTATGGCTACATACGATTGCCGTATCATCTGCGAACGTAGACGTCAGAATTTGCGAAGACGCTGGTAGATCTGAGGTGAAAATTAAATATAACGTTGGGCCAAGCACACTACCTTGTGGTACTCCAGCCAGAATGTTTTTCTCGTTCGATTTAGAGGTGTTGTATTTGACATAATATCTGCGATTTGACAAATACGACTGCATGAGTTGGTAAATTTCTGGCAATTTAAGATTAATTTTATGAAGCAGACCCTCGTGCCAAACTTTATCGAATGCTTGGGCAACATCCAAGAATACGGCGGAGCAGTATTTTTTCTCTTCGTATGCTGACCTTATTTCTGTAGCTACTCGGTGCACTTGCTCAATGGTTCCGTGCTCGGCTCTGAAACCAAACTGATGACTAGGGATGATATTTCGTAGTTCCGGTTTAATATTTACGATAATAGTATTTTCGAATACCTTCGAGACGATTGGTAGTAGGCTAATTGGTCTATATGACGAGACTTTGGTAGGATCCTTGCCAGGCTTTGGGATCATTTTTATAGTTGATAATTTCCAGCATTCAGGGATACATCCTGATTCGTAAATTGAATTAAATATTTGTGCCAGTCGACCAAAGGCACACTCAGGCAGTTGTTTAAGCATTTCACCTGTAATTCGATCATACCCAGGGGCTTTCTTTAATTGAATTTGATGTGCGATAATAAACTTTACCAGTGGTTTCTTTATCTTAAATTTCCTCACAGGCCTGATTGCTATATTTTCTGTTTCAACCACCGATAATCCAAGGTTTGGAGTGAAAACACTTTCAAGGTGATCAGCAAAGGCTTTAGCTTTTTCCTCGTCACTTCTAGCCCATTCACCGTTAGAAAGACGAATTGGCGGATTTGGTTGCTGAGGCCGTTTAAGGTATTTAGTGGCCTTCCATAATGAATAGTTTGTGTCCGAATGGGGAGATAATTCTTTAAGATAATTTTGCATATAATCCATCTTATTTTTTTGTAGTAGGCTTTGTAGTTTTCTTTTTGCCTGATTAAAGTTATGTTTAGCATCTGGCGATCGATTAATTTGCCAGATGCGTCTTAAGCGACGTTTCTCTGTTAACATTTTTTCAATTTCAGCGGATGTTATGGTGTGTCTTGTATGTTTGCTCTTTGGTTTAGGCGAGGCCGCAATAGCTGCGTTGACTAGCACATCATTAAAGTTTTCCATGGCATTATTTATATCGTTAGCCGTCTGCAGTGTAGACGTTAGGTCGATATGTGAACTGATGTACATCTTGAATTTCAACCAGTTAGTAAAGGTGTTCGTTAGATAGTTATTCGTGGAACATGGCTTTTGGTCGGCCCAGTAATGTAGTAAGACCGGAGAGTGGTCAGAAGATAATTCTAAAAGTGGTTTAGCTTGGATTATTTCTCGGTTTATTTTACTCGTTACTGCAAAATCAAGGACGTCAGGGATTTTTCGTCGATCAGTAGGCCAATAGGTTGGATGGCCACACGACGCAACATCGTAGTGGTTTTCTTGAATAACATTCATTAATTGACGTCCCCTCGGAGTAGTCAATCTTGAACCCCAGTAGGTATGTTTGGCATTAAAATCGCCGGCGACCATAAAACGTTGACCCAGGGTTGCAAAAAATCTTTTGTAGATATCTGACGAAACGTTATTATTTGGAGGGCAATATATTGAAGTGATGACTTCTAGAGACATTCTAGTTTCTGGATCATAGTAGTTTGATTTTGCAGCATTGCTTGTAGCATATTTTGCATTGTTGTCATTAACTGCATCATCAATTGCATGCAGTTATTCAGGGTAGGTTCAACATTTGAGGTTTCGCCTTGAAGAACGCTTGCGTATGTTGGTTTGCTGGTTGGTGTTCTGGGCGAACGAGAGTCGTTTGGCGTATGCGGAGGTATATAATTCTGCGCATCTGCTGTAGTTTTATAAGGCCTCCTGGGACGTGACAATTGACTAATATTTATGTATACTGGGCATCCTCGGTAATTTGCGGTGTGGTTTCCACCGCAATTGCTGCATTTCCTTTCAGTTGATGAGTTCTTTGGTTTTGGGCAACTTTTGGTTTGGTGTAACTCCCCACATACGACGCACACTGATATCAGCTTGCAATATGTCCTTGAGTGACCATATTCTTGACAGTTTAGACACTGTATTGGTCCGGACCTTTTCTTTGGTTCTTCAACAGTTATGCGTCTGTGTAAGAGGTACTTTAGTTTATATATTGGATGAACTTCTCCCTTTTTCAAAATGCTTTCGGATGGGTCCAGTTCAACTTTGACCATTGGTTGTGGTTGCTTCAAGCGGTTCATGATCCTATATACATTCTGGATCTTAAATCCATCTTCAACAAGCGCAGCCTCGATTTCGGTTGTCTCAACATGGACATCGATGCCTTTAATAACGACAGAAAGACCCTTTGAAGACTTCAATCGGTATGTATAATAGTTTCTTTTGTGAGCATCGTAATAGTTAATGACCTCTCTATAGTCGTTGACCTCATGCGTTTGAATTTTTACTTCGTGTATTTTGCCTCGAAGTAAATTTGTTACGTGAAATGTTTTTCCATTTGTTAGCACGCTTGATTTGAGTTCTTGTACCACCTTGTGCGTATCGATTTCGCGTAAGTAAATTGGAGGTGGCTTGTAATTTCGAACAGCCTGTTCTTGCGTATTTGCATTTTCAGTTTGGCTCTCTTCCGCATCATTTTCGATGAACTTTTCAAATCGGTTTTTTAGCGGTAGTTTGAAATTTACGACGTTTGATTTTTTAGTTATCAGTGGGTTTTCTGTTTTTGGACTATCCCTTTTCCGTTTAACTGTAATATAGCGATCGATGCCAGTTTGTGTCAATTGAACATTGCGTTTAGTGCTCTCATTAATGCTTGTATCGCTACTGTGCTTTTCTGAAAGTTTATTTATCGGGTCGTTTACCACTTCTGGCACCGTATTCAACATTGGGGTTGAAAATGATAGTTTAACAGAACTTGCGGTAGACGGTTTTATAGGTGATCTTGTCACCATCCCTCTTTTTAAGAAAGGATTGTCCCATTCCGTAAAGGTGTTTTTACTTCCGTGAGCCGTACTGGATGAACCACCCACCAGGCTGACGACTTCAGTGATATCGCTTGTAGCTGTATATGGTGTAGTAACCAAGCTTTGAATCACTACATCATTGCGGTCGCTAGATCTCGACGACTGGGAGCCCGCTTGCTCACTCCCGAGAGCCGCCGGTACTGGGCATCCGATTCCCTGCACCGTATCTTTGTTTTGGTTGGTTGACTCCATTGAATATTTAGTTCTGGGTTCCATCCCTTAGCATTTTATACCTACTGCCAGGTTTTTTACAGCCGCCCCTAACATGGGGAACAGACACTGAAAGAAGCCGCCCCTAATATGGAGAACAGACGCTTCAGGATTTGCCATGGGTATTTCCTCCACAAGGCAAGTAGCTTGGGTTTTGCCGCGCCCGTACTCGCGGGGTTATACTTTTAGCGTTACCCAGGGTGCAGCGCGAGGAGCTTGTATAACCAGCGCACCCCCGGGAATCTAATTACATTAAAAAAAAATTATATATAAGAAAGTTGAGTCTTTTAACATTTGTGGCACTATCAGACGAAGCGATAAGAGCGAGAGAAACACTTTGATCTGTGTCTGCAAGGTTGACGAAGCAATTATTATTAATAAAAATAAAAAATAATATTGAAAAAATAAAAAAAGTAAAAATTTTTCCGGAAAATAAAAAAAATTTCCGGAAAAATGTAGCATCCCTTCCCCCTAAAAACTGATAGTAAACAATCCTTCATTTAAAAATTTCCAAAATTTATATTCCTTACCTGATTTTTCCGATGCATACGTAAAGTAAAATTACGCCTTATTTTGCATTGCCAAATTTTTACGTGCAAAATTCAAATTTAAATTCCACAAAATTTTCATTAATGAAAATAGCATTTTTCTTATTTTATAAAGAAGCTTATATTATTTCATTTTATAAACACTTATGTTAATTCATTTTAAAACTGATTAAGAAATGCCTTTTTAAATTCATTTTATCGAACTTTTTTATTTCTTTTTCAACTCTGATTTTAATTCATTTTTAAAATGAATTAAAAACACTTACTTTGATTCAGAAAAAAAAAAATTTTTAATTCAAACTTTTTTAATTCATGTAGCCGTAAAATTATATAAATCAAGGCGAATTCGTGTTTCTCTTCTCCAATAAAAATTATAAATAATCAAAAAGAAATTTGTTTGATTCTGGCTAGATAAAATAAAAAATGGCTTTCAAAATAATGAATATTTTTTTATAAGCATTCTCCTATGTACATCCTCCTATGTAAAATTTTGTCTAAATTTATTTTGTTTTTATGTGGGTTGCATGCACAAAATTTGGCTGCATACATACATTTTGAATTAAACGGAAAAAAATTTATTGAAAATTTTTTCCGGCTAAATTGTGCACTTGTTTTCTATACTGTAGTGTATAGGAACCAAGGGCACATTTTAGTCGAAATTTTTTTTCGATATAATTTCTTGTAAATGCTAGAAAAACGTTCGTTCAACTTTTAATATTTGTTTAATCATAGCAGACGTATGTGCAACTTTGATTCATTTTATTATATGTGTAAAAACAACTGGAGTGCGTTCACGAGAGTTACATTGTTACAATATTGTTTATGATACTAAATTGTAACTAAATCTTTTATGATACTAAATTGTAACAATGAACACGTGCGTTTTTCGTTCACGAACTCTGCATTGTTACAAACGTCATTCTCAACCCTACTCGAGACTGCCTCTACAAATGTCATTTTTAATGGTATAGATATCAAAAACAACATGATCGTACTATCAACAACATATAATGGTTGTAGGTTTGAAAAATAATTTAAGGAACAAAATTCAATTTTTAATATATTTATTTAAAAAAAATTGTCTTTTATGGATACAGTGATTATTTTGGTGCTCCATAATATGTCACTCTTTATGTTATGAAGAAATTAAGAAATTAACTTTTTATTGTTTTTATTTGTGTTGACACTTGAGACAATCCCAATGTTAACTATGCGTCATTTCTACAATGACAGTTGTTACAATAATGAACAATGTAAATTTCGTTAACGCATTTCTGACATTTCGCAAAGGCTTTTCAATTTGGGTTAATTTTAAAATAATTTGAAACCTATATATTTATAGGTTATATAGGCGTCCGGGTATTGACTAATTTATTATCCATTTTAATTTCTAAAAATGTTAAAATACCCAAATAAATAGATTCATAATATGTATATTAAAAAATTAATAAATGTATATTTAGTAAAATTATATAAATCAAGGCGAATTCGTGTTTCATGTCTTCTCCAATAAAAATTATAAATAATTAAAAAAAAATTTGCTTTCAAAATAATGAATATTTTATTATAAGCATCCTCCTATGTACTGATAAAATTTTGTCTAAATTTATTTAGTTTTTATGTGGGTTGCATACACAAAATTTGTATAGCAGTTTTGGCTGCATAGATACATTTTGGTTTAAACGAAAAAAAAGATGTCGATTTTTTTTCCACTAAAATGTGCGCTTGGTACCATGCTGATTTCATATAAAACATTTAACTGGTGCACAACTAGCCGGCCGTTAGTCATTTTTTTGTGCAACCGTCATTAATAAATTAAATTATTAATTTTAGGCCGATGATTTTTTAGTAATCTTAAGATTGTTTCTATTGAAAAAAAAAAAAAACGTTTAGACCTAAGTTTCGCATTAAATTAAATCGTCCACTGCTTTATTCGTAACATGCAGACAAATTAATTTTTATTTTTTGTTGAATACTTACAGATAATATTTACTTTATTGGTTAAACGATGTTCGAGGTCACTATATACAGCCTTCAACTAATCAGTTAGTTCCGATATGATCAAAGATATGTCGCTATTAGCGACATCATTTGACAATAGCGGACACACTACGAATTACAATTTAACAACACAAATCGAATTGTATCACAATAATACTCCATCCTCAGTTTCAACATCTTCAATATTGGAACATATTAACGACGATACACATAATTGGGTAGAACTAACCATTTTATGCGTGAAAAGTATAATATTTGGAACGATTATTATAGGAGCGGTGTTAGGAAATGCTCTTGTAATTATTTCGGTACAACGAAATCGAAAATTAAGGTAAGAGAATATTAGTACTCGTATATAATTTAGAAACAGAATACATATCCTTGATTGAATGATTGATTCTGAAAGTACGACCAAGTTCCCAGGTGACGCCGGGCTCACCGTACACTCTCTTTTACACATAAAAAACCGAAGGATTGGATAGGTAAGTTAAGTGGGACAGAATCGGCCCGGTTACAGACACCTAGGTATCGCTGATAGTTAGTAACAAGAAGACAGCATAAAACTAATCTACTTGGGGAAGGATAGAGGTTTATGGTATTGGACATCAACAATTACTTCTTTAAATCAGCAACCTAAGAAAAAATGTTATTATTTCATATGTATCTGGAAATCACCTGAAAATAAATACTTTATTAATATTTTCCGACTTCTTAAACAAAATTGATTGATTGAATCGGCCCGATTAAATACACCTGGGTAGAGACGATATAGTTAGTAACACAAAGACAATACAACTCTAAACTACACAATCAGCAATTAATATTATAAAGATATATTATTTCACAAGCAATATGTATAATTCCTGAAAATTAGTACTAAATTAATATATTGCTGCTTACCTAAATAATATGAACATTAAATAATATGAACATTTATTAATTCAATAAAAAAAAGAAGAATAATAATAATAATAATAATAATTAAGGGAAACGGCGCGTTTATTACTGTTACCTCGGTGCCGGTTTATAAATTTTAAAAAGCTGGAAAACTTAATTAGGATGAATTATTGCACTGTGGACTCGCCGTGGTTTCCATTTATACGGTCGTTAAACACTTTGCAGTCGCAAACTCCTTATTAAAACCACTAAACTAATTCAAAATACAGTTTAAATTAGTTTTTATTTTATTTTATTGAACGTTTTTCATCACGGAGTGATCATCCTCGGAATAATTTTGCAACTGAATTTGCAAAATTATTCCGAAGATGACCATTCCGTGATCGGAAACGTTCAATAAAATAAAATAAAAACTAATTTAAACTGTATTTTGAATTAGTTTAGTGGTTTTAATAAGGAGTTTGCGACTGCAAAGTGTTTAACGACCGTTAACTAGGATGAATTATTGAAATCAAAAGAGATAACCGCAGTGGTCATAATTCATCTCTGAGAAAAATGGGCGGTTTAGCGAAATTTTTGTGTATTTGTTGCGGACCATGTCAGTTAGAAACACTAATCAGGAATTCTCAACGACGGGTGGGGACAATTTATATAATTTTCTATTCTGACCAAATATATTAACAATTCTAAGGCCAATTAAGATATCCCTAGAAATCCAAATACAACTTCAGTTATACGGAGTGTTAGTTGGAGACCATGCCATTTTGACTGATTGATTGGATGCAAAAGCGAATTTTCTTCATTGATTGCGATCGATGAAGTTAATAAACACAACTAAGACCCTCTGTTGGAGTGCAGAACTCAGCGCCGACCCACCGTCCACGGCAATGTACAGGTTGAATGGAGCTTGCAATGTGCAGGTGGTACACTGTAGTTGTGTGAGTAGGTGAATGGGTGGGTGTGTGCGTGAATGAAAAGGGAGGTATTAATTGACCTTAAAAGGACATTAAATCCACTGGATGATTAATACTTTCTTTTTTTAAAAATAAAAAAAAATGTGTGACCAAACCTAAGTAAGATTCTTGGTTGACGTCGAGCCCATCCACACGCTCTTATCGGTAACAAGATGGAGGAACAGGAAATGTGAATTAATTATTATGGAAATTATGTGACACCTAAGTAGTGAATGGGGTCGATTCCGGGATCTAAAATTTTATGTTATGTCATGTTATTTTTGTTCTTTGAATACAAATTTTAATAGGAAGTGGGGAAATAAAATAACATAACAGCAATTTCACGTCACGAGAATCGGGCCCAATAGTTAGTAAATTGTTAGTTGAAATGTAATGTAAGATGGTTAGCACAAGACAACACAATTATTTAATATACATATTATGGTATAATGCCCAGCAATCAGAATCCTAAAAATATATTAAATTATCTGAAATATAGCTTTCACTATTTCCAATGGTCGTTTTTACTATTAGGAATACCAATAAAAAGTGATAAATATTGAAGTATTAAATAATAAAATTAAAGCAGTTAAATGTAATGATTATAGTATCAATTAATCCAACTCAATTCTCCTGACAAATATTAAATAAAATTAATTGAATTCAAACCACCAACAAATCAGTACAATATAATAGTACCCGTCACTGCCGTCATTTGAAAATCCAGCTAAAATCTTAATATAAAGACTAAATAGAATCACAATTATAATTTCAGGAACTTCAACTCTTCTAAATACTAAACAAAGTAAAACATTAAAGCATATATTTAGAATTATTAATAAGTAGCAAATAAATTTCACTTTTACCGAAGTAGGAGTAACGAACTACTCAGAAATTCAAAGTGTAATGAGTACTGTTACGGAACAAGAGTATAAAATTACTGCTCTGAACAATAATGTATGGAAGATTAACACTTCAAAACCAAACGCGTACAGAAACTTGTCAATGAAGCTGAATACGCAAAAATATCAGTGGTCCACGTACGAAAATAAAAACGATCGTCCCATCAAGGTCATGTCAAGAGAGCTGAGGATCTAAACATTATTAAAAAAGAGAGATGTAGCGGAGAGAACCGCTGAAGCCGTTTCAAAAAGAGGGCTTCCCCTGTTCATGCTAACGTTTGATAAATCCGAGCAAATAGAAAACATTTCAATATAACTGGCATGCTCAACATGCGAGTAAAGATCGAAGCTGTTAAAAGAGGTAGTACAAGAATAGTACAATGTAAAAAATGCCAAGCTTTAACCATACGCAACGATGTTGCGCGCGCGATCCAAGATGTGTGAAATGTGCTGAAAAGCACTCAACACAAACTTGCAAACTATCAAAAGAAGAACCAGCAAAATGTATAAATAGTAATGGGCAGCATCCAGCTAGCTACCGAGGATGTGAGGTTGCCAAGCAGCTACAAAAAATGAGGGATCAGGCACGCAAACCCCCTCTAAGTCATCCAAACAAGAATCGAGCAAGAAACGAATCATCTATGCGTAGGGAGAATATGCACAGGCCGCTTCAAATTCGAAAGAAAATGAGGCAAACGGTACCGAAAATTTCAAAAACACTGTCCAAGCAATTCTAAATAGCCTTGAGGAATAGAATAAACTAAATAAGTTAATTCTGAATCGACTTAACCTGCTGGAAATACCAAGTTCCAAAATAGTTAAAAATAAATAATGTCTGCAATACATAGTTCAACTTATAATTGCGGAGCAGAAACCAGACATCAAAACTACTCATTAAGAGTAGCCATATGGAATGCAAACGGATTAACACAACACCTAGAAGAATTAGAACTATTTTTAAATAGAGTGAAAATTGATATATGCTTAATATCAGAAACACATTTTACCAGCAGTTCCTATGTATTAATCCGGAGATATACTTGTTACCATACCACACATCCTGCAGAACGAGCAAGAGGAGGGTCAGCTATATTTATTACGGATAATATCGAACATCTTGAAAAATATTAAAAATAGAAAAAAATTCCGTGCAAGTAACCACCGTGACGGTTACATTTGGTCATCACAACACCTGTAATATATTGCCCTCCACGGTATAACCTAAAAAAAGAAGACTACATTAACCTGTTCCAGAAATTAGGAAGTAACTTCATTGTCGGAAGTGATTTGCAAAAAATACCTTCTGGGGTTCAAGATTAACCTCTCCAAAAGGCAAGGAATTACTTGCAGCTGGCCAATACTGGCTAATAGATCCTAACAAAATCCCAGACCTAATAGATTTCTACATCACTAAAGGCATATCGGAACGCTACATCTTCTTAGAAAATAATGAAAGTCTAATATCTGATCATTCTCCTGTTATTATGACGGCTAGTGAAAATGTAATAGAAAAAGCAAATTCACCACAACTAACAAACAACAAAACAAATTAGGAATTGTTTAAGCAGTTAGTATTGGAAAAAATAGAACTTCAAGTGCTAATCAAAAGTGAATATGAAATAGAAGAGGAACTAGACCGGCTCCTTGATGTCATACAATGGTCGGCTTGGGAATGCACCCCCAAATTATCATCCAGGAAAGAAAACGCCGTTATTTACCCAATAGAAGTAAGAGAATTAGTGCAGAAAAAACGAAAAGCCAGAAAGAAATGGCAGAATACACGTGCGCCGCAAGATAAAACCACCTTAAACAACTTGTGCATCAAACTTAAGTTACTCATAAAAGCAGTGAAAAATGAAACAATTGGAAAATATCTTTGATCTTTAGCCCCAACTAAAAATACCAACTATTCCCTCTGGAAAGCAATAAAAGGGTTAAAACGACCAAAAATGCAGATCCCCCCAATCAAACCAAACGATGGGAATTGGGCTAGAAGTGCGATGGATAAAGCTGACCTGTTTGCTGAACATCTTGAAGAAACATTTTAACCTCTAGGTCGGCAGACCAGTTACGAAAACACTGCTGATACGCCCAGAATATCTGATTTTGAAGATATCAGGCCTGTAACATTGAAAGAACTAAAAGCTGAAATTAGAACATAAAAGCAAAGAAAGCTCCTGGTTACGATCTGATAACAGGGCAAATAATAGAGGAGCTGCCTGAAAAACGGACCCGTAAATTACTGCACATAATCAATGCGATCCTCAGGAAAAAACATGTGCCAATGCAGTGGAAAGTACCAGAAGTAATAATGATTCCGAAACCGGGCAGGGCAAGCCACTGAATGATAGAAAATCTTATCGGCCAATTTCACTTCTACCAACACTAGCGAAATTGTTTGAGAGGCTGTTGCTCAAAAGATTGAAAAAAACCATAGAACAACGAACCCTTATCTTAGAATATCAGTTTGGTTTCAGAGAGAAACACTCAACTATTGAGCAGGTTCACAGCCTTACAGATGTCATTGAGAATACATTAGAGAGGAAAAAGGTTTGCTCTGGTATCTTCTTAGATGTGGCACAGGCCTTCGATAAGGTATGGCACAGAGGTTTACTCTTCAAACTACATAGAGATTTACCAAAACAATATTACATGATTTTAAAATCATACTTAGAGAATCGCCACTTTCGGATGAAATATGAAGATGAATATTCCGAGCTAATAAAGATTTCGGCAGGAGTCCCGCAGGGTAGTATTTTGGGACCTATTCTAAACCAGAGATCTACCTCATTTAAACGATGTTACCGTTGCAACATTTGCTGATGACACTGCAGTTCTCTCAGTAGGAGACACTATCGAGGAATCGACAACGAAACTTCAAGAAGCATGTGACAAAATCATAAAATGGACAAAATGTGGCGTATCGACCTCAATGAATCGAAATCCACGCATGTGAATTTTACTAATCTAAAAGTCAGTTACAAACCTGTAATCATTAACGGTCAGCAGATTCCGTATGCGAATCAGGCTAAATATCTAGGGATGACCCTAGATACCAGGCTCAGATGGAAAGAGCACGTTAAAAAGAAAAAAGAAGAACTTAATATCAAATATCGAAAAATGTATTGGCTGCTCGGGAAAAACTCGGAATTGTCAACCGAAAATAAATTGCTATTATATCAACAGGTGCTGAAGCCTGTATGGACTTACGGAATACAGTTCTATGGCTGAACAAAGAAAACCAACACTAAAATAATACAAACTTTTCCAAACAAAGTGCTACGTGGTATAGTTAACGCTCCGTGGTACATTAGGAATGATGACCTTCATAGGGATCTAAATATCCCGACGGTCCAAGAAGAAATAAAAAAACTTGCAGTAATACATGGACAACGTATTTATAAACACGTAAATGAAGAGCTTCGTGGTATGTTAAACACTTCCCATGCACGAAACCAATTGATTTAATGGATTAAGGACACCAAAGCAAAGATTACTTCAGTAAATAACCTATAAATGGAGCCGGCCAATGGGCGTCTTCTCATCCACAAGTGACTAAATTAAGAAATAAAAATTACTAGATGAATTGTATTCAGTTGTATGAGTAATAATTTAAATAAATAAAAAAAAAAAAAAACTTCTACCGAATAAAACCTGTTAAAATATAGAGTGCTCTTAACCTGCACCGACCAAATTAGCCCGCCTCAATGAAACCTGTACTATAATTTGTTACACATTTATTACAATTTATTTCAACAAATCCCGATTTTATTACAGTTACCGTTTTCGAGGAACGAGTGGTCGGTTTAGCTTGTAATTAAACCTACACCGCAAAAATAGTAACTTTTGATGTAGCTGTGATATCGGGATGGTTCTTGGACCAGAATTTATTACAAATTAATTACAATGATTAAATAGTTAAAAATCACCCCTATATCTTGACTAAGGGTAAATTTCACCCCAAACGATTATTTTTGACAAAAACATCGATTTTACCAAAATTAATAATTTATTACACCAGACTGCCACCAGATATTGAGCGAAATGGTACTCCTTGGACTTTGTGGAGGGTAGATCAACCTTATCCAGGTGTGTAATAAATTATCTATATGTCAGGTTATACGGAATTGGCTCCAAACGGTAAAGGGTTCTAACTTCAATTTAAAGTTCGATTTTATCACCTTCAACAATTTATTACACCAGACCGCCACTAGATATTTAGCGAAATGTTACTCCTTAGACTTTGCGGAGGGCAGATCAACCTTATCCAGGTGTGTAATAAATTATCTATATGTCACTCAATGTCAGGTTACACGGAATTGGATCCAAACGGTAAAGGGTTCAAACATCTCATTTAATGTTCGATTTTTTCAACTTCAACAATTTATTACACCAGAGCGCCACCAGATATTGAGTCAAATGTTACTCCTTGGACCTTGTGGAGGGTAGATCAACCTTATCCAGGTGTGTAATAAATTATCTTTGTGTCAGGTTACACAGAATTGGCTTCAAACCGAAAAGGGTTCAAACGTCTAATTTACAGTTCGATTTTACCACCTTCAACAATTTATTACACCAGACCGCCACCAGATATTGAGTCAAATGTTACTCATTGGACCTTGTGGAGGGCAGATCAACCTTATTCAGGTGTGTAATAAGTTATCTTTGTGTCAGGTTACACGGAATTGGCTCCAAACCGTAAAGGGTTCAAAAATTTAATTTAAAGTTCGGTTTTATCACCTTCAACAATTTATTACACGAGACTGCCACCAGATATTGAGTCACATAAAACTCATTGGACCTTGTGGAGGGCAGATCAACCTTATCCAGGTGTGTAATAAATTATCTTTGTGTCAGGTTACACGGACGGAATTGGCTCCAAACGGTAAAGGGTTCAAAGGTCTAATTTAAAGTTCGATTTTATTACCTTCCACAATTTATTACACCAGACCGCCACTAGATATTGAGTCAAATGTTACTCCTTGGACCTTGTGGAGGGCAGATCAACCTTATCCAGGTGTGTAATAAATTATCTTTGTGTCAGATTACACGGATTTGGCTTCAAACCGTAAAGGGTTCAAACGTCTAATTTAAAGTTCGATTTTATCACCTTCCACAATTTATTACACCAGACCGCCTCTAGATATTGAGTCAAATGTTACTCCTTGGACCTTGTGGAGGGCAGATCAACCTTCGAAAAAATCACTCGATCGACTTGTTAGGTCATCATCAGGAGTATCTACTGATTTGTAAAAGTAAAAATTTGTTGTATATTTAGCAGAAAAAAAGCAAAAAAATAAACAAAAGAAGGGACAAAAAATAAGCAATAAAAAGCAATACAAATTAATCTGTTGATTGCACAGCTGGGCGATTAGTCATCGGCTGAGTAACAAAATTCAAGGTATATTGAAGAATATTTAATTACCCGACGTATTAGTCAAATTATAGAAAAGGGTGGGGTCTGTAATTGGTGAGAAACGAATTTCTCTCTGTTCGTTAAGCATATTTTGGTTAAGAAATACTGATTTTCGAATTTCGTAAGATTCTAAAGTATCTAAACGTCTGCCTTTGGGTTGTACATATATGTAATATGTCTAAATTGTTCAAGCTAGCTGTATGAATTTCTAAAGTTAAATGATTTTGGAAAGTTGATTGATTGTTGCAACCAGATAAATGTTCTTTAGCTCTAACTTCAAAATTGCGCCCAGTCTGGCCAATATAGGAGAAACTGAAAGAGAAAGCAAAACTAATATTGGTGTAATTGGACACGATGTTGCTAATCCTTTCGCTCATTTTTCCTATATACTCTAAGCGACGCCAATTTTCCCGCGTTGGAGTATCTGGTGGATAAATACTCGTTAGAGTTTTACGCTTTAGCTTTTTATTTAATAACTTTAATATAGTCCTAGTTGCATATCCGTTATTCGTTGCGATTTGTAGAATTATATTAAGCTCTATGTTATAATTTGAATTTGTCATAGGGATGTTTATTAGTCTATCTATGATTGAGTGGAAAGCTGACATTTTAATATAATGGGGATGGTTTGAAGAACTAGGGATAACAGCGTCTGTATACGTTAGTTTCCAATAAATTTTGAAGTCTAAAGAAGAATTAATCCTGGTTATAGTTGTATCTAGAAAGTTAATACATTTATTTTCTTCTTTTCTAACGTAAAATCAATGGTGGGATATTGAGAATTTAACCAGGTAAGGAATGAGTCTAACAGTCTATCAGTTCCATTCCACAGACATAGTATGTCATCAACATATCTATATAAAAAAATTATATGACGAAAATAAGGATTGTTATTTGATATGATCATTTGTTCGAAGAAATTCATGAAAATTTCAGGCAACAAAGGTGACAGAGTGGAGCCCATGGGTAGACCATTAGCGAATTTGAAATATGTATTATCAAAACAGAAATAATTTTGTTTAACACAAGTTTCAAACACTAACTTCAGTTCACGACGTAAGCCCTCATCTACAACATCCCTATCTAAGTAATCACAAACTATTTGGGACAAAGTATTGATTGGAATAGAAGTGAAAAGACTGGCAACGTCAAACGAAACTAGTTTTGGATGTAGTGGAATGTCGACGTCTTGAATTTTGTTAGTCAATTCAACCGAGTTCTTAACCGAGTAAGCCGAAACGAAATTGGTATGATAATTGAAAAAATTGATGAAACCCTTACATAGCTTGTAGGCAGGAGCATTGCAATACGCGGCTATTGGTCTAATCGGAATGCCCTCCTTATGGATTTTTGGTAAACCATAAAGGATCGGAGCTGATGGATTCATGACAGAGTATTTCCAACCAATTCCATCAAACAACTTCGAGCATTGCTTGATACACTTACTAACCGAAGTCTTAAAAGACTTAGTTGGATTCCTGCCAAACTCTATTGCTTTACTTTCTGTAATAAAATCAGAAATTTTATTACCGTAATAGGCTTTTGTGAGCACGGTAATTGTATTGCCTTTATCCACTTTACACGCTATCAGGTCATGGACACGTAGTTTTTTCTTTATCGCACCAATCACTTTGAGGTTAGTATTATTAGAAGCAGCAGAAGAAGAGTAAGACGGAGTAGAAGAGTTATCAATACCTTTCTTTATTTGTAGCGCACACACTGATTTTAATTGGGCTGTCTTGTCAAATAAGGCAGTTTCAGCATCTACAGCGAGATTCTCGAATGATCAAAGGCTGATTTAGTTTGGCGTAGGAGCAAAATTCACACCGTTGCTCAGCATTTGAATATCTGTGTCACAGAAAGCGATTGATCACAAGTTCTTAAAACGTGGATGAAATTCGAAACCAGACGAACCACTATTACCTCTACGGTTAAATGGATAAGCCTTATCCTGCAATACAACCAGTTTAGCTTTTTGTTTCACATATTGAATATGTGAAATCTCCGCTACCACTGCACGAACTTTTTTGTCCAGCCAATCGAACTCAACAAAGTGCAAACAAATTGCTAACTCAGTGTGAACAACTTTAAGATGAAGATATAAGTTGTTCCTGGTAGCATACCCTTTACGCAGCTCGTTATTCCTCCAACTACTTTTAATTAAAATATTCAAAAAATCTAATTTTGCGAAATAAAAAACAAGTGTTTAATAAAATGTGTTTATTAAGTACTAAAGTTATGTCTTTGGATCCTTTCCAAACACCGACCCATCCGCTCATACCGACCTATTCAAATAAGTCTGCTATCGGGGTGATTTATTTTCTATATCATTCTTCCAAGCAGAACACTTATTTGCTCATAGAAAGATTTTAAAATGAGTTCTGTCACACTAAGTTAATACAGGAACGACCATTTTATTTAAATTTATTGCGCTTTAAAATAAAAAAAAAACTTTTAAAATTTGTTTCGTTTTGTGGTTGTCAAAATAAGTCGGTAAAAGCAATCGGAATAGCTTGGCCGACTTATTCATGAAGGCATCAAATAAGTCAATAAGTCTGTAATTGTTACAGCCGTGACAATTCGCCAAATTCGACAAATCTCATGTTCTTTTTTTGAGTAAAATCGGGAAATATTATCAATTATTATTTCGCTGTTTTCGTCAAAAAATATAAATATAATATAAAAATAATATTAACAATAATAATAGCAACTAGAAACAACAAACAATAGCTGTACTTTGTTGAGAAACAAAGCATCTTTGCTCTATCTGTTTCAGCACAATTAAGCTTTTTCAACTAATGCAAATCTGCAGTATCTTCAGCCAACGCAAAATTTTACAATGCCTTACTTTTTGCTTTAGCCATGGTGGTGTTGTTGTAATTGTCTCAACAAAATACAACTAACATCCCTCGTCTTGCCTGGCATCACAATCGTGTGGGTAACGAAAAAGAATCATATACTTTTTACGCTATTTGCCGTAGGCACTTGGCGAAACACACTTATACTTAATAAACACATTTTATTAAACACTTGTTTTATATTTCGCAAAATTAGGTTTTTTGAATATTTTAATTAAAAAATTTGTTCTACTCACTAGTAGATACTCCTGATGATCACTTAACAAGTCGAAATCGATCGAGTGACTTTTTAAACTTTTTGAACAAATTTTTCAATTAAAATATTCAAAAAATCTAATTTTGCGAAATATAAAACAAGTGTTTAATAAAATGTGTTTATTAAGAAATAGAATCATGTCATGTATTTTGGACCAACATACACATTTGTGCATTCCACTTAAATCGTTTTCGTCCGAAAAATAACAACTATAATAATAGTAAAATAATTAATTTGTTATCAAAAACAAATAATTGACATGTTATATAATTTATAATATGTTATCAAATTACAATATTTTAAAATAATTCCGATTTAACTAAGATCAGTTAAAATCCGGAAGACATTACACCTTGTCACTCAAATTGAAGCAAAAAACCAAAAAAGAATTGTCTTGCAGGAAAAGGGATATACTTTACAAGGATAACAATAACGGACATGTTACTGTAAAGCACCCGTGTCCCCCGTGTAATATTGCGCATATTAATGTGACGTCAGTGTAGACAACAAACATATGATTTCGGGATTTTATCGTTTTCTACAAATGGACAATAATAAACGCACTTCTTTTTTTTTAAATATAAAGTTTATTTAAGTTTGATAAGTATAGTTGAAGAATTTTTTTAATTATTTTCTGATTTTCAGTTAAAACCAAACATTTTTTACTTAAATAAATCATTTAACAATCTCGAAATCCACATCAACTAAGTAATTGGGGCCTTCTTCAATTTGTAGCCAAACCCATCAACTACATATATCTAATAAGAACAGAGATATTAACACTTCGTTGTCTAGCGGAAATCATAAAATAACAATGAAACAAAATCGAGATTTAATTTTAATTTATAATTAAAGTACATAATCTATTTAAATGAATGAATTCTTAAGACCACGAATACTTTGAAAGTTGTAAATCGAGAAACATAGCTATAATATCGTTAACAATAATTTGTGAGCTGAATTTCTTTATATACAGTGATAAATATTCGTATAAGAACAACAATTGATTTTTTATTGAATAATAAAATAAACAGATACGTATGATTAAAAAAAAAAATTTATTTCGTAAACAGTAAAGAATTACACTAAATTTAATTAGTATTTCAACAAAGCAAAAAATTAAGATACTTGTAACATTAATTCAGTTTAAAAAAGTACTCCAAATTGCTTAAATATTCGTATAGGAACACTTCAAATTTTTCAATAAAAAACTACATAATAATAAAGAAAAGTTTAAATTAATATTTCGTATGATGCCCTTGTTGTTTAATGACTTCAAATATGCGCTCCGGCATTGAATTTGACATGTTTTTTAAAGTTTCTGCCTCAATTTCGCCCCAATATCAATGACCGTTTTAAAGTGCCGACCATTTGCTTAAACCTTCGCTGCAAGTATGCCTCATAAATTCTCCATCGATTACAATCGGGACTACATGCAGGCCAATCACGAATATTTATTTGTTTTTGACAAAACCACTCCATTGATTGCTTTGATGCATGGATAAAAGCATTGTTTTGTTAAAAATCAAATCATTGTCGTAGTAATAAAGCAAATTGGTAGCTTAGATTTCACTGATAGTGAAAAGCCCCCACACACCATTACTGTACCTCCACCGAAATTTCTTTTAGACTGTAATATATTTTCATCACGGATATCGTGGCAGTAGCAAGAGTACTGGCCTGGGCCGTCTTGGTTGAATTTTTTCTCATTCGAGAAAATCAGTTTTTGTCATTTATCTTTCCAATGCATGTGTCGCTTGGCCAACAGTAGCCGCGTTTCAATATGTTTATAAAAAAAATTGATCTTACTTTGATGTATAAGAAGTTGGCCCGAAATTTCCATCCCGAAACGGTTTTTTTTCAGAAAGTGTGTGTCTTTGCTAAACCATATAAAAATAATTCCATCCCGAATTTTTTTTTGTTAAATTAAAGAAAAAACTAAATAGCCCGAAAAAATTATAAAATTATATTACTGTTTGAAGTAAAAAAGATGAACAATCTATTAAAAAATTAAATAAATTTTAATGATCATCTAAAAAATCACTTTTCATCCAGTGATGGATGTGTTATGTTAACTGAAAGAAAATATGTTCAGTACCAAATTTCCTTGTGGCGAACACAGAGATGACCTCTTACCTTGACACATGGAAATAGGTGGGCCAATGTGCATAGAACTTATATCCAGGCCCACGTTAGAAAATATCGAGGATTGATGGTGATTATTGATTATCCAGAAAACCGTTTTCTATACATTCTTCAGGTGAAAATATGTTCATTAATATATGTATAAAAAGTAAGCCCGAAATTTCCATCCCGAAAAGGTTTTTTTCAGAAAGTGTGTGTCTTTCCTAAATCACATAAAAATAATTCCATCCCGAAAATTTTATTGTTAAATTAAATAAAAAAATAACCAGCCCGAGAAAATTATAAAATTATATTACTGTTTGCAGTAAAAAACATGAACAATCTATTAAAAAATTAAATAAATTTTAATGATCATCTAGAAAATCACTTTCTATCCATCACTTTCTATTAACTGAACGAAAATATGTTCATTACCCAATTTCCTTGTGGCAAACACAGAGATGACCCCTTACCTTGGCATATGGAGATAGATGGGCCAATGTGTATAGAACTTATATTCAGGCGCCCGTTCGAAACTAACGAGGATTAACGGTGAATATTGATTATCACGATAACCACCTTTTATACATTCTTCAGTTGAAAGTATGCTCATTACCAAATTTCCTTGTGGCAAACACAGAGATGACCTCTTACCTTGGCATATGGAGATAGGTGGGCCAATGTGTATAGAACTTATATTCAGGCGGCCGTCGAAAATAACGAGGATTGACGGTGAATATTGATTATCATGAAAACCACTTTTTATATGTTCTTCACTTGAAAGTATGCTCAATACCAAATTTCCTTGTGGCAAACACAGAGATGACCCCTCCTTACCATGACCTATGGAGATAGGAACATATTTTCAACTAAAGAATGTCTAGAAAGCGGTTTTTGGGATTATCAATATTCAACATAAATCCTCGGTATTTTCGAACGAGGGCCTGAATATAAGTTCTATGCACATTGGCACACCTTACTCTATATGCCGAGGTAGGAGGTCATCTGTGTGTTCGCCACAAGGAAATTTGGTAATGAACATATTTTCAACTGAAGAATGTATATAAAGCGGTTTTCGTGATAATCAATATTCACCATCAATCCTCGTTATTTTCGAACGGCCGCCTGAATATAAGTTCTATACACATTGGCCCATCTATCTACATACGCCAAGGTAAGGGGTCATCTCTGTGTTTGCCACAATGAAATTTGGTAATGAGCATATTTTCAAGTGAAGAACATATAAAAAGTGGTTTTCGTGATAATCAATATTCATCGTTAATCCTCGTTATTTTCGAACGGCCGTCTGAATATAAGTTCTATGCACATTGGCACACCTAACTCCATATGCCGAAGCAGGGGGTCATCTCTGGGTTCGCCACAAAGAAATTTGGTAATGAACATATTTTCACCTGAAGAATGTATAGAAAGTGGTTTTCGGGATAATCAATAATCACCGTCAATCCTCAATATTTTCTAACGTAGGCCTGGGTATAAGTTCTATGCACATTGGCCCACCTAACTCCATATGCCGAGGCAAGGGGTCATCTCTGTGTTCGCCTCAAGGAAATTTGGTAATGAACATATTTTCACCTGAAGAATGTATAGAAAGCGGTTTTCGGGATAATCAATAATCAGCATCAATCCTCGATATTTTCGAACGGGCCCCTGAATATAAGTTCTATACACATTCGCACACCTAACTCCATATGTCAAGGTAAGAGGTCATCTCTGTGTTCGCCACAAGGAAATTTGGTAATGAACATATTTTCAACTGAAGAATGTATAGAAAGTGGTTTTCGGGATAATCAATAATCACCATCAAACCTCGATATGTTCTAACGTGGGCCTGGATATAATTTATATGCACACGGGCCCACCTAACTCCATATGCCGAGGCAAGGGGTCATCTCTGTGTTCGCCTCAAGGAAATTTGGTAATGAACATATTTTCACCTAAAGAATGTATAGAAAGCGGTTTTCGGGATAATCAATAATCAGCATCAATCCTCGATATTTTCGGACGGGCGCCTGAATATAAGTTCTATGCACATTGGCACAGCTTACTCTATATGCCGAGGTACAGGGTCTTCTCTGTGTTCGCCACAAAGAAATTTGGTAGTGAACATATTTTCAACTGAAGAATGTATAGAAAGGGGTTTTCGGGATAAACAATAATCACCATCAATCCTCGATATTTTCTAACGTGGGCCTGGATATAAGTTCTATGCACATTGGCCCACCTATCTCCATATGTCAAGGTAAGAGGTCATCTCTGTGTTCGCCACAAGGAAATTTGGTACTGAACATATTTTCTTTCAGTTAACATAGAAAGTGATGGATGAAAAGTGATTTTCTAGATGATCATTAAAATTTATTTAATTTTTTAATAGATTGTTCGTGTTTTTTACTTCAAACAGTAATATAATTTTATAATTTTTTCGGGCTATTTAGTTTTTTCTTTAATTTAACAAAAAAAAATTCGGGATGGAATTATTTTTATATGATTTAGCAAAGACACACACTTTCTGAAAAAAAACCGTTTCGGGATGGAAATTTCGGGCCAACTTCTTATACATCTTACTTTGCAATTTCGACCATTTAATATTTTTTGGTGTTCGAGTGCTAAGAACATTATGTTGTTTTGTAACAGGTTAACCCAATTTTGCTTTAATTTGATTGGCGAGTGACTTTTTATGAGTTGCTTTCTTTCTTATTCTGCCAAATTGAAATTTGGGTAACTTACTTACTATTTCCTTCTGGTTTTTTTTAGACCACAATTTTGAGCTTTTTATAGGAAGTCGTGGATCACATAGTTCTTTAAAAATTCTGATGAAGGTTTCTTCTTCATCCATCCCTTTGGCATCACTATAATAAAATATTATTACAATAAATAATAAATGAAATAAAATCCCAATTTTATAAGCATCGTAATATATATATATTTTACTTTGGTTTTTGCAATTGTAATGATGTTATTGTGATTGTTCTGTATATTGGTATATTTCAGCACTCTCGAATTAAATTCACAAATCGTAGGAAATTCTTCCATTTAGCGTCACTATCTGTGTGACAAACGAATATGATAATCGACACTTACTTATACACAATCAACTTCCCACATTAGCCATCTATAAGTCAAAAAAATTCAAATTTATCCGCGATCCAGCGTTAAAGGAAAGAAAGTATGGGGTGGTTGGGAAGTTGATATACACAATCGTAAGTGTCGATTATCATATTCGTTTGTCACACAGATAGTGACGCTAAATGGAAGAATTTCCTACGATTTGTGAATTTAATTCGAGAGTGCTGAAATATACCAATATACAGAACAATCACAATAACACCATTACAATTGCAAAAACCAAAGTAAAATATATAATAAAATTCGTGAATGCGAAAAGTTAGTTGTTAAAATAGAATATAGATGGAAATGTGAAAAAATCAAATTTCGTACGCTATGCAGTAATTCGCTAGTAGTACAACTACATGGTATGTTCTATATATATAGACAATATTCTAATGTAATAATACAACATCAGTCGTCGCGACCTGATGAGAAGACTGATTTTTTCAAAACAATAGTCTCATTTGTTCGAAACTGGTTGTTGTGATTCTTACACATTAGCCATCTATAAGCCAAAAAAATTCAAATCGTAATATACTTAAATATATAGCTATTTATTAAGTGAGTAAAAACACGGTTTTGTCAGCTGTCCTTATACGAATGTTTAACTAAATTACTCTAATTAAATGATTTTTCTTTCTTCCAACAAAGTACCGTTAATTGATCCCTGTTCACGAACATAATATTCGGACACAAGGTGACAATACAGTATACTTTTAGACTTTTAGTTTTAATAGTGGACATAATTTTTGTGATAATCATACATTTTTGAACGAGTTTAATTGTTCTTATACGAATATTTATCACTGTATTTACATATATACAGATATTTAGACGTTACAATCATTTCATAATAGTACAGACAGATAAATAATATTTTGTTAGTAAACATATGTATTAAAAATTTTATAGTTTTATCACAAATAAGGAAAGATTTGCTTGTCATGTGGAGAACTGATCCATTAGAGGTTGTCAAATCAGACACTTGAAACACTTGACATTTATATTAGAGAATTGAGCAACTAAAATGGCAATTGCTGTAATCTACACATCTTATTCTAGGATATTCTACCCCTTAAGTCTTCTTCTTCTAATATAAACAGGCACATTATTTATTCCCTACTTAAACATACAATTATAAATAATAAATTTATTTGTTTTGTTGTTTTAGTGGAAATGCGGGAGATAAACTTAAGCAAAAGTATAGGAAAAAGTGAAGACGATCGAGTAAAATATTCGAATGTTTAACTTTACTGAAAGAATATTTTCATTCCAACGATAACAGTCCATTTAAGTTCACAAATTTACATTCTAAATAACCTAAACCTTGATTATTCTAAATTGAATTAATTTTATAATACAGTATATAAATAACTTTTTATGCAAGGGGTCGCAGTCAATTAAATTGTTAGAGCTATTTAATTTTAAATTAAAACTATACATATACTAAAATATCAAAAATTGCAAATCCAAACGAAAGCCTTTTACACATTCAAGTAAAGTTATTCAACGATAAATTGTTGGTGATACTTTTTGACATAAATTTATCTTGACACTTTAGATTCTATCTTGAAAAAAATTTAGTGAATGTGAATTTACTAAACCATCACGATATCCTATATAAATCTAGACTTCTACGATAGTATTTTTCGTGTGTAAAGGGTTATCATTTTTACACATTATCTTGGTTTTTAGAGAATTAGGGCACTGACTTCGGTTAAACATGCACTTCTCGTTCAACATGCAACAAACAAAATTATAAACAACTATTTGTTTCACAAATGGGTTCACCTACGAGTTCCGCAAATGCCGATTATGTGATGGAATATAATGAATACTTAATTCGCTCGATTCCATTCGAACGTTGGCATTATCACAGTAATTCTCATAGATAAAATTGATATTTTTGTTCAAAAATATAATGCATTTAATAATCACATAAAGTTCACTATGGAATTGGGACAATAGGTTGTCATTTGTATTCGTAGTTGTCATTCATAATTCAGAAGGTTCATTTTCGACAGATGGTTTCATAAACCCACATGGTCGGCAGATACCTTAATTTTGAGATGATGCTTTCCTCATTTACCTATGTCATATAAGCGTAATACTGTTAAAAGTTTTATCATACAAAATCATTCCTATTTATTTAATTTTCCATAAAAAATAATTTTCCAATTCTTAAAGAAACATCATTTAAACAATGATTATTCAAATTCATTCCAGTCCCATATTAAATTATGATCAATTTAAAATCTCAAATAACCATGGCCAATCTGTCGACATTGCCCTACCGGTTTGAAACGTATTGTATAGGGTTTTCCAATAAAAGTGATAGGAATTAAAAAACACGTTAAGGGAATTGAAATGTTTTTTGTTTAATGTGAAGTACAATCGATACAATTAAGTTCTGAATAAAACGTCATTCAAATGGCCTCCATGACTTCTGCTTCAAGAACGAATTCGATGAACCCAATTTTCGAGCCTTTTTCCACTAAATCAAGTCGTATGTCATGAATAGCACGTTCAATATTGACTTGTAAAGCTTGAAGAGAGTTTGGTTTATTGCTAAATACAAATGATTTCAAATAACCCCACAAGAAATAGTCTAATGGTGTTAAATCACAACTTCTTGGAGGCCATTCAATATCACAATTTCTTGAAATAATCGAATCTTCAAACTTTTTTCGCAATAATTCAATTGTTGCACTTGCTGTGTGACACGTAGCCCCGTTTTGTTGGAACCAAATGTAGTCAAGATCAACTTCTTCCAATTTCGGCCATAAAAAGTTGGTTATCATCGATCTATCAAAAACCACACCAAACTATCAATTTAGGTGAATGTTATGGTTTTTCATGAATAATTTGTGGATTTTCTTCGCACTGTTGTGATTTACGAGGTACTACGACCTTCACCAATTTCTACACACGACGCAATGAATTTAGTCGAATGGATTTTGACAATCCTTTTTCTATGTTTTAAAATATACAAAACTTGGTGATCAAAAATGATTTATTATTTTTATTTTACATAGTATTCGATTATATTTTTTTTTATTAAGATGGCGTCTTCCACACTGCCGTAGGATTATTTTTCTCTTTGTTATTTTATTTCTAAGTTGTTTTTTACCAGGTTGGCGATCGAACATCAACTAACTCTTTTTTTTCTTTTTTCTTTTACAACTTTTTTTTATATTTTATTTTTATTATGTTGGTTGCAATGCAATAATAATTGACCCAATAGGCAAGTTTATTATCATTACATAACAGCACCAGAATCGTCAGTTTTGTTTATTTACCGCACCACTCAGATGAAAGTGAGCCTCATCGAAGAAGATGATTTTCTTAAAAAAATAGTTACCGTTTTCAGTTGTTCCAAGGCAAAATCAGCAAATTCACGACGTTTACGGTGGTCCAATGGCTTCAGTTCTTGAATGAGAACAATTTTATATGGATGCAAACCCAAATCCTTTCTCAAAATCTGCCAGGTTGTGGTTTGGGACAGTCCCAATTCTTGAGAACGTCTTGGAATCGACAAATTGCGATCTTCAGCAACACTTGCCTGATCGGCAGCAATATTTGCATTACTTCGAGCGTTTCTTTGTCTTATTGGCACTTGAACATTATGTAAAGAAAATAAACGCTCAAAATTTTCAACAATTCGACGAATAGCGAGCACACTTGGACGATTATTTGGACTATAAAATGGCAAAAGCGCACGAAAAGTTGCAATTGGAGAACGATTATTTTGATAATAAAGCTGAATAATTTGTAAACGTTTTTCTTGCGTATATCTCACCATGCTGAATTTGTAAACATTACTGAATACAATGAAACAAAGAATGACTGATCATTACATATTACAGATGGCTGAAACGTCACTTAAAAATCATATCATTCCTATTGGAAAACCCTATGTATTAAACATTAAAAATTATAATATTAGTTAATTTGTTGTTTAAATTTAAAATTTTCTTTCATTTTAGGGTAATAACAAATTATTTTGTTGTTTCGCTGGCTATGGCTGATATGTTAGTTGCTTTATGCGCTATGACATTTAATGCTTCAGTTGAAATTTCGGGGAGATGGTTATTTGGTCCTTTCATGTGCAATGTTTGGAATAGTTTAGATGTATATTTTTCTACAGCCAGTATATTGCATTTATGTTGTATATCTGTAGACAGGTTTGCGACAAATAATTAATTAATATTCGTTAAATATTAAATAGTTAATTTATTTAATTTTAGGTATTATGCAATTGTACGGCCTTTGGAATATCCCCTTAATATGACAAACCGAACGGCATGTTTTATGCTCGCCAACGTCTGGGTACTACCTGCGCTCATCTCCTTTACACCCATATTTTTGGGATGGTATACAACTACAGCTCACTTACAGTTTATGCAACATCATCCTGACGTCTGCATTTTTGTAGTAAACAAAATGTACGCAATTATTTCTAGTTCTGTTAGTTTTTGGATACCTGGAATTGTAATGATTACAATGTATTATCGAATATATAAGTAACTTTAAATTACGAAATTATTTTGAGTTGTTTAACTGTTTATTAACCTTGTTAATATTTTGCAGAGAGGCCGTTAGACAACGTAAAGCACTGAGCCGGACTAGCTCAAATATACTATTAAATAGCGTACATATGCAACATACTCAACACAGTATGCACCATTCCCATCACATGAATTATTTGCATCCAAGTGACTGTGATTTAAGCCTTACTTTACAGCAATTACGAAAAAATAGCCAAAGTTCAGTAAGTGATATGGAGGTAAATAAACACATTTTTATTATTAATATTCAAAACTATAAACTTGTTTTTTAGTTTGTTAAAATTTGTCAAAAATCCGAAAAAGGAATGCGCTCATTATTCATTTTTGTTATTCAACGTGATCTATAAACCTCGAGCTTATTGAGTTGACAATGCCTAGTTTCAGTTTGTTTCAGGTTTTTGATTTTCATCCTGTCGTTAAAATATGAAATTAGGTTGGTTTTAAGAATAAAGTTTTACAATTTTGAATTATTTTCTTCTTTCTAGCAATGTTGGGCAAACGAAAACTTTACAGTAGAAATTATTAAATTAAAATTAGCATATGGCAATATAACATACTAATAAATTTAATAATAATAATAATAATGTGGCCTAAATAATTTTATTATAGTTTTGACGATCACATCTATTTTGAAACTAATTAGTTTAATGTTTTCCTGTAATAAACCAATTACTTATTTCCTTACTTAATGCTAATGCGCCTTGCTAACGCAAGGAATTTTGCCGCCTCAACAATATTTCCCCCAATACACCGAACTGCAACAACAGGACGCTCGTCATGATGACCCAGTATGTGCAGATCCATCTTATGTCGTTCATCGATCGAGTAGGTGGTCTTCAATGAGGTCCCACGTTGTTTGATGTTGATTTAAATGTCGGCTTAGTGGTTCGGTTTTATGATTGCAGAAGATGTCTTAACTATCTCAGTCTAGATAATTTTATGAATAAGATGATGTAATATTTTCAAAATGGATTTTGTGATTCGTAATCAGTACACATCTCTTTCTTTTTTATTAGACCGAACAACAACGGATCAATTTGCGTTCAGTGACAGTAAGTCGTTATATGTCGCGTACTATGAGCGTTCAAATCTGGCAACCAAATGTAATCACTGGCCGTATTAGGCTTGTAAATTTTCAGTTTAGTTAAGCGCGCTTTTTTGGAGAAACTTCGAGATTTTGATAGTGATGTACAATGCTTAAACCCCGCTGTAATCCTCCTTGTTATGTCTATAGAAACTGCAATTTTCTCTGTTATTTTAAGTCACCTGAAAGAAACTCTTCGCGGTTTGCATCCTTGCATAAAACATATATTTAGGGTTTGCTTCGTTGATATGAATGCCAATATGTTGGGAGCTGATACTTCCAATGGCTGCGTTAAGGTTCGTTCATCGAAGCCTGAACTGTGTTTTTTTGAGAAAATGATGCCGGTAATGCTGCTTTTGTGACTGGTGCGGGCTATATCGTACCATGACAATTAACTTTTAGTGGCGCAAGTTGGATGATGAGGATACGGACGTCATGTGGTTTCAACCAAATGGGGCTGCATGTCCCACAGCCAATGCAACGATTTATTTATTTTCAGGCATACATTTTGTAAACCCCACCCCTCAATTGAGTACAGAAGCTCATTCGCTCAATACATAAGGCTTATGATTAGTAGTAAAACTTTCTTTTCTTACGCATGTGTATAAGTAATTTCAGACAGCTGCTTCTAAGTATTTTGTACCATCTCAACCTGTTTTGGGGTAAACATTCTACCGTGCAGCACCAGCTCACTCCAATAACTACAACATAATTTTCAAATTCTTTCAAATAATGTTTTTCCATACAGGTCTCAATAAATCCAGTTGAAATTATTTGCTTTTAAAATATTTAATTTTTATTTTTGTATTGAAGTAAAATAAATTCAAACAAAAAATAAGTAACTGACGTCTACGCGAATATCAAAACTACTTAATGGCTTAATTGAAAAAGCAGTTCCTAGAACGCATTATCTCACGATACCGCGACGTCAATTGGCGACCGAAATCGTGTGATTACCCTAGAACTTCTTTTTGTGTGGTTATTGTCACATAAATACATCTCAATTTATATACATACATATTTATGGTGTTTCCATGACAGAGTTAACCGGGATTATCTCGGATTATCTCATCATGGATTTAGAGTTTTCGTTAAATTTCTTAATTCTCCTTAACTCGACGAAAGTAATTGGGTTAAATGAGATTCTATCTGTCAAAGGAAAAATTATAGTATTCAGAAAATATATAGCTGACCTGTGACTGAATAATCAGTCAGGTGTATACATTTTATTGAATTTTTGGTTAAGAAATAATTAAGAAGATTTTTAAAATGTAAATTTGATGCACTTTTATCAAAAATAAAGTAAATTCATGTACGCGGTTAATTTTTAAATCTTAAACGTCAAGAACGCGCTCAATTGCCCACAGTATGACTTACGTGTCAAGTCAAATATTCATATTACAAACGGGAAGCGCGCGCTCAGGATCACATGACCACTTAAGTACGCGCCCAAACCAAATATTCAAATCTCAAACGGGAAGCGCGCTCTCGGGATCACATGACCACTTACGAGCCCAAACTAAAAATGAAAATCTCAAAAGAGAAAAGTACACAATTGCCGAGGCGCGCAACTTTAATCTAAATTTTTAATAAGAAATGTACAAAAGGATAATAAAATATGAATTTACATTACAATTTACATCTTTACAAGAACAACATTCTTTGTTGTGATGCGCCCGTTCCGATCAGCTGATTGATCGCTTGTCTCAACGATAAACACCTTGAGTCCGTCAAATGAGCGGCATCGTGAAAAGGCCAAAAACAGGTGGCCGTGTGTAAATACGGGGGCCGGCAAGTACACACTTTGGCCCTGACCCTTGTTGATGGTTATGGCGAACGCGAGCTGGACCGGAAATTGGAGGTGAGACATTTTAAATGAGAAGGTTCCTTCTGATGGTGAGAGCTTAATGCGTGGGATGAGAACGCGCTCGCCTTTTGAGAAGCCAGTCAGCACCTCACATTTCAGACAGTAGCGGTTTATTTTTGCGACTCGCATACGTGTTCCATTGATAAGACCCTTGCTAGTGTTTAGATTCCTCATCAAAAGAACGATCGCGTTTACCTTTAGCGGGATGGCATGGCGCGGAAGTCTGGACCCTTCAACCTTGTTGAGAAACTCAACGGGTAGGCGGAGTTTCTCATTCATGTGGTCACTCTCAACTTTATCAACACTAAGTTTGACTTCTTGTCCACCGGGCAGGAGTCAAGCACCTGCTGATTGATTAGCGCGCAATCATCATTCTTGGGTGCGATGATAGCGCGCTCCTCGATGGTTCCCTCGGCTAGTGTTGTGTTGATGTCAACATACAGGAAATCGATCACACTTTGAGAACTAGAAAAGCACGCCGGAAGTGTCATCGATTCGGTTCGATCATTGCCGTTTCCA
The DNA here is from genome assembly GCA_932526605.1 of Nephrotoma flavescens. NCBI lineage: Eukaryota > Metazoa > Arthropoda > Insecta > Diptera > Tipulidae > Nephrotoma > Nephrotoma flavescens. Next base: position 163,299,261 of record OW052220.1, on the reverse strand, counting down.
ACAAAAAGCAAGTATTGTGCAAACTCGTCCTCACCTTCATCGATGCGCATGTTCTTGGTGAGTGTAAACTTATTTACCAATTTCCAAAGCGGGTTCAACTTGATAGTCGATTCGCAAGTTCGCGCGCGTCCCGCCTTTGGTACAACAGACAAGCACTATCGGAGGTCACCGCACACATGAGGATGATTTTTCCAGCGAATGGAACACCCTCTTCCGGCTTTCCTCTAGCCTCATAGCCACGTCCCTTGGCAAATGCAATGAGTGATTGCCGTACAAATGTCTTGCCACACCCGCCGGAAGCGTCATCGTAAAAGACCTTTGCTGACAGGGTTTCAGATTCGAGCGCGCTTCAGTCGTCATTAATGACGCGCTTCTGCGCTTACATGCACTGCATACATGTTGTCGTCATGCGCCATTTCTAAATATTAAAATCACAAAAGGGAAAAGCGCACAATTGCCGAGGCGCGCAACTTTAATCTAAATATTTAATAAGAAATGTACAAAAGGACCGCTGTATTTGTATGTTACTTTCATTTGTATATGAATAATTTTGACGTTTTCCAAAACAAATCTCGGTATAACAACATAACCAAAACTAATGTACTTATGTAGATTATATAGTCGATTTACCACCACACAAAAAGCAGAACACGTCACGCTAGTTCAAGCATGAAATTAAGAGCTTAATAAATTATCCGGTTACGAAATATACTGGGACACAAATCAACCGCATATCGGGACGAAACTTCCCACTTAACCTTTTCGCATAAATTAAGAGATCCCATGACTTTTGCCTGAAATCGGACGGAAATGATTATTCTAAACTTTCCATAGGTATTATGTTTGTGAAAGTATTAGGGTCGAATAGGGCCACTGGCAAAGAAAAAATTATTAGATAGTGAAGTGAATTCAACGAAAAGCAAAATATTTTGAGCAATCAGCGCTTCTCGGTCAAGCAGCTTAACGTGTAATAAAGTTTTGGTGTGACTAACGGAAAGAAAAAACAAACAAAATCTAAATTAGATAAATTAACAGCACATGTTGCACCATCACGTAAAACGTATGAAAGGTGTCAATTTCATCGCATCAAGCAACAACAAAGAGAGGGGTTCAAAGATTTTTTCAAAGACTTCAATGCCAACTGAAACGTTGCGGATACAGAGTTGAGCACGCCGATGATTTAACATTGGATCAAATAGTGGTTGAAATTAAATCAGAACAAACTCGCCAAAAACTTTGGGCTGAAGATAATTTGGACCTGGAAAGAGCAAAGAAAAATATGTAGAGCAGCCGAGAGAGCATAAAAAGAGATACATGAAATACGGCAGGAAATCACTGACTTAAATACATCAGTTCAGGTGAATAAAATGAAAAATGACAAATTTCATTGTGGTCGATGTGAAATGGAACACGGGAGAAAACGATGCCTAGTGTTCAAGGCAAATAAATTGAAAAATAAGAAATATAGAACAAAGAAAGTTGCAACTGTTGAAGAGTCAGATTTCAATTCTTGTTCAGCTGAAGAAAGGGAGTCTGATTCTGATGCCAATCATGATTTTAAGACAGCGGTCATTAAAATAAATAAATAAGCAGCCGACAATAAATGGATAGAAAAATTACAAATTAGTGATGAAAATGTCACAGTTAACCTTGATACGGGCGCAGAATGCAATGTGATGCCATTTGAGGAGCAAAAAGACTGAAATTAAAGTTAAAGTATTGAAAAACCAAACGTAACCTACAACAATAGCGCAATACCTGTCATAGGTGAAGTCGAAACAATTTGTAAATCTTCGAAAGCAGCAACTATAGTGAAATTTAAAGTAGTAAAAGGTAATCTTATGACCAGCTACCTAGTGTGGGTAGACATGCATGTGTGAAACATTGGGGAACAATTGTTCGTGTGCAACAAATCGGGTGTTGCAATACATTCAAATATGATATCGACTTAATTGATAATCCAAATTTTAAAGTTATACCACCCAGAAGAATTCCACATGCATTTGAAAATCGTGTTAAAGAAGAATTAGATAAAATTTTGGAAATGAAAGTAATTCAGCCAATAAAACAACCTACACCAGCAGTTAGTCCATTGGTAATATTAAAGAAAGGCGACGATAATCAAAATATTCGTATATGTATGGACCCAACGGTGTTCAATAAGAACATCAAAAGGTTTCATTATCCTTTTACCAAAGAATTTCTAATAATTATTAGAAATTCTTTGCTTTTAACTTTTGAAAACAGTGGGAATTGGAAATTGTGAAATTGCCACATATTTTCACTCCAGCAGGTTATGAAGCAGATCCAGAAAAAATAAACGCTATTTATAAGTTGAACAAACCAACGAATGTCAAAGAGTTGGTGCGACTACTATGTATGATTACTTATTCACATAAATTTATACCGAACGTATCGGATATTAATGAACACAGTTGAGAAAAATTGACCTATGTAATGCAAATTGCATTACATATAGGTCCGGACCAAGCTTGCATTACAAACTAATGCAGAAGTTGCATTACATCAGATATTAATGCTAATTGTATTAATTTTTATTATATAGTTTACACAAGTTATATTAAAATTTTACAGCACATTGCATAAACAAATTAATTAAAATATCCATTTGGAAGCATCATTTTTTGTCGTAAGTGGCATTAAAATTGTAAAGTCCAGTGCTTTAAACTGTAAAACACACTACATTAGAAATTTCCAAATAATTGTATTAACAAACACTTATATTATTTTGTATTAAAACTAAAAGTATAAGGCAAATTCCACAGATTCCAGTTTTTTACTTCCAAACGATTGGCGTAAATCAATCGACGTCGTTACCTTACTGCTAGAAACAGATGTGCGGAAAAACGCTTGCGTTTAAATTAGAATACACGACTATAAATGAAATGAAGTACACGTATTCCGCATAGCAGGCGTTTTTCTGCAAGTTGTCTCTATTTCTAAAAAAACGCACCGCAGCAGTGTTGAATGTTAACTACACTACACAACAAAAAAAGATCATGAATTAATATTAACATCATAACGGCTTTTCAATGTTTTTGGCAGAAATTCAAAAACAAATTGTATATTGTTTATTGAAAATTCTACCGAAAAATAAAAACGCAATGTAAGAAAAATACGCTCATGTAGTTAACTTGCGTTTTCGCATGCATATCCGCATGCGGAAATTCCGCACGTCTGTTTCCAGCATACAGCTTACTACACAGCAAATGTATGAAAACTATTTTAAGCTTATATTAAAAATATACACAATGCCTTAGCGAATTATTATCAATTCGCTAAAAAATAGTTAACCCCAAATTATATAGAAATTTTCTTTCGAGGCACTACTGCAGTAATTTTTCACGCAACTGCATCATAAATATTTTTAATGCATGCTTTGCATTAGAATGTGATGCACGATTGTATCGTGTAAGCTTTAATGCAAGGGTTGCATTATAAATTGCAGCAAAATTTCTAAGTGTGAACCATTACGAGTTTTATTAAAAAAAATGTATCTTGTTTTTGGGATGCTCAACAAGACGAAACAATTCCACGAATATATGTATGGTTTAAAACTTGTAACAGAGACAGATCATAAGCCATTATAAACAGTTTTTAAAAAAGCCATTGATAAAGGCTCCAGCACGTTTACAACGAATCTTATGCATGTTCTGCAATAGTCACGCTATAGAAAAGTCACATGAATACCAATTGCAGACGCTTTGAGCCGCGACTATTATTCATCAATTGATATAACAGATCAATCAAACGAAGAGGAGTCAGAATACAAGGTGTTTGTAGTGTTTAGAATGTCTGAACTGATTAGGCAATTATTAAAATCAATTATTATAAAGGGATGGCCAGATGATGAAAAGAAATTGCCAAATGAGTTCGTAAATATCACGATTTCAAGGAACAAAGACACATGGGAAGAAGGGCTATTACTCAAAGACACAAAGGTAATTGTCCCTTAAGCTGAAATAAATACAATTCTAAACTGGGTTCATAAAAGTCATCCTCTTATTAATCAACCACTAGCTAGAGCCAGACAAAGCTTGTTTTGGGTAGGTTAAACAAAAGACATTCAGGAGTTCGTAAAAAATTGCCCGACATGCCAGCGCACACAAAAATCAAAAACAAAAGAAACATTGTTACAAATAGTAATACCTGAGTAGCCATTCCAAACCGTATCAACAGATTTGTTTCATTTCAAAGGGAAAGAATACTTACTCATTGCGGACCATTATTCCGGGTTTCTTGATTTTCATCAATTGAAATCGTCAAAAGCAGTTTAAGTAGTACGTACTCCAAATGAAAACATGGTTTTCAACTTTTGGAATACCAGAAATTTTAGAATCCGATGGTGTGCCACAGCTCACTATACAAATACATTTAAACAATTTGCAAATCGATGGCTATTCAATCATCGCATATCTAGTCCATACTACGCAAGATCAAACTAATTTGCTGACGGGAATGTACAAACGGCAAAAAATCTATTAAAAAAATGTTGGCATGATAACCCTGATATTTATGAGGCACTATTAATGCTTCGAATACACCAAGAAATAATGAACTTGGTTCTCAGAGTCAACCCATACTCAGCCGCAATACCAAAAAATTCATTCCGATCGAAAAAGAACAATTAAAGCAGAAAATCATCAATAATGTCACGCGACAATTAGAACTTCTACATTTCCAGCAAAAGGTATATACTGACAAAATATCAATTCAATTCAGACCATTGGAAATTGGTAAATGAGTGCGGATGCAAACTGGTCAGCGAGAATGGAATTCAGCAACCGTATTGTAAAAACAATATATCCACGGTCGGTTATCGTAGAGGATACATCTGGCAAGAGATATATGCAAAATGCATTATTCATTTAGAAAGATCAGGAGACGATCAACCAGTCATTACTCGCACGAGTGGACTAGTTAAGAAACCAAGCAGATATCCATAATGTGAATTGGAATTTTTATATTGTTGTAACACTATACTGTACACTTCAAGTATCAAAATACTAAACAGTCATTAAATAGCATTCATACCTAATATACGTTTCTTGTTTATTATATGATTATTGTGACATTACAATCATCTTAAAAGTAAGCTGTACGTCAACAAGCCAACAAGAATTCAAGAACTCACAGGCAAGATAATAAGGTATATTGGTGGAACAGAGACACAATTAAAAGATGTCATCCTAAATTTGGACAAATGAATTGATATGTGCCGTCAAAGACGTGGTGATGATTTGTCCGATATTACCTTTCACAAATATGTAGTTGTTTTTGCCCAATAAGCATGATTCAATAAAGATATCAAAATTATTCTTTTTACGCTATTTGCCGTAGGCACTTGGCGAAACACACTAATACTTAATAAACACATTTTATTAAACATTTGTTTTTTATTTCGCAAAATAATATGTTTGAATATTTTAATTAAAATTTTTTTTCAAAAAGTTTAAAAAAGCACTCGATCGATTTCGACTTGTTAGGTCATCATCAAGAGTATCTACTGATTTGTAAAAGTAAAAATTTCATATATAGAAGAAAAAAGCAAAATATAAGCAAAAGAAGGGAGAAAAATAAGCAATAAAAATTAATCTATTGATCGCGTAGGTGTGCGATTAGTCATCGGCTGAAATAATGAAATTAATGAAAAGGTCGAAAAAAATATGTACATTAATAGCTAATTTGGTAGGAAAACAACAACAAAAATCTATAATTCGATCGTTGTTTTTTTGTGTTCTTCCTTCATACAGCAACAAAAACATCCACACACACAAGCACAAAAAGCAAATATATAATAAATATAGCATAATTATGTAATACAAAATGAAGTGAAAAAATGGAAACAAAACTGTCCTGATCTCGAATATTCTTTCTTCGTATGTCTATCCCTACTCATTACTCATACATAGCACAGCTAGAAGCATAAAACCAGTGCACCTAGATACTAATGGGCTCATTGCTTTAAAAATTTTGCTATATGACGTCATTTTTTGTCAAATAAATGATCCGAGTTTTTTATATTTGGTAAAAAATAATTAAAATTAAAATATTATTATCAAAATATGCATTAAACATTTCGTTAAACCCTTAAATGTTATGCATTTATTTAGACATAAATTTGAAGACGTAACAAGCAGTATTGCCTTGTCTTCTAGGTGCATTGATATAACAAGCTATATACATCGCAAAACCACATTTTCGGTGGTTATCGAAATGTACATCTCATAGTTCCCCCCAATACTAATCTCCAATGATCTCCAAATAAAATACAATATACGAGTAACCTAATATAAAAAATAATCGTCGAGCAAAATCAACAACAAAATTTGTTACCGAGTGTGACAAAACAAAACAACAGAAATGAAAACCCTTTCTCGCGCTTAACTATACTCGAATAACCTACTAGATGAGAATTCTAGTACTCTATGCCTTTATGAGTTAGAAAATACAGTTAAAATATATTATGATTATATACCAAATAACTTATAATACTATAAGGGAAATCGTGTCAATTTCCATAGTAAATGCCAACGACCGCATGAGTTCGTTAAATATTAGTTTCGGAGAAGATTTCTAGATGGCATACAAAACGTTTTTAACGAGAACAATAGATGGCGCACAAAGCAATTTTTTCTTATTTTTTTTTTTACAAAATTTTATAACATTATAATTGTCATTACTGATAATATTTTAAAAAAATGAGGTAAATTAATGACCCCATCATATTATATCCATACAAAATTTTACTCGAATGTGAGAAATTTTTTAAAATTAATGTTAATATTAATGAAAAATTAGAATATAATAAGTTAGTTTTAAAATCAATACAAAGCATTAGTTTTATAGATTTAATTTTTATAGATACTACCAATCACTTAAATTCTAGATTTAATATTATTGATATAGAATGTATTTTTATGTATTACTTAAAACTATTATAGAAATTTATTTTAAAATAAGATTTTACCATTTCGCCAACCAAGAAAATTAAAAAAAAATAGGAGTTAGAAAAAATTAACTAAGTTAATTCATTATAATGAAATAACATAATTAAAAAAAAAAACAAATATTGTTTTATTTATTTATTATTATATATAAATATAAGCCCATTTACTTCAATAATTTCCAATTTCGATTATAAAATTAAATTTTTTTTTTTTAGATTTTAAATTTTGATTTCGTTAATAATTCGTTGAATATAAAAAACTGTAGTTAACAAATGTAAACATTTCGTTCAACTACTACTAGTGCCATCTACTAATCTTCTCCGGAATTATATCATGTTGGCACATGATATCGAAGCGATTTCCCTTATATGTAGTTATTATAAGTTATTTGTTATATACTTAATATTTATTTGTAAAAATATGTATTAATGTTTTTAAAATATGTGTTGTTATTATTATAAGAATTATGATAATCAAATAATAATAACAACAAACACACAACGAAATAACAATTTAATCGAACTTGAACTTGAATTTTTTATATAAATATATCATATACATATATCATATGCAGTTTCAAAGATACATCAAAGACTACGTCTCGTTTCGGAATTGGGATTATGCTAGAACAACCACAAACCAGTTAAATATTAAATAATTGTTAATTTATATCAAATTTTAATAATCAAAGCTCTCGGTTATATAAAAAATAAATGCTTTAACTTTATTGTATTTAAACTAAATTTAATATCTTGTTTTTATTTTGATGCTAATGCTCTCTTTATTTAACTTAATGAACACATTTTATTAAACACTTGTTCTTCTATTTCGCAAAAAATTAAATTTTTGAATATTTTAATTAAAAAATTTGTTCAAAAAGTTTAAAAAATCGTTCTCTTTATTGTTTTTTTTGTTTATTTTTGATTTTTTGTATGAATATCAAAAAGTTTGTAAGTTACGTATAATTTGCATAAAGTTTTAGTTATCAGCTTTGTAGTGTGTGCTTTATTTTAAAAAAAAATCCATCATATCTAAATGAATGCTAACTGATGAACTACCACCTAATTAAACAAAATTTGACATAAAACAACAATATTCACATATAAAATTTCTTCAGAATGTTTGCTTAAAATTGAAAAATGTGTCTAAAAGTACGTTAAATTTTCAAAATGTTTTTCTATGATTCACTATCTTTTTAAATGATAATATTTTAGCGACGTGAATTAATACGTCATATTTTATAGATTGTGATTATGATGAGAGCACCTGCTCAAACAAATACTTCTTCTTTATTTTTTATCTCATTGATAATATGGATCACAGTAATAACCAACTATAAAATCATAGGACACTTTTACTTTATATCGAATTTGATTAATACGTGTTGGTTATAATTATCTTTGATTGTTTGCCGACACAAAAAATTATGATAATCAAATAATAACAACAACCACAACCCCACAACGAAATTAAGGTATGATATCAAAGGGCCGAATGTCGAGGGGCCGAATGTGTCGAAGGGACGAATGTGTCGAAGGGCCGAATGTGTCGAAGGGCCGAATGGGTCGAATGGCCGATTTTTTTTGCGTTTTTAGAGATATATATTTTTTTATTTAATTTAATTATTTTTCATTTTTCTTACATATCCCTTTTTTTAAGTCCAAACCACACCAATGTGTGGGTAAAAAAATCATAGTGTGTTATGGCGTTTTTGATAAAAAATTTGGGTAAGATGAAATTTTTTTAAAAAATTTTCTTTGTAGGATTGTGCATTTATCGTTTTTAAGGAAGTGCAGGGTAAAAATTTCCAAAAAATTATCACATTTTCCGGGGAAATTTTGACCTTTTCATTTTTTTTTGGTGACAAATTGCGTACTATTTTATTCAAAATAGTACAAATGTGTATTTTTTCTTTAATTTTGATATTAACATTGTATTTTAACAGTTTTTCCACAGTACAAGTAATTTTTCCGGGAAAATTTTGCAATTTTTCTAGGAAAATTTTATTATTTTATTTACTTAGTTTAAAATTATAAATAAAATTTGCCAGTTGATTAATTGTATAATTTCTGGGAATCGGGGGTTTGGGTGTACAACGAATTAAAATTACATTAAAAGAAAGTTTTATATGTACAAAAGTTGATTTTTTTATCATTTGTGGCACTATCAGAAGAAGCGTTAAAAGCGATAAAAACTCTTTGATCTGTGTCTGCAAGGTTTACGAGGCAATTATTATTAATAAAAATAAATAAAACTAAAAAAAATATTGAAAAAATAAAAAAAGGGAAAAATTTTCCGGAAAATCAAAAAGTTTTATTAAAATAACGCGAAAATGTAATTTGTTACCCATTTCATGACAGTGTAATTCGAATTTTTATCATTAAAATTAAGATTTGATAAATAAAAACGGCAGATTTTTAATTTTTGGATGAAAAAAAATCAAAAAAATATTTTTAGAAAAACTGAAAATTTTCCAGGAAAATATGGTGATTTTTCCGAAGTTTTTGGCTTGCACCTCCTAAAATAATTTTAAAAGGAATGCACAAATGCGTAAGTTGGGTCAAAACACATACAAAAATAAATTTTTGACATTTTACTTTTACAGTACCCATACAATTGTGTTATGGGCAGGAAAAGGGATATATCTATTGGTGGCGCATGACGAAATTTTCCTTCACCAAAATGTACCGCTGACTGGATACGAGATGAAAAATAGTAAAATACATAAATTCATAAAAAAGTTCATTTATGTTTAATAAAAAAAATTTACAAAATATTCAATAAAACAACAAATTTAAAAAATTATATTTCTAAAAACAAAAAAAAAGAAAATCGGCCTTTCGACCCATTCGGCCCTTCGACACATTCGGCCCGTCGACATTCGGCCTTTTGCACCCATTCCGAAATTAATATCTAACTAACCTTGAACTTGAATTTTTTATCATCACTTTGAGTTATTTGCAATTTGCATAACCCATTTCCGGCCTGCCATCACAATTGTGTGGGAAAAATCGTGTACGAAAGAGAATCATGTCAAAAATTTATTTTTGTACGTATTTGAACAACGTGCACATTTGTGCATATCACTTAGATCGTTTTTGTCCGTCCGAAAAATATAGTGTTATTTTACTATAATAATAATAAAATTATTAATATGGTATCAAAAACAAATAATTAATTTGTTTTATAATTATATGTTATCAAATTAACATATAATGCTTATTTCAAAAAGAATTCCGATTTAACTAAGATCCGTTAATATCCGAAAGACACTACAACCTGTCATATTTTACATAGACTTGTGTATGGTGGACTTAATTTTAAGAAGAAAAAATTTTCTTTTTCTGGTAATCACGTTCGTTATTTCATTTATTTATGAATGTAAAACTTCTTCTTCATCATCTTTTATAATTAGGAAATTTGTAAAACTTTTTTGTATTACTTTAAGCTCTTAAAATAATTTATTATCTTTGTTATTTTTTAAGTTGCTAATGTCTTCAGCGTAGTTTTTGTTTGTTGTTATGATAGTATTGTGATAATCAAAACTAACAACAACTTCTGGTTAATTGAATATTTTAATCTTGAACTTGATTTTTTTTTAGTATACAAAATTTTTGTGACTACGTCATCCTTATAATTATACAATATCAAGATTATATACATCTGAAGTTTAAAATGTGCAATGTTTTTATGTGCTCCTAAAGGTTTGTAACGAGGTACAAAATTGTTTTCTCCGTTATCATAAAAGATATCAGTGGCCCCTGAACTAATGTGATATTACCTGCCATCGTTTCCCCTAGCTCGTCGGAGAGGTAAATTATTTGTCGTGGATAGTTCTGGAAGTTCATGTTTCTTACTGCTGGATTGATGATAGCGAAATTACATTTAAGGAAGATACACTGCAGGCCCCACACTACTTACCCTCATCATAGTCCCCAAACACAAAGTATTACTGCATGTTCATGTTTTCAGAAAAAGTCACAAAAATAGGTGAACAAATTTGAGTAGCAAAAATTATTACAAAAATATTCGATAATTTATTGAAACGTTTAAGGAAAATTAACCTAACATCCAATGAATAATCATGATCCATCCGTTTCTCTTTCTAATTCTTCTTCATCCATATGGAATGGATTAATGCCATCATCGATTGCAGGGCTAGATGTCGTCCTAAGTTCTGCACGTGTTTCAACTTTTTTTTTGAGTTCTTCGTTCTCTTTCTTTAAAATTGTAAATTCTTCTTTCTAGTTGTAAATTCCTTTATTTGTCTTAGTTGTGCACGGAGTTCGGCATTTTCCTTCTCGTACTGAAATATATTTTCAGTTGAAGATCTTGGCGATCTTAGTAATTTGGAACCTCGTCTAAATGTGACGAATGATTGACCCACCCCAGAATATATTGAGCCTGCCTCCGAAGAGTGTAGATTTGTCAGCATATCTGCTGCTGTACCACCTGAGGTATTACGTTCCGTATTTGTTGTACTCATTGTTTGTTTTAGCCAATTTACACCACTGGCATTTGGTCCCCGGTAGGGCGGTAGCACTTTGCTACTGCCGAAGCAGTACTCACCCCCAGCTTCGAGGACACGGCTACCTTCGTGTTACCTAGGTGTACACAGAAACAGCCGAAGCCCTCTGAGTACCCTAGGCTGAGGGGCTAAAAAAGTATGAAGATCGAGAACAGACAACAGAATAAATTTTTTTTTATTTTACAAATTTTCCTTCACACGATTTTCTCTATACGATGTGGGTTAGTTTGTAGCGTCGCTGAATACAAAATACAAAATACAATACAAAATACAATATAAAATACAAGTATTACCTACAAATATTACCTATTTTTGATACGTTCGGAAAATACCCAATTCGAGCGTCTATTTTTAGTTCGAAATAAAATATATATGGCGAGGCGACAAGATTTTTCTCGGTCATTCTTGTTTCACATTCTCCGATAACGACAACGAGGTGCACGGTAAGGATAGTGGACGTAATTTGTTTGTGGTGAATAAGTGTATATCGTTATAATAAGTTTTGCATTGTGTAATGTTCAATAATAATATAAATCATAATATGTTGTCAATATAAATAATTTTTTCTTGGGATTATAATAAAGTGCAAGTTGTATAAAAAATTGTGTATAAACGTATTATTTCATCCGCAAGGAATGAACACTCCACAAGTTTGCAGATTTCTATTAAAAATGCATTTTATACGCATATCTATTTATATTGATTATCTTTGGTTAAGTGTATGGTTTCAGCGATATGATGTTCAACACTATTTCGTTATAACAACAAATAAAAATAAATGCAAATTAAAAAAAAAATACATAGAAGAATTCTTTTTATTTTATAAATTAAATAATTCAAGTCATATACGCAAAATCGACTGAATTTAATTAAAATTTTATAAAAATTGTATTTACAGGTCAAAGTCAGCAAGCAATATTCAACAGTACATGACAATAAAAATAACTTAAACTTCGATAAGCAAATAACAGATGATGAATTAACCGTACCCTACTCACCACCACGCCGTTTATCTCGAAGTAGTATCGATTTACGTGATTTGGAACCACAATACGACTGTGAAAAAGTTACTCATACTGAAAGTGCCCCAACCATTGGATATTATTTTGAAAAATATTTGCGTAATGCTAACGATAGTGATAATATACATACACAAACAAGTGTTAAAGATTCAACTTCACATAAACTTAATTTAAGTAATAATTTTCTACAGTTTTTTGAAAAAACCAATCTTATCAAACAACCATTTGAATATTTATCGATTAGTTTGAATGGTGGTTATCACCACCACAGCGATTATATAAATCCCAACAATCACAATACTTTCTCTAACACAGACAATCGTTGTCATAATAACAACAATTATAACATATTTGATTTGTCCAAAAAGGAAATTTGTAAGGCCGGTGGGAAAACAAAAAGTATTGATGATAATAATGCACCATATAACTATATTAAATTACCTTTGGGCGCTTTAAGTGAATCTGATTTTTTTACAATAAAAAATAACTTAGAAAATTGTCAAAAGCGTAGTAATGAAATAATCAAAAATAACAATACAAAGATTAGTAAAATAAATAATAGTAATATTAATAATTCATTTAACATAAATTCAATAAAGCAATCGTCTGATAATATCGTTAATTTAATAAATAATAATAAAAGTGATTTATCTAATAGTTCTAATAGTATTATGAAAAAGAACAGTAAACGAAAATTTTTTAGTTGTGGTGTTATGGGAGATGACGAAGGAGGTGATACCGATAATGATAGAAACGAAACAAAGAGTTATGGACACTCTTCAAAAAGTAGTGATTATATTAGTTTATATAGAAAATCAACAGAATTGTTTGACGATGATTACGACGATGACGATGTTAAAATAAAGGACGAAAATGATGAGGATGGAGAAGAAGATTGTGTAAAAGGTAGCTTGTCTGCCGAATTAATAAATTTAGAAATTGAAATTAATAACACAAATCGACAACAACAACACCAAAATAATATTAAAGCACATAGCCTAGATTATAACCAAGTTTTTAAAAATAATTCATTACGTTTACTAGACGATAGTATTAAAATTATAAATAATATTTCTAATGATGATTTGCATAACTTAATGACTGATAGTACTAATAAAATAATAAAAAGAAAGTTATCCAAAAGCAGTGATGCTGTTCTAATGCAAACTAATAATATTAATAATGCTGAAAGTAATGAGTGTATTTATAGCAATATTATAATTGATAATTGTAGTGATAGATTAGATGACAATGAAGAAGAAAATGGTTTAGATGAAATAAATAATTTAAACAGTGGGGATGATAGTGTTGAAAATAAAATAAGAAATAAAAAGATTACAATAACAAAAAACTATCTTTTATCGCCACCATACACGCCTAACGTTAACTATGGTAAGCAACGTTATCAAACTACACACAATCAAAATAACTATAACATAAAAGAAATAAATTCTTTAACCTCAACCAATAATACACCGCAAATGTTCAGCGATGCATCAACCATTTCATTGGATATAATAACCTCCCCTTGTATTTTGACAAAGCCACAATCTGATTCAACGACTAAATTAAATATAAGGCATAAAAAAAAAGATCAAAATGATGATGGTGAGGTAAAGTACTGCAATGACAATAAAATGTTAAATAATATGCAAATGCGTCGACGCGGTGGAATTGGAATACAAATAGGAGACGAGGACGACTCTAGTATTAATATTAAAGTAAGGCAACCATCCGTTGTTACGTATGATGTGAATGTAATAAATTTTTCTCAAGAGACAAGTAGCGCTGTGAATTATGGTACAATGGCCGGGCGCGCTAGGCGATCGGGAAGTACACAAAGTATGAAGTTTAAAATCTAAAAATCGTGTATAAATGGTAATTTATATTTTATTGTTTAGGTGGAACTTCCGCACGACCACAAAAAGGATGGAGAGCTGAACATAAAGCAGCTCGGACCTTGGGTATCATTATGGGCGTATTTTTATTATGCTGGCTACCATTCTTTCTGTGGTAAGTAAATAATAATTGATATTTGTTTTATTTTTAATACTTTACATCAATTCACACTCTGAAGCCAATGTTTACGAATTTTGAGATTTTTAATTAAATCTCCAGGTTTAATGTTATGCTTAAATATATTTTAAACCCACGACATTGCCTGTTTGCACATGTTTTAACCATTACTTGCAATGGGCACAACACAGCCTTATTTTGTTTATACCGCTGGTGTAAAACAAAGAGAAAATTAAAATGCATACATATTTAAAAAACGAGCGGTATTTTATGTTTGGATAGTAATTGTTGCCAAAGAATAATTTATAGAAAGAACGTAATAACCGCAATAATGTTTGTTACTTTAGAAACTAGGAAAATGATGTTTGTTACTTACAAACCGCAATGATGTTTGTTTCTTTAAATACTACCTCAAATGTTGTGAATTTTTTATAAGATAAACTTTGTTGTTTCTATAATACTAAAGCGAAAGTATTATTTGTAATGTAAATCATATAAGGTATTAAATGACTGAAGCGTTTTAAATATTTCAGTTATCAGTTTTCAGAGCAACATTTTTTAATTTCTAAAAATGGGTAAAATTAATAATCATCATCAACCGCTGATTGTTCAAATTGGTAGTTTTAATCAAACATTTATTTTGATGTGTTTCTTGCAGTTCCTCTGTGAATATTCTTAATTAGTTTAAAAAAACAGGCAGTTTAATTTCGCATTTTCATTCTTTGTAAATTTTTCTCTGGAACCCTTCTTGTATTAATGTATTAAGTGTGTGTATTTGACTCCACCTTTTTCTATTAAAATAAAATAAATTTGCTTGATTAAGAAATGAAAGAATTATTTATTGAAAGTATTCTCCATCTGCAGCTTCAACTTTCCCCCATCTTTCAGGCAATTAACGGTTTCCCTCTCTGGAGAAATCCTGGTCCAATCAATAAGCCAATTATTTATTTTTGCGCGAGTACTGAACCGCTGTCCAGAAAGAGACGACACGAATAAGTAGAAATGTGAAGGAGCTCTGACTGGTCAATACGGTAGGTGGGGTACAACTTCTCAGTCTTGTCCTTTTAACTAATTTTTGACCACGTTTGTAACATGTGGTTTTGCATTGTCATGCTGAAAAATCAATTTTTTGTGTCTATTCTCCCATTCCAGACAGGGTTTTTTGTATTTTGGTATTTTTTTCGAGCCAAACTAGTTTTATTTTGTTTTGTTCCGCTCTTTCTTAAATAAAATTTAAACTAAAATGAGTCAAAAATGTCCTTGAAATATTTTTTATTTAATTTATGTTTGAGTTGTGTGTTTGCACAGAAAATTTGTTTAAGTCGCAATTAAAACTTGTGTGTGTAAAATGTCCTTGAAATATTTTTTATTTAATTTATGTTTGAGTTGTGTGTTTGCACAGAAAATTTGTTTAAGTCGCAATTAAAACTTGTGTCATAGGTAAACGGGGAAAGAAACGAGGAAAAATCGGGTATTTTTTGTACGTGTGCCATCAGCCATCACCCATTCTGGACATGAATTAAGTTCGTTTTTTACAATTCAACTGGGATTTTTCCGAAACGTAATACATAGTAGTGGTGCACGTATTCGTGTACGTGTTTTGTTTTGTGTTTTTGACGTCATTTAAGAACACAAAATAATAGGTTAGGCACATAATTTTTGTATTATATAAATAATTGCTAGTAAATAAATCTAAAATTAATTTCAATATCATTCATATTTCCTAATTTCATCCGTTTTCTAATTCGTTAAATTTTTCCTCTCAATATTAGTTTAATTTTTTGCACATAAAAATATAGATAAATAAATAGGTAAACTTGAGAATATTAATTTTTATGAAAAAATATTAAAACAATTTAATTTATTTAAAATTTATCTAAATACATATTAATAAAAAATTCACAAACAAAATTGCAATCGCAACTATTTCCTTATCATCTGTCATTTATTCCACTGCTCGCGAGTAGAATAAAAATTCTCATAATGTATTTTTCTCCGTCGACAGTGCACATTTATAAAATCGAGTCAACATTCTGGCAAAAATTCATGAGAATTTGACATACACATAATTGATTGATTGATTGGACTGTAAGACCAAGTACTTGGCAAGTGTCCCGAATAACGCCGGGCCTATTCCTACAGCCTATTTACACATAACAATAGGAAGAATAGGAAAGGCATTGTTTTTGGGACGGCCGGTTTCAGACATCTAGCGATCGTACGGCACAACACAATTCTAATCTACTTCTAACCTATTAGAGGTAGAATAAATGCTTAATTGGTTTAATGGATAACGATGGTATTGGTCTTCATCAATTGCTTCACTTAATCAGCAACCTGAGTTAACATTTTTATTATCTCACGTACATCTTGAAATTTAATTATAAATTAATGCTTCCCGGCTTCCTTAACAAAATTGATTGATTGAATCAGCCCGGTTACAGACACTTAGATAAAGTCGATAGTTACCCTACCGGAAAATGTTCATCAGGTCTCAAACACAGTAACGCAAAAACTCTCACAAACCATAGACACCTACATGTATCCAGACACAGTAATATTTTTGTCAATGTGTGTATTGAATTTTTTCTTTATTGAATTTGTTTAGTTTCTCTCTATATTTCGAAGTGGAACGTTGTGTTTTAAGGTAATGTCACTGGATTTATTTGAATTATTTAATGTTTTTAATTAATTATTTTAGTGTTGTGTTATTATAATATTACAGTTCGGCTTTTATAAACAAATTCCGTATTTAATGGAATACAATTAGAAAATATGCCTCGAAGATGTTGTTTTGATGGGTGCTTGAGTAATTCGACCCAAAATAAAGAAAACAATAGTGAGACAATTCCGACATTTTCTTTTCCTGTGGATTCAAATTTGAAATTTAAATGGATAGCAGCTATTAAAAAGCCAAATTGGGAGCCGTCGAAGTACTCGGCGATATGCGTACAACATTTTTTACCAGGTCAAGTGCAAAAAAATTTAATGCTGAGAAACGAAGATACAAATTACCCAATTTCACGATCAAAATTGTTAAATGGGAGCATTCCAACAGTTTTTCCCGGCCAACCTCATCAACACGAACCGCCAAACAAACGTAAGCCACCAGAAAAGCGACTAGAAGAAATCAATTGTAGAATTGAGAAAAATAATGAAGCTATTCTGCAAGCCGACATAATTAAGGGATATCAGGACGTTCTACAAAATTATAAAGAGAAAATGAACAAAAACATTTTAACAGAGTATAAGACTTTCGAACAAAAAGCTAGTTTGACGTTTTACATAGT
The DNA here is from genome assembly GCA_932526605.1 of Nephrotoma flavescens. Lineage (NCBI taxonomy): Eukaryota > Metazoa > Arthropoda > Insecta > Diptera > Tipulidae > Nephrotoma > Nephrotoma flavescens. Next base: position 163,281,434 of record OW052220.1, on the reverse strand, counting down.
TGATGGTGATTTACAAAAAGGATGTAATTTCAAAATAAGAATAGTGATTTGCAGTGATTTGAAGGTCAATATTTTTACATATAGTGAGTTAGTAAGTAAGCAAGATTTAAATTGGATTCTTCCAAATACTTTAAAATTAACACTCTGGTCTCAATTGGAAAATCTGTTGGTAAGATATAAAAATTTTGAAAATATTAATACTTCTAAAGATTGTAACACCCTGTTGGAAAATGCGCTTAACATAATGAATTTGGCTTTAGAAAACATCCCTGACGACTTGGAATTTTATAACGAGCTGAATTTTTTGACCGATCAAATAAAATTATTATTAATGAAAAGTAAAGTACCTAGATATTCCCAAAATACTATAATAGTTTCCCACCTTTTACATTCGCAATGTAGTGCAGCCTACACTATTATACGGCAATATTTAACTCTACCACATCCGGAACATATTCGCCACATTTCCACATCTTTAAATGTTTCTCCTAACACAGAAATTTCCAATAATAATTACTTAAAAAACATTGTTGAAACTTTAACCGATAGGGAAAAGAAAGTAATTTTAATGATTGACGAAATTTACGTTAAATCCGGGATTGATTACAAAAGTGGTAGTGTAAAAGGTTTCGCAAACAATAATTCAGATTCTTTAGCTAAGACTGTTCAAACTTTTATGGTTAAATCTGCATTTGAAAATTTCAAGGAAGTTGTGAAATTGATACCCGTTAAAACTTGCACAGGGAAAGAACTGCATCAGCTAACAAAAAACATCTTGCAGTATTTATACAATATTGGTTTAGAAGTTTTTGTAATTATGACCGACAATAATAGTATAAATAGAACAATGTTTGAAATGTTTACTGGAAAATAAAGATAGTTTCTCATTCCTCCATCCCTGCGATTCTGAACGTCTTGTATTTTGTTGTTATGATTCTGTCCATAATTTTAAAAATATACGCAATAATTGGTTAAATGTTAAAAATTTTGATTATTCATTTGTATACCCAGACTTCGAAACCCGAGAAATTAAATATGCTCGATTTTCCGATTTAAGAGAGCAATATATGAAAGAAATAAGCTTACCTGCTAAAACTGCTTTCAAATTGAACTTTAAATCTATGTATCCAAACAATTTAGAACGCCAAAAAGTTACACTTGTCGATAATGTATTTCACTGCAGCACAATTCTACAAAATAACAAAAATGAATAACAAAAATGAAACAGCTGATTTCCTGGAAATAATTAGAAGATGGTGGGATATTTTAAACGTAAAATCGAAATTTAAAGGAACAGCGAAACGAAATGAATATTCCGAACCAATTACAAGCCCTGAAGACAGTAAAATAAAATTTTTAGAAAAAATCATAGAATGGCTTGAAGACTGGCATAACACAGAAAATAATAATGGTAGGTTGTCTCGTGAAACACACACTGCCATGGTTAAATCTACGAAAGCGTTAATAAAGATCTCAGAATACTCATTTAAACAGTTTGGTATAGCTTACATTCTTCTCGGTAAATTTCAATCTGATGACATCGAAAAAAGGTTTAGTAAATACAGATTTTTATCGGGACGGTGTTACAACGTTTCATTTCGAAATATTTCTGAATCCGAAAACCAATTGCGAATTAGGAAAATTTTTCGAAAATCAATTCCATTAAATCTTTTTAAAAATAACGATAACCTTGAGTACGTAGATGACTCAAATCTGGTTTCAATGTCTGATTACACAAATGTATTAAACTCGGATTATTTAGCGAATGTGGAATTGGATGATATTTCGAATAATTACGTATGCGGTTATGCGGCACACTCAATTTGTAAGAAGATTTCATGTTCCGATTGCCAGTTTGTGTTCATTAAAGAAAAAGGGACTAAAATTCAAGAGACTTATTTCGACTATATGCAAAGAGGTGGCTTGGTTCAACCAACTCAGGTGGTGCAACAGCTATTTTTCCATGTGTGCGCAATTTTCCAAGAAATTATTCGTAATGGTGAAATGAAAACAAAATTTTTCTGCGAAACAAGTCAAAGAAAAATTTTACATTGCCTTACTTTAAATAGCGTTCAGCAAGAAAATTTTTATATCGACACCAATAGAGTTTGCAATTGCGGAAAAACAAATATTAACATTTTCAAAATGTTATTATTTCCCATGGCAAACATTATATTGTTAAATTACTGCAAGGAAGTAAACCATAACTTTGCCAAAGTAAATTTTAATAAAAGAAAATTAAACAACTTTTTATAAATTTTCTTGATATGTGATAATATATACCTTTATAATTTTCTTTATAAGTAATTAATTACCTAATGAAATAATATGTATTGTGATAAATTTTCGTTATTCCTACTTATTGTTTAAAAATGTTATATTTAATTTTAATTTCATTAATATTAGTTATATATTAGTCAAAAATGAATTGAATTCCAAAATTTATGTTTTATTTATTTTATTATTTATGTATTATTAAATATTGTTGAATTACTAAAATTAAAAAAAAAAATTGTAGTTTTATTTGCATTTCAATGAAAATCATCCAAAAAACAATTCCCATGCATTTTTTGTTAATTTGTGTCCGTTGTTCAATTTCATTCAATAGACCGTATATGTGTGCAAACTGGTAGTGCAAAACATAATACTGTGTCTGGATACATGTAGGTGTCTATGCACAAACATACGAATTACTTGGATTTTTGATTTAGTATTGAAAAATCTTCAAATTTTATTTGATTGTATGTGTCCGAATTTTTTGTAAGACAAGCAAATGATAACATACTTTTTACACTATTTGCCGTGTGCACTTTGCGAAACACACTTACACTTAAACCCTTGTTTGTTTATTTATATTTAAAATTAAATTTTTGAATATTTCAATTAAAAAATTTGTTCAAAAACTTTAAAAAATCACTCGAGCGATTTCGACTTGTTAGGTCATCATCAGTGGATACATTGGTGGGTACAATGGATACATTGGCTTCTCCACATATCCTTGTGGATTTTCCGATCCCCAAATGCGACAATTTTGTTTGTTTACGAACCCACCGATATGGAAGTGCACCTCCTCCGAAAAGATGATTTTTTGAGCAAGATCCTCATCAATTTCGAGAAGTTTAGAATGGTGGGGTTTTTGTAAAAGGTACAAACAAAATGTATTAAATGTGTTTTATCCGCTCATTTTTAAGAATTTCCTCTCGATTAATATAAAATTCAATAATTGAGCAAGTGCGTGTAATAGTATTCATTTTACTTTCTCACTAAACGTTTATTTTTCAATTTTTTTTACTAATGTATAAAACGGGTCCCATTTGAAACGCGATATTTTAAAACGCGAATTATCAAAACGCGACATTTCAAAACGAGATATTTCAAAACGTGATATTTTAAAATGCGATACGGTACAAAATGCGATATGGTACAAAACGCGATATTTCAAAACGCGATATTTGTTTATAGGAATTTAAAAATCGCTAGGAGCGGGAATTTAGGATCGGGTTTTATCAGGCGGGGTGAAGGAGAAATTTAATTTCAGTTTATAGGAATTTAAAAATCGATAGGAGCGAGAGTATAGGACCGGGTTATATGAGGCGGGTCGCTGCTTTCCCATCGCATCGCAATGCACATTTTGTACCATATCGCGTTTTGTACTGTATCGAAATATTGCGTTTCGAGCGGATCCCGTATAAAACAAGGTGAGGTCAATCTTTACATGGTAGTCGACTATAAAATGCGCACTGACATATAAATGTATGTTGCTACGTTGTAAATCACTAATTTTTTACAACGGATTTTGAATTTGTCAGCTCGAATTTAAAAACTCTATACATATGTATGGTAGTTAATTTTCTTAATAAGACAGAACGAAAAGCCGTTGTTTTCTGTTTCTATAGGGCAATTAAATAAATTTTTTATTTTATTCTTAATTTGGTTGGTAAGGATAGGTTTTTATGATAATGTACATACAAACAATTCATTTGAACTTCTATTCTACATGACTTTAAAGTTGAAAAATTACAAAATTTTCATTTTTCCGTTGTGAATGTGAACCAAATTTAGAGAAAAGGGCGACATATATGCTATTCCTAGGAATATCTTTGGTCACAATTAAGTAGAGCATCAAATGAGCATCAAATGAAAAGCAAAACTTTATGTTACATAATTTGAGCATCATAGGATTTTAAAAATTAAAATGTTATTTTTTTGTTCAGTTTTATTATACATTACAAGTTTGTTTAAAGTTAGAAGAAAAGAGAATTTCTCGGTCCTGGACTAATTTTATGATTTTAAAACACAATAATATGTTACAATACTTGAAATGAGTCAACAAGCACAAATTAAGAAACACATTTAAATATTACAGAAAGAATTCTTCCTCATAAAGAACTTTTATTTACAACTATTGAATTAAACATTTTAGTATTAATAAAGTTTATATATCGGCATTTGGCGTTACGTGAAAAATTTGTCTAGTATTTTTAACTGTGCTAATATTACGAAAACTCTTATTTAGTAACTTTTTAGTTGATGTGTATTCTAATTTAAATAGTCAAAGTGCATAGTCAACATAGTCAAAGTACTTGATGTTACTTATAAATTTACATCATTTAAAATTTTTTCCTGGGTTATTGAAAAGACTGTCGTCAACAGTTCTCAATGATGCTAATCTACCGGTTCTCTTAATGGTGCCTACTAGACCATCTGATGGTCCCTTTCCATGGCTAGGAGCAAAAAAATTCCATTCGCAGTCAACGCCAAAACCCGCCTTGTGATGGTTGATGTTTACGAAATTTTTGAATTGGGATACAGCTCCATCAGAAAAATAATATAAATTCATCGGATTTGGATATTCAGCCCCATTTGCTTGTACAAATTTTATAAATTTCGTTTGGAAAGTGTACACTGCTACAGTATCATGCGTATCTTCTTCTGAAATTACTGCGTAGGAGAGTATGCTTATTGAACCTGTTGCTGATTTATAGTAGGCTACGATCGGAAATAACGTTGCTTGCGGTGTAAAATAATGTGCTGCTTGTACTTCATTCTGAGTGACAAATTTAAAATTTTCCGAAAAATTCAAAATCACTACATATTCTCCTTCTTGTAAATTACATTTTACTGACTTTAGATATCTTGACTGTTCTTTGGTTATGTAGTCATATTTGCGAAGTGCTGCTAGGCCGAATTTTGAAGATTCTGTTAAAATATCGGCAATTTCAACTGGAGACGTGATCTTTACCAGTTTGTATATATTTTGAACGGAAATCCAATTATTGTATGTCACTTCATATTACTCCAGATTTTGCAGAATTTCAGTTGTTCTATTAATTTATACACCAGACTGTTACATTCTTCACATTTACCTGTAAACAAAAATAAAAGTAACGTCCATTTAGACCAATTTTAAATATTTTCGAATAGCATAATATAAAAATAATCTTACCTTCACAACGGATGGAGGAACGGATCAATACTGGAAAACAAGGCACTGCAAATTTTTCACGGACGGTTCTAAGCTAGACGGCAAAGTAGGAGCCGGAGTCTTCTGTGAGAAGCTTAATGTTAATATTTCCGTTCGTCTCCCTGACTACTGCAGCGTGTACCAGGCTGAAGTGGTGGCGATAGGCGAAGTCGGGACATGGTTGAAGCATAACGTGGTATCCGTTAGGGATATCGCGATTTATGTGGACAGTCAGGCGGCGGTCAGATCGCTAGAGGTGGTTTGTCTGAAGTCACGGGTGGCGCTGGATTGCCGATCGTCTCTTAAGGAGATGAGCGAGTATTTCAGTATCCAGATAATCTGGGTCCCTGGTCACTCGGACATCACGGGAAACTGCAGGGCGGACGAACTAGCTAGGTACGGTATGACTCTCCAGATGCAACCGGAAAGGGCAGGTCTGGGGAGGCCTATAGCAGCGCTTAGATCGGCGCTCAGTAAAAAGGCAATCGCCTTGACAAATGAGAGGTGGACCAACACCCTCACGTGCAGGGTAGCAAAACTGGTTTGGCCAAAACTGGACTTGCGGCGCTCCAAAGCACTAGTATCCCTGGGAAAACGAGAGTTAGGATTGGTCGTAGGGATACTGACAGGACACTGCCTTTTTGGGGAACATGCGAGAAGGCTGGGTCTACAGACGAATGACTTTTGTAGAAGTTGTTTAGACGAAGAGGAGGAAGAGACGCTAGATCACTTCCGGCACTATCATACAGAAGGCATAAGTATTTAGGTGTGTACGGTATGGACAGCCTTTCGGAACTCGCGGGCTGTGGAATACGAGATATTTTACGCTACATACGTAGCTCTGGATGGTTTCAGCAGGAGTAAAGGGGAGATAGGATCCTGTGGTATCACAATGGGCCAATACTGGCCTAAGTGTGCGATAGCAGCCACTCTAACCTAACCTAACCTAACGTACCTTCACAACAATCCCACGTCAAATTTTCACAGAATATGTTCTTTAATAACTGTTTTTCATTCATAATGGCAGGATCGCAATTTAAAATTTTTGATATAACCGGACATAATAAACTGTTATTCTGATGAATTATGAACACACAAACATTATGTGTTCCTGGTTTTCCAGCTAATATGCATTGTTTTGGGCGAAGCTCGGCAAATTTAGAAAATCCAAAATTTTGGTTTGGATTTTGTTCCAAAAAACGTTCTTATGCCTCGGATAAGTTGCATAAAACTATCATTTTCTGTTTTTTAATGCGACCTCCATCAAGATCAGGAACACTAACATGGTCGTGGGTTCCAGGAAGCTGACGACTGATGTCCATACTTCTGTAAAATTCCTCTATTAATGTCATTGTTTCAGGAGAGACTCCAGATCTAGTTTTTCTAGGTCCTAGGAAGCTACCATCTTTGATGGAATTTTTCGACATTTCTGCCATATATTTTGAATTAATACTTCAAAATATATGGCAGAAATGTGTAAGAAATTATGTATCCATAATTCTAGCCGCACTGACCAATTATTTTATAACAAAGTTAGGAGGAACATTTGATTTGCGTATGATGTCCCTTGCTGGTTGTATGCTTCCATAATATTGTTTATGAGCTCATGTTCGTCATCATACTTCCACAAATTCTCTGTCTGGATAAATCGCGGCTTAAATATTTTTTTGCTTTTTCAGCTAATGCTTCGCTAACGGATCTAGATTGTTGTTTTATATTTTTATGATTTTCCAATTCAAATGGATTACAACACAGTGGATTTACCATCTTTTACTTTACGAGAAATATCTCACTTAAAAATTTACAAGAACACTACTACGTCGTTTACTGTTAAATATTAACTAAGTAAAGTAAACATTTATTCATCTATTTATATTGAGAACTATAAAAGTTTTAAATGTGACATCTTTTATTACCGTTAGATCCACTTATAGTTGACAATAGTAAACATTGGAAGAGGCGTATTGAACCATAATAAAAAATAAAATATCAATGTAATGAAGATGTAAAGAAGAGACATATCAAACATAAACAGAGATTCACCCTCATGTGAGTGAAGAAATACTCTCTTATACAATTTTCGTTGGCAAAAAAAAAAAACTGATCCAAATTTTTGAAGCAATTATTTTTTGCCACAGGGCACAATTTTGGATTTTTTTGTTGACGTTTACTCACACATAAAAAAAAACTAAACGTTATGTCAAATTGTCAAAAAGACGTCGCGTCATTTCTATTTTATTATATTTTTGATTGTTTAAAATGTAATTTGTGTTTAATAAAATAAAAATTGTGTTCTATTCAAAGTGTTATTTTAAAAGATTATTGTGCTCCGAAAACAAAATAAAAATATAATATCGTTTACGCTGATGGAAATATAGCCACAGTAAGGGAATATGTGGCCAATAATCCAGGAACTTCCATTCGGCATTGTGGTCAAGAATGAAACATTTCTAGAAGCACTATGCAACGAATTTTGGTCAAAGATCTGCATTTGCACGCGTACAAGGTTCAATAGGTACAAGAAAACGAGCCAAGGGACCATGCGCAGCACCGTGAATTTGCTGATTTCATGTCAGTACTTCATCAAATTAATGCGGATTTTTCAAAGAAAAACATTTTTTCAGATGAGGCACATTTTCAACTCGACGGATATGTAAATAAGTAAAACTGTCCGATTTGTGGTGCTGAAAATCTTCATGTGATACTCAAACAACCAATGCATGCACCGGGAGTAACTGTTTGGGGTGTATTTTGGGCGGGAAGAGTAATTGGGCCGTATTTCTTTGAAAATGCGGCTGGAAATGCGCTAACTGTTAATGGAGTGCGATATCGCGAAATGTTAACGGAGTTTTTGTGGCCCGAATTGAATGTAATTGATATGGAGTTTTCCAACAAGACGATGCGACCTACCGCACAGCACGTGAAACAATGGTGTTACTGCAGACTAAGTTTTCGGGCCGTGTCATTTCTCGATTTGGCGATCAACATTGGCCACCAAGATCGTGCGATCTAACACCGATGGACTTTTTCTTTGGAGCTATGTGAAGGAAAAGGTGTATGCGAATAAGCCTGAAGCAGTTGAACATCTTAAAGAGGAAATACGGCGCTTAATTGGTGAAATACAGCCACATTTATGCGAAAACGTTATGGAAAATTTAAACAAAAGAATAACCTTGTGCCTGAGGTTTCGTGGTGGCCATTTGCATGATGTTGTATTTCACGTTTAATCGGAACTATTTTTAATTTTTTTTTTAAAGAAAGTATTAATTATTCAATGGATTTATTGTCCTTTTAAGGTCAATTAATACTCCCGTTTTCATCCACGCACACACGCATCTATTCACCTACTCACGCAATTACAGTATACCACCTGCACGTTGCAAGCTCCATGTCAACCTGCACACTGACTCGGACGGTGGGTCGGCGCTGAATTTGAATTCTGTACTCCAACAGAGGGTCTAAGTTGTGTTTATTATCATCACCGATGGTAACCGATGAAGAAAATTCGCTTTACATCCTGCCTCTGGTGGGATTCGAACCCAGTACCTCCCGGTCCAAGTGCCGAAGCTTTAACCACTCCGCCACTTGTATGGTTCTTTATGTTGAAATAAAAATGCTTTCTTAATCCAAAAATAAATGTGTTTTTCTTTCAAATGAAATCCGGCGCTCTTGTTGGGTTGTCTCATATATATTGTTCAGTAGACGAAAAAGAAATGCTGTTCGTAATGTCGACAAAATAAAATAAATAATTTGTATTAAAACTTGTAATCTACCTACATTTGTTCTTAATGCAAAATTTAAAACTAACGTGATTTTATTTCAATTTCAGGTACGTAATTACTTCATTGTGTGGAGACGAAAAATGTCCATCACCTGATGTAATAGTTGCAACATTATTTTGGATTGGGTATTTTAATTCTACTTTAAATCCGTTGATATACGCCTATTTTAATCGAGATTTTAGAGAAGCGTTCCGAAATACGCTACAATGTGTTATACCTTGCTGGGCAAAAAGCAACTCTTTTGGCCAGACGGCATATTACGTTTAAGGATAAAATAGAAAAATAGTATAGTTGTATTTTAGTTGGTACAACTACAATGCCTACTCGACCTACCTTAAACTAATGTATGTAAAATTTCTTACGATATTAGATTTATTATAAAAATATTAACATGTTAAAAACAGATTGTATACGTGCTTAAGATGATACGTTAAATGTTCGTGTAATTCCAGTCAATAACTTGTGTTTTTCAATGGTGAGTACTCTGGGCCTCGTAAAAAAGATAAAAAATTTCTTCAACGCAAAAAATTAAACAATACAAAGCCGAATTGAAATAGCAATCGGCAGTAACAGTTCTGTATCTGAAACTATTTCATCGAATTATATTTTGCAATGTATTAGCGGACAAGCAATAAAGCTATATAAGCAAATTAGAACAAAATATTTTTTTTAGTTTTTTTACTTAAACTTCTCCTATGTAAGGACTTGCAACTAAAAAAAATAATACAAAACTTTTGTAAATATTACCTTTCTTAAATGTGTAACAAAAAAATAAAGTTTTAAGGCGGCCACATGAAATGTGTCTCGACTCTCGAGCCGACCCATCAAAGTTAAAAATGTGTGATCTCAAAGCGGCGGTACAACAACAATTGCATCACCACAACAATAATTTACAACAACATTTTTCATTATATGTATATCACACATTTTTAGCTTTGTTTGCTCGGCTCGAGAGTCGAGACACATTTCATGCGGCCGCCTTTAAAGTTGTTTCTTTATTTTAATTGCGGAATTAAATAAAGTAAAATGAAAATATAAATTTATATAAAAAAAACCAAATACATAATATGGTAAAATGTGAAACAACCTTTCGCAGACTTTATTATGATTTTATGTATGTACAGTACCTGGCCAAATTAATATCATCTTTTCAAAAATTAAGTATTCAGCGGACATTTGGTTAAAAAAACACGTTTTTTACCGTAATTCATTAAAATGCATTTATTAACCTGTGTACCTTTGTACTATAAAAACCAAAAAATAGAATAAAAAAAAATTCAACCGGCTAATATTTCGTTCACCTCCCTTTAAGCAAAACTAAAATCCGACGCGGCCGGCGGCATACTGTTGATCGACTTTATGATGGTATCCTTGATTAAGGGGTCCTTGTATCAACTATTTTTAATATCCTCAATCAACTTTGTCTTAGTCGTGATGACTTTTTTCGACAATTGCTGTTTTAATACAGACCAAACATTTTCACTAGGATTATCAGCCCAATCCAGAAGGGGTGGGTGTCTTTTTTCTTTTCATGTACTCCAAGATACGCAATATAAATATGTAACAAAACATTTTTTGTAGTTCTATGAAAATTTACAGTTATTAAAAAGATATTCAAAAAAAAATATATATGTAGTTCATATTAATTTGGCCATGTACTGGCAGCAAATTCGTGCTTTTTCAAAGTAACTTCAATTAACTGTAGAATAAATTAAAATATTTTTAAAACAAATTCGAATTTTAATATTTCAAGTTCGTAAATTTTTACAATTCTTTTTTTTATCACTGCAATCTCTTTTGGGGCCAAGGCTCTTCCAATACTTTCGCGGTTTGCCTTTTTCTCCCTTACTTTTACACTGTTGTTAGCCAATTCGATGACGTACGGATATAAGTCCGATTTTATCACCATCTGTACCTTGCATAGCTCCATGCTAGCCTATAATGGCATGGACGATGGGTCGGCCTATGAATTTTGCACACCGACAGGGGGTCAAAGATGTGTTCCATTTCATCACAGATCGTAATCTGTAGAGGAGAATTCCCTTTTGTATCCTGCCCCTATCGGGATTCGAGCCCGGTACCTCCCGATCCAAACGCCAAAGCTTAACCACCACCGACCATTTGGTCAGTTGTTAATTCAAAATCAAGTTTTTGCAACACAAATTCAGTGCTCCCAATTGTTAACCGAGTATGACGTGATTGGGTATGTTGTATGGAAATGGGATTTTAAATGACTCTTGGAAGAAGTTCTGGAGTATGGCCACATGAGACGAAATTCGGTAATTATTTAACCGAGTATGTAGAGATTGGGTATGTTGGATGGAAATGGGATCCTTAAATGATTTTTGGAAGAATTTCTGGAGTATATAGCCAGCTGAGATGGTAATTGCTAAACCGGTTATGTTGGGATTGGGCAGGCGCGTACGCAGGATGAAGCCATGGGGGGGGGGGGGGGGTGGTTGCAGAAAACATATTTTATAAAAAAAAAATTTCACGTAATAACTATACAAGAAAGAACTTAACTTTTAAAGAAAAATTAATATATTAAAAATTATATAACAAAAATTAATAAAAAATTCATCAAGAAAAGTTAATAAAAAATTATAATATGATGTATGTACAAGAAAAATTAATACATATATTAAAAATTATATATTTTTTCTTATAAAATAGAATAAAAATGGCAGATTCAGCAAAAGACAATTTTCTGAAACAATTAAAGAGCGATAGAAGTTAAGACTGAAGTTCAAAGATTTTATCTTTTCATAATTATTACCTACTACAAGCGGATTTCTAATTTACGTGAACTTTTTGCTGGTTCACTTACAACTGCATCAACAGAAACCGCGACATTACGATGAATATTAAGTAACGCTAATCCATTTAGCCTATCTTCATTCGTTGTGTTGCGTAAATACGTTTTGAGTCGTCTCAATGTTGAAAAAGATCGTTCACTGCTTGATGTTGTAACCGGTAGTGTTACAAATATTTGAAGTAATTTTCGAACAGTTGGGAAAATTGATTCATCGCATGATAAAAATGCAATATGAACATTTTTTGGTGTATTCGAAGAATTTATAGCATGGCGCCACCATAGCTTCAGTTCACCTATGCCCTCAACTATGCTGCAGTTCGTAATACTTTTATATTTTTCCAAAAGGATTTTTGCAGATTTTTCGTGCTCCAATGAAAAATTTTGTTCATTTGGCAAAAGACACATAAAACTTTGCAATATATTTTTATGTTTCAGAAACCGATCATGAACTTGCATCTTTGTAGAATCTACAAAGATTGTAGATCCCCCCCCCCCCCCCCCCTGCGCACGCCCATGGGATTGGGTATTCTCAAAGGAAATGAAATTCTTAAGTATTTTTCGGAAACAGTTCGAAATATGGGCACCTGGGACGGAAGTCGGTAATTTTTTAACAGACATTGATGGGATTTTCTATGTTGGATGAAAATGAGATTATTAAATAATTTTTCAAAGAAGTTCTGGAATATGGACACCTTGAACGGAACTCGATCAATTGTTAACCGATTATCTGGGGATTGAGTATGCTTGATGGAAATTAAATTGTGAAATAATTTTTGGAAAAAGTTCTGGAATAGGGCCACCTGGGTCGGAACTCGGTAATTTCTTAACCGAGATTGATGGGATTTTGTATGTTGATGTAAATGAGATTCTCAAATAATTTTTAAAAAGAAGTTCTGGAATATGGACACTTGGAGCGGAACTCGGTAATTTCTTAATCAATTGTTATGGGATTGGATATGTTGGATGTAAATGGAATTATTAAATGATTTTTGGAAGAAGTTCTGGAATATGGCCACTTGAGATGGAACTCGGTAATTTCTTAACCGATTATGTTCGATTGGATATGTTGGATTGGAAAGGGATTATGTTATTAGAAGAAGTTTTGGGAAAAGCCACATCGAACTCGGCCATTATTTAACCGATTATAATGTAAATAGGTTTGTTGGATGAAAATCGAATTCTTAAATGATGTATGGAAGATATTTTAGAATATGGCCACCTTGGACGGAACTCAGGTAGTTTTAATCGATTATGATGAGATTGGATTTGTTTAATGGAAATGAGATACATTAATGATTTCTAGAAGAAATTTTTTAATATGGTCACTTACAACGGGACTCGGTTACTACTTAACCGATAATGATAGAATTCGACACGCTGGATAAATATGGGATTATAAAACGATAAATTGCTGTACTCGCCCGAGGATGAGAAACCAAATTCAAATTTTACGGTTTTCTGATTATTGCTGTAGTGGAGAGTATAATTATTGATTATGTTATGGAATTAACTCCCAGACAATTTATGCTCTTGTATTGTTAGTACCTTAAAAGTATAAATTTACGCTTGGTTCGACAGGTTCTGGTGATCTCAAGATCCTAGAAAACATCATATTCCATGTTGCCGTGAACAGTTTTCGAGGTCGTGTCGATAAGAATACTATAAATTTATCCAACCCCTTTGTGTCGGGTTTATAACGTGCTTTTTGTGAGAGTAGGTAGTTGGCCTGCCGTTCAACCCACTAATTACATGAGTGGGTCACGTCCGGAACTTCTTCCAAAATTTATGTAAGAATCTCATTTCAATCCACCATATCCAATTCCATCATGATTAGTTAAGAAAAAAATATCGTCCCAGGTGTCGATATTCCAGAAATTCTTCCAACAAACATTTAAGAATCCCATTTCCATCCAACATATTAAATCCCATCATAATCCGGTAAGAGTGCCCTGAATTTGTTTTGCAAAAAGTTGATTTGGAATTGTAAATATTTACGAACTTGAAATAACAAAACTTGAATTTGTTTTAATTTGAGTGTAAAATTATGACTCTCAAGTTATCTATTTTTTCGGTAATATTAAAAATAGTTCACGAAAATCAGTTCCATATAATTTATAATAATAGAACTTTTTGTAGGAATACGAATAGTTCTATTCTCCTGTGTTGCAACTGCTTACCACCAGCGAGAAAAAATTATATGGTTTGTTTTTTAAATTTGTAATTTTTATTTATTGTTTAACCAAAGAATTTCTAATAATAGAAGTGAGTATACACGTATCAAAAAGTGGAGACATCCACTTTTTTTATAACTCCACGAATTAACGAAAAACCACATGCCTTACGATTTTATAATCAAAAATACCCCGAGAAACGAACCAAATACGCTATCTATTTTAAATATAGAATCAATTTTTGTACGAGATCACGTGATCTCGATTGTTTTTCGTCAATCTGTTTCAATATAGCTATATTGTATGTAAAACGAAAACTGTGGCACAAAAAAAAATAAAAAGAACAACAACAACAAATAATGAAATTGGTGTACTAATGTAAAAATTACACAATTATGATTTTTTAATTTTTTCGAAAATTTTGTTTTATTTTTGCTCGAATATAAATTTATATAAAACACACCCATATACATATAAAGTTTTTCTACATGTGCATTTCGGAATATGTTATGTATTTACAAGTTGGAACTATTGAACCAAGCTACACGAGATTTTAGTTTCTGGTTTCAAACTAAGTCGTAATAGATTTTTTTTGTTAATTTAAATCCTTATTTTATATTATAATTTTTTTTATTGTTTTTATTCTGTTCTCTTGAAAATTAAATTTAAACAAAAATCTAAATCTCAAAAATGGCCTTAAATATTTTTATTTTCATTTCTCGTTTTTCATTTCGGACTCAAGGACAAACATTTTATGTCGCACCTGACTAAGTCAGATGAGAACTTGGAGTTAATCCAAGGTTCTTGGATTAACACCAAGTCCTCATCTGATTTAGTCAGTCTGAGCATGAGAGATGCCGAGGCAGCCTTCGTGGGATGTAGGTTTATTTGTACAATGGTAACCATTGTAGTTTACCTTACTCACCTCTCCCTACAATCCCTGCATCAAGATAGTGTCATCTGGCTCATTGATTTGGTCGCCAGCCCCTCTTTTCGTGTGTTCGACGGGTTATCCCCATCGTACTCCAGAGAGAGGAGGCTACCTCTTCTCACCAACCTCTCCTCGTTCGCAATATCAGAACGGCTACCCTGGTTGACCTCGGCCCGCTTGACCGTCTCCTGCTGGGTCTGTTCGCTGTCGCCCTCAGGCTGGTCTTCCGCGCCCTTATTGACCTCATCTTATAAACTTTAAGAGTGATCGACCCGAAACCGAAGTTGATCACTCCCTTTGCTCTAGCAAGGGAAGCCATGGATTCCTTATTGATCAGCATGATTGCCAATCTAAAGCCATCCTTAGCCTCTTCCTACTTATACGGGTTTCATTAAAGTCTAGAGATAAATTTAAATTGTTTTCTTTGGTAACGTCTGAGTTCTCTGGTTCATTTTGAGGTAAGTTTAAAATCGGAATGGCTGTTATCTTCAGCTTACGTTTTCCTATATCATGCGGTCCAAAATGTGTTACGTGCCTCAATGTTCGGCCAACACGAATTATATCGGGTAGGCTACAGTAGTCCGTAGGGGGGTTCTTCGCCGACATTTTTTTTTTTAGGAGACACCACAAACGAATATCGTGTTGAATGATTTTGGCTTCAAACGATCCGTGCACTGACAAACTCATCACCAACAAAAATTACAACCACCTATCTCATGATTTATATTTTTTATATTTTCACCATAAAAATGTTCGGTACATATTTTTTAAATTTATATATATATATATATATATATATATATATATATATATATATATATATATATATATATATATATATATATATATATATATATATATATATATATATATAAGAAAATGGAAATTGAGTCGTTTTGTTTTTTTTTTTATTGAAAATCGAAAATATATATTTATATGGGTATGTAAAAAGCAACCGTGTTTATATAAAAAGGTAAATATCAATGAACAACTCACCTGTAGGTCTCCGACGAGCGCTCGTTAGTCTCCTACGGCTAGATTACCAAAAAAAAAAAAAAAGAAAATGTTTGCTTATACACGCCCACACTACCACAAAACCACGACGATTCACTCTTCTTAATTATTATTAAATTAATTAAACTAATCAAAGAAAATACTAATTACAACTTTATCACAGAAGAAAATTGAAATGTAAAATGAATTAAACTGAATTAAAATTAAATTAAAGTACTCAGGAAAAAAAAAATAACATTCGTTTAACACTATCTTATACACCGCACTAGTCATAAGAAAATCCTTGTAAATGTAACAGTTTCTTGCGTAGATTCCCATGTGGCGCTATACTAGAGTTTTATACGTAAACAGCAGCCTTGTGATTCGGTAATAAGCAATCCGTTTGTATACGATATATACGCTCTGCTTACGATTTTTAATTTTTTTTCACACGGAATGTACGCTATTTAAAAGAGGCTCTATTGAATTTAAAAGAAATTCCAAGTTATAAATTGCACAACACTAAACTTTGCGATTTTGCTTACTCGCTGCTAGTTATTGAGTATAAGTAAGAGTTTACTCTTCAAAACGTGTCTCAATGAACATATACCAAATCTATTGTAAAAGCCGGTTGGCCAGATATTTTATTCACTAGACACAGAAAGATAAAAATATAAGCACTAATGCTACACGAACCAAATAACTACCGGTCCTTACCCATAAACGGTCAAAAAAAAATAATATTTTATTTTATTCTGGTTATGTGTACATCTATCTGCGGCGGCCTCTCGTTAACTTTTGTCTTACAAATTTAATAAAACCTAGAATTTTTGCCAATCTATTGTCGTTTGCTACGTCACCTATATGTCCGCTTATTTAATGCAATTGTGTAGATAGCAATACTGGTTCAATTGCACATATACTTTTAGACCTATTATATCGCGATGACGACCATTTACCTATTTTACCCATTTCCTATCGACCACTACAAAAACACATCATCTATGGACCAAAAGAGAATCGAAATAAATAAATCTACCAATTAATGCCATATAAATCTAGTCGTAATAATTGTTTATGTACAATATGATCTTGCTCGCAACCGACAACAACAACAAAAGAAAATTATAAAATTTCGTATAGTAAAACAAATTAGAAGGCAAGCCTTATGCCACAACAATGCATCGAATTGTCCATGAACGAGAAAAAAATAAAAAAACTCCAATATACAACTGTAACAAATGTTTTGAACAAAGAAATATCCTATTGGCATTTTTAGCCAATATTCCACAATTTAACCATGTTTCGTGGTACCAATAATATTTAGCGGAATATTTAAACAACCAAGGGCCATCCCGTTGCTTAGAATCACAACCCTGATCGGAGTATTTAAGTCCCACACGACCACTCATAATAATAATAAAACTATATATTTACTTTTTCAATAATTTCAAAACAATACTCACGTGTACAAATAGTAGATAGAAGAAACGGAAAGCCGAGGTTGAAAGTTTTTAAAAAACTGTGTCGAATATATAATCACTAATAATCACTATAATTTGTTAATTCGAATATAATCACAAAATACTTTTAACACTATTTACAGTAGGCACTTGGCGACACACTTCACTTAACACTTGTTTCGTTAATTAAATTTTTGAATATTTTATTTAAAAAATTTGTCCAATAAGTTTAAAAATCACTCGATCGATTTCGACTTGTTAGGTCATCAGCAGTATCTAATTATTTGTAAAAATTAAAAATTTAGTTATATATAGTAGGAAAAAGCAAAAAAAAAAGAAAAGACAAACAATAGGCAATAAAAATAAATCTATTGATCGCCCCAACTAGGGGCGGGTGTACAACTAGTCCTCGGCCGAGGATAGCAGGTGTACGATTAGTCATCGGCTGAGTAACAAAATAGATAAAATGAAGTACATTTAATCACCTGACGTATTAGTCATATTATTACGAGCGTGAGATTAGAACAGGGCGGGACCCGTAATTGGTAAGAAACGGATTTCTCTCTGTTGGTTAAGGATATTTTGGTTAAGGAATATTGATTTTCGAATTTCGTAAGATTCTAAGGTATCTAAACGCGTGCTTTTGGGTTGTATATGTAATATATCTAAATTGTTTAAGCTAGCTGTATGATTTTCTAAAGTTAAATGATTAAGGAAGTTGATTGATTGCAACCAGATAAATTTTCTTTAGCTGAAACTCTAAAATTGCGCCCAGTCTGTCCAATATAGAAGAAACTACAATCATTGCAACTAATCCTATAAACACCAGACTTGGAAAGGCGACCAACTTTAGGCTTATTGTTAAAAACAATTTTCTTTATTGTGTTATTATTATAAAAAGAAAAACTAATATTGGTATAATCGGACACGATGTTGCTAATCCGTTGGCTTGTTGTTTCTATATACTCTATGCCACGCCAATTTTCCCGCGTTAGCCTATCCGATAGATAAATACCCGTTAAAGTATTACGCTTTAGCTTTTCGAAATATGTGGTCGAAACTAGTACTTTATGTAAAATTTGTATAATATAAATCACCACAAAAATAAAAGAAAAAACTCATTTATTTAAAATGTAATATATAAAATCGTGATAAAAAGAACACAATATGATAACCATAGAAAATAACTTGGGACCAATTTTTGCCATGCTGTGTTTTAACGATATGAAAACGTATAAAGGTAAATTTCAATTTCGTTAGTAT
Organism: Nephrotoma flavescens; assembly: GCA_932526605.1. NCBI lineage: Eukaryota > Metazoa > Arthropoda > Insecta > Diptera > Tipulidae > Nephrotoma > Nephrotoma flavescens. The sequence continues at coordinate 163,262,552 of OW052220.1, read as the reverse complement.
ATATATGGTGTTAGGTATACAAAGAATGATCTCGAGCTAAACGTCAGCAAGTATCAGTTCGCATTAACATATTCTCGCAAACGAATGCAATCTATTTTTTGAAAATAGTATATTAATTGTTGTTGGAGTGAAGTTTCATCCGTTCCAGATTTGGGTGTTACATGTGACAGCGAATTAAACTTGCAAGATAAGATTGATAATATCATCAATAGAGCGAACTCTATGCTTGGATTGGTTAGGCTTTGGGCTAAGAACCCTACGTCTTGTTCGACCCATAATAAGTGTGACGTTCTTGTGCTGAGGAATAACTTTGGGTGGACCTCCTTACTCGAATCGTTTAAAATTTATTAATTTACAACCACTAAACCATCGAGCGGTCACTCAAATTTTAAATTATCGAGATTGCTTTCGCCAGCAAAATCTATCTCAAAACTTAAGAATTTCATAATTCCGACTACATAACCGTAAGAGATCTGTATTACTGTACTGTATTATCTGTACTCCTTATAGCTTATGTGTCTTCAAATATTCAACAACGTACCTACGCGAAATCAGACATCTAAGCTGAAATTTATATGCAAATTACTGATGAGTAGTAACTCATCTCGTGAGTGAAATACCAAGGTAAACATCTATTTATCCTTATACCCTTCTATTTATCCTTATACAGACTAGGAATTAGCTAAACGCGTTTAGTTAAACTAGTTTAGTTAATCTATTACAAATCCAATTAGGTTGACACACTATGAAGTTTAGCAAATCCTGTTTCAATAATAAAATACGGTAGCGCTATGTTTGTCCGGAATCGGTATTAAACAAATATTATTGTGGTACAAATAAAAAAAATATTTCAATTAAACGCAATTTAATTTATAAAAATTAAACTTTGTGTTTTAATTGTATCCCAAAATTCCTATTCCATTTTAATACAAATACAACATAAAATTGTAAACAATATAAATGAATATATATATATATATATATATATATATATATATATATATATATATATATATATATATATATATATATATATATATATATATATATATATATATATATATATATATATATATATATATATATATATATATATATATATATATATATATATATATATATAATATTATATATATATATATATATATATATATATATATATATATATATATATATATATATATATATATATATATATATATATATATATATATATATATATATATATATATATATATATATATATATAATATATATATATATATATATATATATATATATATATATATATATATATATATATATATATATATATATATTATATATATATATATATATATATATATATATATATATATATATATATATATATATATATATATATATATATATATATATATATATATATAATATATATATATATATATATATATATATATATATATATATATATATATATATATATATATATATATATATATATATATAGTATAATATATATATATATATATATATATATATATATATATATATATATATTATAATATATATATATATATATATATATTATATATATATATATATATATATATATATATATATTTATATATATTTATATATATATATATATATATATATATATATATATATATATATATATATATATATATATATATATATATATATATATATATATATATATATATATATATATATATATATATATATATATTATATATATATATATATATATATTTATATATATATATATATATATATATATATATATATATATATATATATATATATATATATATATATATATATATATATATATATATATATATATATATATATATATATATATATATATATATATATATATATGTATATATATATATACAATATATATTTAATACATCACTGTGTATCCGCCATATTTTTTTTGCGCGAGAATTGTCAGATTCCAGCGAGATTTGAATATAGATTACAAAAAACTATGAATTCCAAATACAATACCATGGTATATTTTCCGGCACTACTCTACGGTAAGAGGAATTCACAAATATGTATGTTAGGCCAAAACAGGTACAAAAATAAATTTTGACATGATACGTTTTCGTTACCCACACAATTATGATGGCAGGCAGCAAAAGGGATATAGCCCTTTCCCCACACGTATACACAATTGTGTATGTAAATTTATATTACGAGAAAGGAATGTGTGAAACATAGAATTATGTGTAAGTTGAATTATGTGTAATACACATTTGTGCATATCGCTTAATTTTATTTTCGTCAGGAAAACAACACTAACTATAATAATAATAAAATAATTGATGTTATTAAAACGGAATAATTAACATGTTATTTAATTTATGTGTTACCAAATTATTATGTCTTTTTTTCAAGAATTCCCATTTAACTAAGATCCGGTAAAATGTGGTAGACATTACAACCTGTCATTATTTACATAAACTTAAATTGGAGAAAAAAAACTCGAAAGGGATAACTCAAAAAGTAAGCGGCATCTATCATTGTATCACAGTACTAAATGGCATTGTCCTATTTATAAATTTTAACATTCATTGTTAGATGGCGCTCTCGCTAAACCCATTTTTATGCGAAACCCATTTTTATGCGAACTTCAAAATATTGAGAGATTTGTGCACTAAACCGGTTTAGTTACTAAACCTAAAATAAAACTCGTTTAGTTATACCACGTTTACACCAGTAGTATAAAAGTATGTATCAAAAAAGTATGACGATGTAAACTCAAAGTAAAATACTTTATTACTTTATAACATACTTTTTTGCTATTAAAGTATTGTATACAATACTTTAATAGCAAAAAAGTATGTTATAACGTATACGTATCTAAAAAGTATTGGTATAATGTTATGCGTTGTGAACTGTTAATATAATATTTTTTAGATACGAAATATCATTTTAGTCAATTTTCAGATTTTTTTTGTTTATTGTGATAAATTTTAACTGTTTTTGTGAAATATTAGCGAAATATATAACTAATAAACTATTTTGATATGTGTTCACACTATACTATGGTGTAAACTGAAGGAGAAAAATACTTTATTAGTAAAATACTATTATACTATTAAAGTAGCTATGGTGTAAACGTGGTATTAATCTCGAAGTTGACACATTAAGAGATAAACTCGAAAAAATGATTAAACGAGTTTAGCTAATCCTAGTTTGTCAAGGGTATTAGAATAGTTCATCCGTCAGCTCAACATAGTAAATCGCAGCTATATAGTAATCGCAGCTATAATAAATAGTAGGTACATAGACTTTCACATAGAAAAATAATTGCATACATATTTTATCATCTTGTAATACAATTTTGTATTTACATTTCTCTTTTCTGCACGCACATATCACACACCCTCGCGCAAGCAAAAATGCAATGCAAAACTAAATTACGAAAAACACAAAACTAAATACTTATTTTGTTTTTTTGTGTGTACAGCGAAGAAAATAAATGTTTTTTGTCGTAAATATAAAAAACTATATCATTCTGTGTCGCTTAATGTGTAATTTCATTATTGCTCGCATAGCGCTATTCCAGTTTTTTTGATGCTCGCGCTTGGTTTTTCTTAATATGTGTCTTTTTTAAGGTGGAGTTATAAAAAAGTGGATATCTCCACATTTCGGTACGTGTATTCGCTTCTTATTATTAGAAGTTCTTTGGTTTAACTAATAAAATAATTCTCCAACCAAAGGTTGTTGTTGAACGTGATAAACTCAACCTTTTGTGAATGAAAAGGCAAAGATGTATGCTAAATCTAAAACATCATCAATTATTTATAACAAATTAGCGCAAGAAATTCGCCAATAAAACATTATTAAAACATATTTATTATTTTATAGAAAAATTTGTTGACAAAGTTGTTAATTTTAAAAGCAATATTATGATTTAGTTCGGGTACAATGATTCGGAGTTGTTTACATGACTATTTTATATTATGAAACCGAATTTTTTGATAAAAATATTGCATATTTGACTTTGTATTATAATATTTTTTGTATTAATAAAACAATAATTGCTGTTAGGTAATAATAAATCGATTTATTGTAGAAAAATTAAAATATTTTATGAATTACGATTTTATTAAGTTTTTTGTATATAAATTAAATTTAAGAATAATTTTACATTAAAGTAACACTGTTTTACTTTAATTAATGTTAAAACCAACGTTACTCGTACTGCCACAAAGAACACTAAAAGCTTAGATTAAAACGTGTATGTTATATTTATGTTAATGTTACAGAAAATGTATTATCTAGATAATATGGGTCATTTAATAAAGGGCAAATATTTCTTTTCCTGCACACTTCTAAAACACGACTCAAGAAATAATAAAGATACAGTCGGTTAAAAATGAATTAACTTTTTTATTTTTAAATAGAAATCATATTTTTTATGGCAAAATATGATTGATGAACCTTAGCGAAAGTAAAAGGAATTTCTCGTGAAAAGACTTGTGTTTCTCAGTACTCTGACGGTGCTTTTTAGATATCATATTTGATTTAAATATCTAAAGAAAAAAATTAAAATTTAAAATATCATTATATTTTTACACATGTAGAAACTTTCTTTATATAAAAAAAGAAACAGTGAGTTGACGCACAACTCGCAAAATTTATGTGAAAACATCATCATCATCGAAAATATGCATTATTTTAAACAATTAATTTGTTTTTTTTTCTTAGTAGTTCGCCTTCTTTTAATTATTATTTGTTACAAAATAAAAATGATACAAAACAAAATGATTTTCAGTACATTCGGTTTTTAATTTAAATCTAGCCTAGGTCTTTTTGGCGAATCCGGATTCTCAACCAGGAAATAATAGGCTTGAGACGTAAACTTGAGACTCCCGAAAATCGAGCTGCCGCTTTAAGACTGCATCGATATTGTGTTACCTTCATACTGTGCGTGACACCGGTAGCTCAGTTTGTGAGGTGTCTATTGCGTGGGATTTGATTTATACATTATATCTTAAGGCGACAATAGTGCCTACGAATAACCATCATTATAAGGCTTACGAACTAGAATATATTTACATGTTATGCAACATGAACAACAAAATAAAAACTATGAAATATTTACAAAATATTTAAAGAAAATTAAAATAAAAAAAATCAAGCAAAAACAATTTATTTTTTATTTTAAAAATCAGTATTTACAATTCTTACTTAGTTTAAGTCACCGTTTCTGGAATATCCACCACAATACCGGTCCCGTCTGTTGAATTCTGATAATATCTGCCAAAACTGCTTAGTAAAATTTCCAAAATCCCGTATCTAAAAGAACAAAATGCTCACACACCATAATCGTTTCTCAAATAATTTTTTGTTTAAAAGCTTCACAAATTTTTATAACATATTTTTTAATACAGTTTTATTTACAATATTAAAGAAATTTTTTTATATAATTTGATGAATATCATTATATACATACTTTTCATTTACGTAACATTTACGTAACATAACATTTTTTAATTACACATATACAAAACATATACACTTTATTAATGTACTGTATTTTGTATTCACTATTGTTAGCAGATATATTCAATTTTATAGTTTATTCAATTATGGCTGTAAATGTTTTTCATTAAACAAATATTTATTAAACTTATTTTGCACATTCAGCACAAACCAAACTTTTTTCTTCAACTCTCTCAAAAAAAACAGAACTGAAAAACAAAAACAAAAAATGCTTTGCTCACTAAATTTAAAAGAAATTAATTGAAACGAAACCATGAGTTAAAAATTTTTGAACTGAACAACTTAACAAGTGAAACCTAAGTGGCAACATCAAATTGCAACATTCGTGGGGACGTACACACCCTGATTCTCATCAAGCCGGGCAAATAAACAAAAAAAAAACGTATATAGGAGCAAGTTTAGCCGAAAACTTATTCACTGCACTACTTTGAACATAATTTTTTCCGAAAACATCTTGACCTACTTCTAGAATTCGTTTTTTTAATTATGACAGGATCTTTTATACGCATCTTCTAAATGTTTTAGAACTATATCCATAGTAATAATTTGAAATCTTGGTTGCAAAATAACTTAAGATTTAGTGTAATAGTCTAGTTGCAAAGAAGTGATACATTAACTTTTAGCTTACCGGTAAAATTTACACCAGTTATAAAACATCTCGAGTACTATACAACTTACTGGTATCAACAAAACGTTGCTTGTGCGTTAAAAACTACCAATTAATTTTACAGGATAATGTGAAAATTACTTATTGTCAACAAATTGGTGAAATTAAAACGTTTAAATAAACAAATAAGCATTGATTTAAAATCTCTCAGTATATCAGGTAATCAAAATACTAATTAGTTGCTGACGGATTAGTAGTTTTGTAAATTAAATTCTAAGTTGAAAAATAACCGAACAGCAACAAAAATAAACTTTTTCAACTTTTAAGTTGCAAAATAACCGCTAATTGTAACTACATAAAATTATAAGTAACTGAGTTACTAATTTGTTGCCAACGAATAAGTTAAAGTATTACTTTTAAGTAAAAATATTACTCCGGAGCAACGAAAAATTCACTTTTTTAATTTTTTCACCTCAGTTTTGTAAATTTGTTTCAAAGTGGCTGGTTAATTTTTTGTGTGTGTGTGATTTTTTTTTTTTGTAAAAAGTATAAACAATAATATAATTTATGAATTATTATAATAATTAGTATATAAATCGAGTTTGGTGAGTAAGTAATCTTTTTTATAATTTTGGTATTTTTAATTTTTTTTTGTTGCAATTACATAATTTTCAGCATTTCACTTATCTGAAGTTCTATTTACCAGAATCTGGCAAAAAAAATTGATGTACATCAAAAATTTTGTTCTATTTGAAAAAAAACAATTTTTTTTGATGTATAGCTACATCAATTTTAAAAAATGCAAATTTTATCGTAAATTTTTCTTTGTTGGAGAAATACCAATACAAAATGAAACGTCAATTTTTGTAGGAAC